>OX592711.1:872500-1277500 GCA_951361185.1 Ochropacha duplaris | reverse complement strand
TTTCATGATTGGCTGGCAATGAGGTGCTTTTACTCCATCAATGAGTTTTTTAATATTACTAAGTCTAGGTATAATGGACTACAAATTTTAATAATATAATAGACATGATATAATGTCATTTTTTTTTAATTTCTTTTGTAATTTTTAATAATGTAATGCAATGTGTAATGTAATTTGTACGCCTTACTGGCAGGATATATGGAACCGTATTATTTTGTGTGACATCTTGTATACCTACCATATTCAAGCAAATAAATGTATTTGTATTTGTATGTTTGGATGTGTGTGAACATGTGAAATTGTGAAGATGTTTGTTACTCTTTGACGCAAAAACTACTGTATGGATTTTAATAAAACTTGGTACACAGGTAGATCATATACTGGAATAACATAAAGGATACTTTTTATCCCGGGAAAATATAAGATACCTCAGGAACGCGGGTGAAACCGCGGGGCGGGAAACTAGTTATAAATATAAAAATATATGTTTGGATGTTTGTTGCTAAATCACACAAAAACAGCGGAACGGATTTTGATAAAACTTGGCACGCAGATAGTTCATATCCTGGAATAAAGTAGGCACTTAAACATAGGATACTTTTTTAGCTTTTAAAAATCATAAAATGTGTACAGTATTAAGTCATGCAGTAATCCATAATCAAGTTAGCAAAAGTTATTTGTACCAAGTTTAGGGTCACTCAAAAGCCCAAGTTCAGGGTCATGGTTTCCCAAAAACTTTATTATTAATTTATGTAGGTAGCTATCGAGAATTGGGAGATACGCATATCGATTTGGTACTAGCGAAGAATTTAATTATTAGGTACTTTTAGATATGCTTAAGCAATTTCATTTAATTTTATTTTCGTATTTTTTAAAATTAATTTTTCATCAATGCTATTAGGGAAACAATATTTTTTACGTATGATAGCTATTTAAGTTTTAGTCTTATTTTAGTTAATTCAACTAACAATATTTTTATGTTTATTAAAACAAAGAAGAGTGCATGTGGCAGAAAAGCAAATGCTTGAGGTATTACGAGATTGGATAAGATAAGGAATGAGTATATCAGAGGAAGTTTGAAAGTAGCACCAGTCACTGAAAAGTTGAAAGGCAACAGATTGGCTTGGTATAGGCATGTCATGAGGAGGGATGAAAAACATACGAAAAGAGTTTTGAGTATGAGTGTGGATGGATATAGAGGTAGAGGAAGACCGAAGAAGGGATGGATGGAGTGCGTGAAGAATGATATGTTTATGAAAGGTGTGAGTATTGAGACGACTAGTGATAGAGCGGAGTGGAAGAAAACATGTTGCGCCGACCACACCTAGTAGAATGAAAAAAGGATAAAAACAAAGAAACATCAAATGCTTCATAAACATCAACATAATAATATATTCAAATTTTGAAAATGGAATTAAAAAAATACAATTCGTTTAATAAAAAATCCAATTTCATTGAAGCTTACAAAAAGCCATCAGCATTTAAACAGATATCGTTTAACTCACCTGGCCTGCTATCAATAATGCTGATATGGGATTCCTGTACGGGACCCCGCTCCCGTGGGGCTCGGTGCGCCGCCTGAAAAACGATCAGTTGCCGTAGGGTTGGCACTCACCAAAAGCTTACTGGTTCAGAATTTCAACATAATTATTTTATCAGTTACCAGTCGACGGCGATGCGGAGGAATTGTTTGACGCATTTTTATAGTTTATTTTAATTAAGCTTTTATTATAAATATTTATAAATTAATGAATTATCTTTTAATTTAATTATGTTACTATAATATAGTTACTTAATAACGCTCAAAAAAAATATTTTAACGATTTATTTTAATTAATAATAAAAATCAATAAACGTATTTTTTGTATAAATTTATTGTTATATCGGCAACAGAAATACATCATCTGTGAAAACTTCAACTATCTAGCTATCGTGGTTCATGAGATACAGCCTGGTGACAGACAGGCGGAGAGCAGAGTCTTTGTAATAAGGTTTCCGTTTTTACCCTTTGGGTACGGAACCCTAAAAATACCAGATTTCTTGTCAATCATACTTTTGCGTTTTCTCACGAAATGTATTTCGATTGAAAAGTTATTAAAATAACGTGAAAAAATTAAAACCAATCAAATCGCCAACCCTATTCCTGAAACCGATAGCACTTGTTGCATCGAACATTCGATATCCTTCAATGGGCTACTAGACAGGGACATCACTATTGCAGTAGGCTGGTGTGTGAGCTAGATGGAAGACCAGTGTGAGGGTCCCACTTGAGCTCACACGTTTCAATGGTTTTCAGTGAATCCATAAATATAGGTTCGAACTTCACTTTGGGGGCAAACGCTGGGGTAAAATGCTCTATTTAGTTTTGCTACATTTGCCTAAATATCGGTTTTACACTGCCTTCGTTTTGAACTATGCAACTACAGCAATAAATGGCTGGCTACCACCAAAATTAATCACCAAGTATTTTCAGGTAGCTGCACTTGAGAGATAAAAAGGTTAACAACACTTTGGCAATCCTCTTCATATTGCTGATGCCGGTTGATATGATGATGATGATGATGATGATGATGATGATGATGATGATGATGATGATGATGATGGTGACACACACACATGCCTTCTTGTTAGACATTGGATAAAAACATTATTCGATACAAGAGATGCAATAAAACCAACCCGAAGAAAATAATATTAAAGAACTTTTTTCAACTTTAGGGTATTAGCCAGTCGGGTACTACAAAGTACTTTACCACCGTGCTATGGTTTTATCACAATATTTTCCTTCAACGAAAGCTCAAATCCACATCGTCGCTTTAAAATAAATAATTAAATTAATTTTGTAAATTTATTCAGTTTAGGCCCTAGAAGGGCACTTATGAAGGTCGAATTACAGAAGTTACCACCCCGGTTCGGAAGTCAGCCTTCAACTGAGAAGAACCGGCAACAAACTCAGGAAGGTTACATTTTTTAAATATTTTTGAAGCATCTGACATATGTTTTTTTTTTCAAATATTTAACAATATTATTTCAAAGTAGACTGCTCTTCCAATCGTATCACATTGAAAAACACGCCGCAAAAGCCTGTCCTGTAAAAAAAGAATCCCTCAAAGCCGCCATGAAACCTATCAATAGCTCGAACTTGTCTGCGGGTGTTTTTCCCGGGCTTTTTTAACGGGACTCTTTTATCCCGGGATCGTTGTACCGACGGGACATCGGGATTTTCCGATTTGCATATTCAATCGGGGTGTTTTTAAAAGTCGTTCCACAACGTTCGTTAATTGATGCAGTTGAATTTTAAACTGTTTTCTTTTGAAATTGGTTTTTGATTCTTCGATTTGCGCTTTTATTTATAGTTTTTATCTACTAGCTGTCCCCCACAGTTTCACTCGAAAAAATATATAATCAATATTACTCAGGGATGTAGCTTTTTAATGGTGAAAGAATTTAGTTTTTGAGTTAAATCGTAACAAACAAACGAACAAAAAATCTAATCTTTCCTCTTTATAATATTATTACTAGCTGTTCCCCGCGGTTTTTATCAGTTTTTTATGTTCATCAGGGATGCAGTCTAATGCCAGTAATATTAGCAAGGAAATAATTGAAAAAAGCGACGCCGCGCTGCGCTTGCGCCGACGTGAGTTACGAGCAATCATAAATTGGTGAAATTTTCCTAACTACGCTTACTCCACTGTGGTTGACCGCAAAAACAATAAGGATAATAAGGAAAAATAGTGAGTCAGCAAAAACAATTTAATGAGAATCATAAGATACTGTCGTAACGCGTTTTACAATAAACGTATAAACATAATAGGTATATTAGACTAGGCCTAGTAAACACTCTTACGTCATACAATATCATTCTCTTCCCATTCTTGAATGAAATGACGATACGGAGGTACGATTACGTATCTCGCGACAGGTTGGCAACAGGCGTAAATTTCGCGATCGCTGCTGTCAAACGTCACTTTTGTATTAGCTAACAGGAACAGCAACGCAAACAGCAATCGAGAAATTATTTGTTTCCATTTATTGCTACCCTATCGCTAGTGGCGCTAGTGTCTATGGGCAATTTGCATTCTGCGATAGGCGTGCGACAGGCTTCCGTAACAGTTTCTAGTGTCAAGTTGCAACTGATCGCGTAGCGGTGGCTGTCACTTTGCTACTGCTATCGCTACTGTTTTACGTAATAGACCCGCGGATCTCCCGAAATGCAATACCAGGGTGTTATTCCAAGCGTTTCACAAATATATATAGATGTTATATTTGATGTCCGTCCATTCGTCGCTTGTTAGTAGTAATTTTACTTTACGGTCACCTATGCCACCTTCCAAGACCTTAGCTGTCGCACTGGAGTTGGTCAAATCGTAGGCTAGTAGGCCCTGAAACAAAAATAACCTATACTTAATATTATAAAGAAGAAAGATTTGATTGTTTGTTTGCATTGAATAGGCTCTGAAACTACTGGACCGATTTGAAAAATTCATTCACCATTAGAAAGCTACATTATCCCTGATGAATATAAGCTATGTTTTGTCCCGGGAAAATATAAGATCTTACGGTAACGTGGGTGAAACCGCGGGGACAGCTAGTATTGTAATAAAGAGGTAAAGTTTGTGAGATTGTAGGGGGTAATCTCTGGATCTACTGAACCGATTTTGAAAATTCTTTTATCAATACAAAGCCACGTTATTTGTGAGTGTCATAGGCTATTTTATGTCCTGGGAAAAGATAAGATCCCACGGGAACGCGGGGGACAGATTATAAAACTGGATGCGAGCACTGGGCCGGTCGTTGTGGAAAAGTTTGGGGGAGGCCTATGTCCAGCAGTGAACGTCTGTTGGTGGAAATTATGATGATGGTGATGATGCTGCTGCTGCTGCTGATGATGACGATGATGATGAAGATAATGATGATGTTGATGATTAGAACACTTCAATACGGATGTTGAGTGACATTAAATCAGCTTCTTTTTTAAATGTGAAAACGATAGTTTATATGGGGTTTTGTATGACGACTGACTTGTCATAATATAATTATATACACCATCAAAAGATTTACTCGCTTCCTTTTTTGAAGATTAAAAATCATAAAAATGATGAATTTCATACTGTTTACTAATATTTTAAAGATAGATAAAGATAAAGATAAAAAAGCATTTATTGGACACACACATAAAAACAAAAAAAAAACAATAGAAATTAAAAGTAAGTTACACATTATGTGGGTCCAAATGGCCCCAGCTCAGCCTATGCTGCAGATAACTACAGCGCTGATTTTCGGCTGAAGCCACGGTTGATTCACGGACGTGCGCTTACGTACGCATACGAGTAATCATATTATCATATACTATACCTATCCATACATATACATATATCTACAAATAATAATAATTTATAAACCCAAGACAGTATCACTCAGGGTATACATATATACTACATATATTTTATAATATAATAAAATAAAATAGGAAATAATATAAAGTAAACATATAAGTGTTGATATAAAGAGCTTGTAGGAGTAATCTTCAAAAGTTATGATCTAATTTTGAAAATATTTCACTAATTATTCCTCATTAAAATAAACTGCTTTTCAAAGATGCAGTGTCTTATACAGTGGTTAGTGTCCTAATTGCATCATATTTTGACGTCAGTTTTTTTTAAATAAAAAAACAAATGAAAAATAATTTGAGTTGTGAACATAATATTTCAAAAATGGAAGATACGCTTACTACACTGAAGTACACTTTACACCTAAAACAGACTATAAGTAACCAACTCACTGCATCAGATATTGAATCTTAACACCTTGTTTTTAAGTTTCAATCTTACCTGTATAGTTTTATTAATGTACTTCAACTGCCATGGCACCCAACACTGAAACTCTACATTAACAATTTTTTTTGTAGATTTTACTATTTTTGTCCTATCGTAACACCACACTTCATCTTTATCAACGCTCCTACCAATAACAGTGTGACCACAATTTACAATATCTGCAGCTACCAAAATAATTACGATATAGAATTTCATATTTTTAAGCAATACGTGCTTGCTCTTCGGTAATAAAAAGCTCAATGACTTACAATAGTTCAATTACCCGATGAGGTAAATTACGTAAAATCCTAATATTGGTAATTATTTTCCGTTTCGTCACACCAATGACGATAGTATACCTAAAAGAGTTGTAGCCCATATGTTGTACCTCAATTGATTATCCTGTCTTTTTATAAAATGACTAGACCGTATGAAATGACTGTTCGATTGAATATGTATACATTATGATTGAATAATATTATATGATTGAATAAATAAAAATAAATAAATGTCCGTTTTAATGAATTTTATTTAACATCGTTTCAAAATGTAAACTTCTTAAATCGATTATGAAATGAGTTGATCCCAATCGTTTTCAAAAATCGAGATATTGACATATTGTCAAATCAGCTTCGTTTTTATTAAATGACAAATATTTTTAAAATGCGTTTTGTATTAAATACTGACTTATGACGTCATACCCTACATATCTTTATCTAATCTAAACTGATATTATAAAGAGGAAAGATTTGATTTTTCGTAACGATTTAACCCAAAAACTGCTCGACCGATTTTAAAAATATTTTCACCATTAAAAAGCTACGTTATCCTTAAGTAACACAGGCTATATTTTTATCCCGGGATAAGATAAGATCCCACAGGAACGCCGGTGAAACTGCGGAGGACAGCTTGTATAATTATATAAATTCTTCTGTTCGTGTATATTAAATTTTGTTACTATTTGAAAATGAACGAATTTTACGATTTGGCCTGAAACTAAATTGGTGATTATAATATTGTTTTACGTATATTATAAAGGGCAGCGTGTACCTGCATAGCTTTTATTTCAGTTTTTTTTAAATGACGTAACGGAATAAAAATTAGTTTGTTAAGTTATTTAGGTATATTTGTGGTTTATTACTTTGTGATTCAAAATAACGAATCCTACCCTAAATGTGAACGTTTGTACGTATGGATATTTTTTGCTAAATCACGTTAAAACGGCTAAACGGATTTTGATGAAACTTGGCCCACAGGTAGATCATATACTGGAAGAAAACATAGAAAACTTTTTATCACGGAAAAACATAAAATAATCGAGAACGCGCGTGAAACCGCGGGGCGGAAAACTAGTTTAATCCTTTAAAAAAACAATCACGGTTATGAAATAGAATATACCATAAAGCTGTGTCCACACAAAACATTGCATGATACGCTACTCTAGTTGCACAAACACTCATATTCGTGCTTGCAGTGTGTACACAGCTTTATATTACACTGAATGATAAAATTGACAAATCAGCTTCGTTTTTATTAAATGACAAAAATATTTAAATTGCGTTTTGTATTAAACACCGATTTATGACGTCATACCCTAAACATCTTTATCTAATCTAAACTAATATTATAAAGAGGAAAGATTAGATTTTTGGATTTTTTTGTTTGTTTGTTACGAGTTCACTCAAAAACTACTCGACCGATTTTTAAAATATTTTCACCATTAGAAAGCTACGTTATCCTGTAACATAGGCTATATTTTTATCCCGGGAAAAGATTTCTTCTGTTCGTGTACCTATGCTGCTGTGTACACACAAAACTTTGTATGATACGCTACTCTAGTTGCACAAACACTCGTATTCACGCTTGCAGTGTGTACCCGGCTTTATATTCCATGAATGATAAAACCTGCCATTATCGCACTCATACCGCAAACATTTTTTTTTTTTTTTTTTTTTTTTTTTTATGTCAGTAGGTTGACAAACAGGCAGACGGTCCACCTGATGGTAAGTGGTCACCGCCGCCTATGGACATTTGCAATATCAGGGTGATTGCCGATGTGTTGCCGACCTTGAAGAGCTCTTTTTACGCCCTTTTTGAAGAACCCCATATCATAGCGCGGAGGGAAAACCGTAATGGGGAGCTCATTCCACATTTTATATGGGTCATGAATCGCGGACTTTAAATAAACATGAGTAGTAATTGTAGAGACACGCATGCTTAGAAATAAGGAAACTGTCAGAATTATGTCATTATAAGCGTTTTTCCACTAATATGCGATGGCGATTCAATTTTTGCTCGCATATAAGCTTTCCATTGTTTCCATAGTATTCAAAAGGCGATGATAGCTCAGTGTAGTGACGTCGGATACCGAGGCGAAGGTGGGTTCTAATCTTACTAATTTTAATTAATTATAAATGTGAAAGTTTGGATGTTTGTTAACCCTTTACGCCAGAACGGCTAAATGGATCTGGATGAAATTTGGCATGGACATAGATTATAGTCTGGAATAGCACATACTTTTTATCCCGGGAAAGGATAAGGTCCTTCGGAAACGCGAGTGAAACCGCGCGGAACAGCTAGTGGATCAATAAATTAGTTTAAGGCTGTATGGCCTAAAACCCTTTGCCTGCACCACAATAGACCAAAAATTACAGACTTTCGTTCTAAACTGACAACCCAGCTTTCTGACGAAATCACTCCCTTAGATAGCAGAAAAGGGACAGGAATTAAATTACACAAAAAAAAAATCTTTTGCTATGCTTTTTCCGTGCTATCATTTATGTGAGTGACGGTCTTTATGCGTTGCCGATTGACAGTTGAAGGAAAATTTTATGTTCGAATTTCGAATGCATATACGTCAGAGAAAACTTATTAAGGGATTTACCAAAACGTTTATATGACGTCTATTAAATAATGTATGGTTTAATACCGTTTGAAGATTCATTGATTTCCGAACACTCGAATCATGAAGGTGTTTGTATTATTAATTCTTTTAGAAAGTGCATTATACGCGGATTGTGATCACTTGATACTTGGCACAAATATCAATAGAGATTTAGTATCGTATTACAGACAAACTGATGAACTTAATTCAGGATTTTATTTACCGAAGCACGAGAAACATGGTAACCGCACTATTCAGGTGAGATTATTTTAATTGGTTACTAGAAACATTAAAAATATATTGACGGGCCGGTTGGCGTGGTTGGTTAATACACTATCTATAATGCCGCACGCAGGTCGTGGGTTCGATTCCCATCCAGGACTGAAATTTGTGTGCATGAACATGTCTGTTTGTTATGAGTCTGGGTTATTATCTATTTAAATATGTATTTACAAAAAAGTTTATCAGTTATCTGGTTTCCATAGTACAAGTTCAGCTTAGTTTAGGTTCAGATAGCCGTGTGGGAAAAATGTCCCAGGATATTTATTTATTAGGTATGGCAAAGCATGGCAATGAGTTGCTCCTCTTAAACGATATTATACAATCCATTATTATATTTAAAAGAGAAAAGAGGGACTATTGTAAAAAAAAAAAAAAGTTAATAAGTTTGTTTCGCCGTTTCTTCTCCTGACAGGTCTTTATTTGGAAATGGTGGTAACAGTAACAATAGCATTAAAAATAGCAATAAGACGTTCAATAAGTGTTCCTTAAGTGTCCCAAAAGAGTGATTGTATTGGTACCGAAACCTGTACCATGATAATCAAACGACAGCAGTTTTTATGCGAACGACAGGTTTAGGTGAACATGGTAAAGGAGAGTCAATGACCTTTATTGCCAATCTATATGGAACGGAATATAAATAGATGATAGATCAGTGGTGACGTCGGATACCGCGGCGAAGGTAGCAATGAATCTTAGTATCATTTTTTTATTCTGGATAAGCTTGTGTTTGACCACAATCTCACCATGGTAAGTGATGATGTGGCCGAAGGTAAGCACACAAAGCCTAGATGGGAACTGGCTTTCAAGTGCAGCTGTCGGAACCCACCGAAAGGTGCTTAGCGACAGATTTTCAACTTGAGGGTGGTAGCCAGCCAGTCGGGTACTACAAAGTACCCTACCACCGTGCTATGGTTTCCTCACTTCACCGAAAGCTCTAGCTCATTGTAAGATTCGAACTCACGACCTTCGCCGCGGTATCCGACGTCACTACCACTGAGCTAATTATAGGTAAATCAATGAATCTTCAAACGGTTTTACCATACATTATTAATAGTCATAATAATTATTTACCTCATACATGGTTGGGAATGTTGCTTTAACTGAAAAGCCGACGACAGTAAACTGACCAATAACACGAACTTAGAAATTGCTACATAGATAAGATATTTTGTCCTGCAAGAGCTGCTCCCATTCATTATCGTAATTTTTTTTGTTTTTTTTTTCAGGCTATTCTTGCTTACGATCTACAAAAATCAAAAGCAAGAGTTAAAGTTATGTGTGGAGGCATCGGCTATAGATATGCTTGTTTTCATGTAAGTAATGCACGGAGAAAAGTTATGTACGACTTTTATATCTACTATTGAAATAATAAAAAAAGTTTACACACAAATATATTTTTTTTACTTAAACCTTTGTCTTTAGACACAATTCTGGGCGATTGCCAATGTGTTGTCGACTGATTAACTATAGTATTCAAAATTCTTTCATCAATTTATTCTCTTCTGGATGAAGATCTGTTCCCATGTAAATTATTCTACTGGAAACAGTTCCTGCCATTTTTAGAAAGCTGATCATTGAATTAATATCTTTTTGCAACGCAGTTTTACCTGCGTTCTTCATACAAAATATGTCTATGCCTAGTCTATGTTGCTCTTCGGTCCATAAACTCTATACAAAAAATCATGTAAAAACCAACAAGCAAACTTATATTTTTTAAGGAGCATGGGAATGTGAACCTATGTGAACTATTCCAAAGTTATACCTAACGATTAATTATTACTCGAAAAGGCATTTTCAAGAGCCCATTTTCTACAATAGCCTTTTTCGGCTGACTTATTAAAATAAAACAATTACTTGGTTATTAATGAAAACAATCCAATCACAATGAAAATCATATAAACAGTCAGGGTGAACCAATAATTACAATAAAGTAAAATTGTTACAAATTGAGGACGTGAACAAACGATCTGCCATATTAACCGTGAAATGAACGGTTAAATTTTAATATGGGCTGCGTTTACACCGACGCGTAAGGCGTTACAAATATACTACTCATTATTCTTTTTTTTATACCTCTAGGTGACAAACAAGCTTACGGCCCACCTGATGGTAAGCGGTTACCGTAGCCTATGGACGCTTGCAACACCAGAGGCGTCACGAGCGCGTTGCCGACCATGCATAAACCTTCTTACTCCTCTTTTGAAGAACCCCATGCTGTAGTCTCTAGGGAAAACCTCTACTCTCCATGTGCCATTTAATTTAAGTAAAATAAATTTTATTCGAATAGGACTTCAGAAGAATTAGGCCATCATCATCATGTCAACCAGAAGACGTCCTGCTGGACAAAGGCCTCCCCCAAGGATCTCCACGATGGCTGGTCTTGCGCTACTCGCATCCAGTGACTTCCCGTGACACTTACAAGATCCTCGGTCCACCGTGAGAGGTCTGCAGTTCTATTCTCTTAAATACCAACTCGATGTCGAGTCTCACTCAGGCGAGCGAGCTCACATCGAAAGCGAACTCACACGACCTTGATTTAGCATCGTATAAATATTTGGTACGCTTTTGCGAAGTGAAGTGTCGTGAAGGCGAATTTGACATCTAACCTGATATTCAGCTTTCGAGATACACAAACGTTCTAACAGAATAGCAATGCTACCCTATGATGATGATTTCGTTCGTTTCTTTTGGTTAGTGTAAAATAATTAATAATATTACCTATCATTATTTGTAAGTCTTTACATAGTATAAAATAAAGTCGCTTCCGCTGTCTGTTCGCTTTGATCTTTTACTACTCAACGGATTTTAATGCAGTTTTCAGCAATAGATAGAGTAATTCAAGAGGAAGGTTTATGTGTATAATACATATTATAGTATAGAAAAGCCGAGAATTTCAATGATTTGTGATGTCGTTCAGCGAAACATACCTAATAGTAATAAATATAACAATAACATAAAAATATTAATTTATACAGCATTTTGTACAGAAGACTGTTCTTTCAAATTAATTTTTGATATAGATAATATATGTCAGATAATTATCAAAATAAAAAAAGAATACACATACATCTAAAACAAAACCAAAAAATACCTACCTACGTAACGGTGTAACACGTTCCCAACGTGTTTGAACATCTAAAAAACGCTTCAAACAGCCTCTGTCCCTTGAAGGAGTGCCTACAAAAAAACCACGACCGACCGAAAATTAAATAATGAAAAAATATAGCTTGCTCTTCCCTTGTACAGATGAAATTTGATTAAAAAATCACGATTATTACTGTAACCCCCTTTGCCAAATTCCATTGTTATATTACCGACCACGAACTACTTGTTATACCAAATTGTACTTTATGCAAATGCAATAAGGATGTAGTTTATTTCCTTAATGGTTAAATTACCGTGGTATTTTTGAAACAGTCGATGGCTCGCCTCCCACCACCCTTCGGTTCGACCCCCTTTCAATAATTTTTCATCGTTTTGATCCGCTCTCTTTGTGGTATACTCTTTATACTTAGATTAACAAAGTTTTAAATTAAAATCGGTGTAACAAATATCGGTCTTTGTTTAAGGGCTGGTCGGTATAATATTTTATTATTAATTTTTCCGTTCGCTTCGGTTTGAGAGACCTATAGTACATTTTATTGTATTTCATATAAAAATGTCTGAACGGATTTTGATGAATCTTGGCACGCAGGTAGAGGTTTTCCCTAGAGACTACCAGCATGGGATTCTTCAAAAGAGGAGTAAGAATGTTTAAAGTCGCCAACGCGCTCGTGACGCCTCTGGTGTTGCAAGCGTCCTTAGGCTACGGTAACCGCTTACCATCAGGTGGGTGGGCCGTAAGCTTATTTGCCACCTAGTGGTATAAAAAAAGGTAAAAATCAGTTAAAGTAAAACAAAACGTTTTAAGTAGAGAGTAGGGTAAAATAGTCTTTACTCGTATTCCAAAACTCTATGATACAAAAGGGTGAATAAATAATTAAGGAGTAAATATCATTCATGAATACACATATTGATGATTGATGCGACTGCCACTGATTGTCATTAGTAATCACCAGATCAAAGAAATTTTCATATTTGTTGAGTGATGAAAGAAAAAGGGCGTAAATGTATTTTTTTATATTTCAAGGAATAATATTTGGAAGAATATGAATGCGGTTGAGATTATTTTTTTGTAAATCTATGATAAAATAAAAAAAAACAGATCCTTCCTTCAATGATTAGATTGAATCTCCAGCTCTAGTAATCTATAATTTTTTTTAACTCAAAACCTGGACTCGGTAGGTGACGCTGGGATCGATTTCTTAGTTTATTTTTATTTCCAGGGTAAGTCTACGTCTGCTCACTAGTGTATTACATTACACAGCGTATTTTTTTATAATTTTATCAATCTTTATGGGTAACTATTAAAACTAGCCTATATTTAAAAAAAAAATCTTTGAATCGACCTGATACCGCATAATGTCTTATTATATACCTAAAACATCTGAGCATTAAAACAAGCCATTTTTGTATCAAAATTCTCAAAAAAGAGAAATTTTCAGTTGCAACATTTTTCCATGCCATGCCACTCATCCATATTCAATCATGCACCGACGGTTGCATATGCATGGGTGCACCTTAGCATTGTTCGTTGTTTCCAATCGGGGACTCTTTGATCTCAAAGTGGCTTTAAGTCACTTCAGGCAGTATTGTTTGTGTTAAGACCCCTGTTTTTGAACTATTCGTCACTTAGATGGTTCTGATATTTGATTTTTCATTTTATACTTGATGGGCAAAGATATGAATGTATGGGCTATCTTATAGAAATACAGATCTTGTTATTTTGTAAATACAAAGATAAAATCCTAATTTGGATTGCAACACACTGAGAAGATAATTAGGATACTTCTTCTTCTTCTTCCCATCCTTCCCATCCTTATCCCACGCTAGATGGTGTCGGCACAACATGTTTTCCTCTTCCACTCCGCTCTATCACTAGTCGTCTCAGTACTCACACCTTTCATAAACATATCATTCTTCACGCAGTCCATCCATACCATCTTCGGCCTTCCTCTACCTCTATATCTATCCACACTCATACTCAATACTCTAGATAAGTAGGATACATAGAACATATTAATTAAACACCTTTTTATTACTGCTAAGTTTCAATTATGCCCCTAAAAATATGTTCATTTGTCAACAGCCTAATTTAAGAACGTACCTATCATATTTTTCATGTTAAGTGTGAACTAAATAGCAAGCAAAATATTAAATTAGTTACAAATAAATAAACCAAAAAAAATTCTTAACGAATCAAAAATGATAGCACTGTGATCTGAGGTTCACTGAAAGTTCATGCTCAATTTTGAAACTATGACCTTTTAAAATTTAAATCTAGAAACTTCGCTTTTATTGTGATGTAATTTTATTTAAACTGATTATTCAAATAAATATAATTCTATGTTTTTCTAAAAAGAACCTAAAAAAAGATATATAATAAATTTTGTCCTGTCAAACTAATCCAATCAAAATTGGTTATGAAAATGTTTCGTATATGACATTGGCATGCAATTATTTCTGATAATAATATCATCGGACATTTTTCACACACGGTCGTCTATTATCAAACTAGCAACATAACAGATATATTTAAAACTAGCTGTCCCGGCAGACCTTGTTCTGCCCTATTTCTCTAAAACGCGTCTTTGTTTTCTTCGATTGACGTCAAATGTTTGACAGCTGGGTGTTTGTATGGGAAAAAGAAAAGGGCTGGTTTTAGGGTTTTCCCGGCAATTATTCGAATTTTTCTCGCCGTAAAAACCATCCTTGGACTTCAACGAACATTTAAAAAAAAGAATTGGCCAAATTGGTCCAGGCGTTGTTGAGTTATGCGCTTACCAACACATTTTGCGATTCATTTTTATATTATAGATAATCATTAGATACATCTAGACTCACGGCAAACTGACTTGATCACACAAGTCCTACACAAATATCTATCTAGGGTAGGAATCGGACTCATAACCTGTAACGTAGTAACATTTTCTTTTTAATAAAGTTTGTAAAAGATTTAGTGAGTTTGATTTAGTCTAGATCTCTTAGAAATATATCACAATTAATTTACAAGAAAAGTACAAAACATACTATAATTTATACGAGTATAAAAACTTCGAGGCTGCCGCTTTAATTTAGTTAAGTTTGTGAACAACGGCAGCAACACCAATTCATTGTATAAGAAGAAAATTTACCAGTTATTTATGTGTCCAGTACTCATTATCAAAATCCTACAGTCACGTAAGCAACCGGATATATATCTACTTTTAACCCAAAACGGAGCAATGCTTATCTCATTTTCAAGACAATAAACCACTTCTATAGAACGAATGTAATAAAACGAAATCATGCTACGGCCAATGAGTGACAGGCTCGTTATTCTCGAAACGGGCAATATTTTTAGGGTTCCAGTGGTAGGCCAAAAGCAGAAATGTAGTAATTAAAATTGAGGAAAATAACAGAATTTTTTTTTTTATATTCGATAGGCTTGTGTTTGACCACAATCTCACCATGGTAAGTGACGAAGTGGCCGAAGATGGTAAGCACACAAAGCCTAGATGGGAACTGGCTCTCAAGTGCAATAGCAAAAGCAAATATATATAGCAATCTCAAATAGCCTGGTTTTCTTGGCGACATAGGCAGTGGGCTTGATTTCCGCTCAGTATAAACATTTATATACGCAAATATGTCTAGATTGTCCACCTGATCTGAACAAATGTTTAGATAAATTAACGAACTTGAAGAGTTCCGATTACTATTATTACATAGAGGCAGCTGATATTTAATTGATGATGTTAGGTTTGATTGATATTCACTAATTAAAATCGACTAAATATTTCTGTTCCGTTCATATATTTCATAATTAAATGGCAACATGACAATTAATAAAAAAATAAAGAAAGTGCCCTCACTTTCTCTCTATCTTGGTGAGTAGTTCTAGGATTGACTTGGTTGGAGGAAACGGTGAACATCGGATCCAATTTCACAGAGGAAAAGTAGAATATATTTGGAAGAATTATACTTATGCAACTAATAAAGGTGAGTTTTATTATAATGACAAGCTAGAAAACCTGAGAAGCCTGATTCAAGTCTGTATAGTCATATGTGTACTGAACCATGAAACCAAATGCAAGAACAATGTTGACATGACAGAAATTGCACAAACAAACGGCCATTACACGCGTTCTTTTTAGGTATAATCTTGATTTCTGATACTGGTTTGTCGTCCATATTGCCTTGTGTTACTATAAATGATATCTTAGTGGATGATCGAAGCGAGTTTGAGTGACCAATTTAACTTTAAATTAGTATCAAACTCAAATTGAGTAAAATTGAACATACACCCTTTTTCCACGAGGAATAACAATAATGTTCTACAAGCTGTCCCCCGCGGTTTCACCCGCGTTCCCAAGGGATCTTATCTTTTCCCGAGATAAAATAGTATTCTATGTGATATTCCAGGATATGATCTACCTGTGTGCCAAGTTTCATCAAAATCCGTTCAGCCGTTTTTGCTTGAAAGATTAACAAACATCCATCCAAACTTTCAAATTTATAATACATACTAGCTGACCCCCACGGTTTCACCCGCATTCCCAAGGGATCGGGATAAAAAGTATTCTTTATTTTATTCCATGATACCTATGAACTACCTGCGTGCCAAGTTTCATCAAAATCCGTTCAGCCGTTTTTGCGTGAAAGAGTAATAAACATCTCCACATACATACATCTTCACACCCATCCAAACATACTTTCGCATTTATAATATTAGAAGGATTAGTGGGATTTACTGATAGGAGACCTTTGTCCAGCTGTGGGCGTATGTTAAAATAGAAATATCCTCTTTTGTTGGAGAAAGCATCAACATCAATAGATATATCAGGTCGTGGGTTCGATTCCCATCCGTCCAGGACACACATTTGTGTGCATGAACATGTCTGTTTGTCCTGAGTCTGGGTGTTTTTTTTTTGTCACAAGTGACAACGAGGCAGGCGGGTCACC
This sequence comes from Ochropacha duplaris, assembly GCA_951361185.1. Lineage (NCBI taxonomy): Eukaryota > Metazoa > Arthropoda > Insecta > Lepidoptera > Drepanidae > Ochropacha > Ochropacha duplaris. Next base: position 1,260,478 of record OX592711.1, on the reverse strand, counting down.
TGATGGTAAGTTACAAACGTCGCCTATAGACATTGGCAATACCAGGGGATTGCTAATGTGTTGTACACCTTATTACAATGCCTTAAAGGCGAACTGGCTCTCATGTGCAATTGCCGGAACATACCAACAGGTGCTTGGCGACAGATTTTCAAACTTGAGGGTGGTAGCCAGCCAGTCGAGTACTACAAAGTACCCTACCACCGTGCTGTTGTTTCCTCACGATGTTTTCCTTCACCGAAAGCTCAAGCTCATTGTAAGGATTCGAACCCACCTTCGCCGCGGTATCCGACGTCACTTACCACTGAGCTATCATCGCCTTCATCTATTTAAGTATGTATTTACAAAAAAAAAATGTAGGTATAAGTAGTATATCAGTCATTAGGATTCCATATTAGAAACTCTGCTTAGTTTAGGATCAGATAGCCGTGTGAGTTTTTTTATTTTATTTATTTATACCTCAAATAAGCCATAATTTCTGATCATTCAACTCTTAACACATTCGAGTACTGATAGTATCAATCACGTTGACGCGTACCTTTCTATTCATTGTTTTTCCAACCGCTCATCGCTATCGCTAAAGCCTCTGTAATATCTCCCTACCTTTATATTATTCACAATACACCATTCGTTTATAAAAAAAAATGTAGACGCAGTAATTTCAATTGTTATAAAATATAATGTTTATTATTTCTTGTGAAACTTGTTAGTCAGACTTGCTTCTGCCTCGCGGTTTCGCCCGCGTTTTTGAGGTGAAATGTTTATAATGTTCTGTGATAATATAGCTTCTTTCAAAGTCAAAGTCAAAGTCAAAACCATTTATTCAGTTTAGGCCCTAGAAGGGCACTTATGAAGGTCGAATTACAGAAGTTACCACCGGTTCGGAAGTCAGCCTTCAACTGAGAAGAACCGGCAAAAAACTCAGCAAGGTTACATTTTTTAAATATTTTTGGACCATCTGACTATATTGGCTTTTTTTTCAAATGTTTAACAATTTTATTCTTAAACTAATACAAAAATACATAAAAAATTATAACCCGCATTAGTTACCTACATTTAAGGAAATAAGGCGATGATAGCTCAGTGGTAGTGACATCGGATACCGCGACGAAGGTGGGTTCGAATCCTACAATGAGCATGAGCTTTCGATGAAGGAAAACATTGTGAGGAAACCACAGCACCGTGGTAGGGTACTTTGTAGTACTCGACTGGCTGGCTACCACCCTCAAGTTGAAAATCTGTCGCCAAGCACCTATCGGTGTGTTCCGACAGCTGCATTTGACAGCCAGTTCCCATCTAGGCTTTGTGTGCTTACCACCTTCGGCACTTACCATGGTGAGATTGGTCAAACACAAGCTTATCGAGAATAAAAAAAACAGTTTAGTATAAGACCCCATATGCAACTCTGTTTTATCTAGGCTCCGAATGAAAAATACTCCATATTTGCCTTGAAGCGTCCACTTGCAATGCAACAGTTCTTTGTAGTGGAAATGCTTTGAGCTTTAGACGAATCAAACGTCAGCAGGACTGTACCATGACAAATGGAACTGAGCTATCGGGGTGGCGCATTATTCGCATCCTGCTCTTGGATTTGAGCTTGGAAGTTGGTAGAGACGGCAGGAGTATATCTCACAAATCCCACTATCCTACTAATCTTATTAATATTATAAATGTGAAAGTTTGGATGGATGTATGATTGTTACTCATTTACGCCAGAACGGCTGAAGGGCTCTGGATGAAATTTGGCATGGAGATAGATTATAGTCTGGAATAGCACATAGGCTACTTTTTATCCCGGCAAAAGATAAGATCCCTCGGGAACGCAGGTGAAACCACGCGGAACAGCTAGTGTATAATAATTATATAACCCTTAATTCAGAAAAAAATGTGTCACAAAATTATTGACATTTTTAAAATGTTAATAATTTGATGTTAACAACGTCTATTTGCCCAAGTTTGGCAACGGCATCCTCCATGCATGGATTTTTTATGGATTATGTGTCTAACTGCCTAATATATCTGATGGATATGAAATATCTAGCAAAAAATTGTGAAATAAGACATTTTTCGTTTGAATATTTGTTAAATCTACGAGTAATTAATGAGACTATATCTGCTTCTACCTTGCGCATATTGTATCTATTTTTAGGTTTTTTATTTGTTGTTGTTTTTGTTTTTCCGACAATTGCACTTGAGAGGCAGATGCCTCCAAGGCATTTTCATAAGATATACAACACAATATTAGCAATCAACCTGGTATTGCTAATGTCTAAAGGCGACGGTAGTCACTTACCATCAGGTGCTTGGTTGTCACTTGTGGCATAAAAAAGAAATCCAACGTTAAAAATAACAAACCTAAAAATAGACACAATAAAAAAGTACCTACTTATGTCGACAGTGATAAAATATAATCATGGTTTCAAGTGTAAAAACTTACAAAAGAAGGCAGATAACTCTTTCCAAAACGTCCCCGTATCTAAAAGTTTCCCATCTCACAGGAAGAACGTTTCAGCGCGACGGGGGCAAGTCGCACATCGAAAAATATATTTCATAACCAACATTTTATATTGACAACGCATTCTGACACTTTATGAACACCCTTTATTACTTTTTATGACTTTTGTCATATTTTCCCCGCGCTGAAATTGGAGGGTATGAATTTAAATTCACCGATTTATATTATAATCGATTGTTGGATGAGATTAAGTGATTTTTTTCAAGTAGCCGTTTATTTTGTAAGTATGATCTCTCATAATATATATTTTACTCAATGACGCAAAAACGACTGAACGGATTTTGATAAAACTTGGAACACAGGTAGCTCATATCCTGGATTAAAACATAAGATAACTTTTAATCCCGGGAGAAGATCCTTCGGGAACGGCGGGAAGCTTTTTCCGCCAACGCATCAGCTTGGCCATCCAAAGAGGAAACGCTGCCAGCCTGCTGGGAATCTTGCCGATCGGCAGCAGCAGCAGCCTCGAAGAAGTTTCTTATATGTGGGTAGACTGTACGAGTATATTTGTTGTACATACACTTTCAAAAAAGACAAATATCCATACTATACTAATATTATAAATGAGAAAGTGTGTCTGTCTGTCTGTCTGTTACCTCTTCACGATTAAACCGCTGAACTGATTCAGATAAAAACAGGCATAGAGATTGATGGAACCTTAGAATAGAATAGAATAGAATAGAATAGAATAGAATACTTTATTTTGCATGAAAATGTGGTATACAATTAGCTGTTGTGTTATTTATAATGCGTTCTCACCTTTCATCAGTAACTGGCATGCAAAATTTTACAGAATGATTAAATAGTCTCTAATTCATACAATATTAAGTCATCATGATTTTTCCTAAATATCACTTTATACAAGCTTAACACATAACTTTGTCTACTAGCATATACATTTGCATAATTAAATAGAAGATTAAATTAAGTAGAAGTCCTTGGAGAAGGACTTTGGATACTTTTTATCCCGGGAAAAGATAAGATCCCTCGGAAACGTGGGTAAAACCGCCGAGCGGAAAACTAGTATTCAATATAAGTCCATATTGAAATTCGAAATTTAAATTCCACTGAAATAAGGCGAATGAATACAAACGTCTTGGCAATGCGACGTTACGAGGCTCTATCGTTTGAAATATGTTAACAATAACTGTAAGTCATAGATATGCGCACTTTGGGGATGAAGAAGGGGTTGTTATGTTTCGGAGTTATCCGTTTAAGGGATAAAAGTGTTTCTGTTGAACTATTTACATGGTAAATCAAATGTTTAATGGAAACAGTAATAGTAATAGATCGCTGTCCCCGCGATTTCACCTGGGTTATGATTGGGGTTTCCAGGATATTATCTACCTGTGTGCCAAGTTTCATCTTTTTTATTTGATTGAGCAACAAACATCCACATTTATAATAATTAGTAGGACGGAATTTAAATGTCAAAATAGCCATATTTCTGCAACATTTGAAGTTTTGACCCCAATCCTCAAGGCTTGCATGGGACGGTCGTCCCAAACCGAGCTACAAATTCAAGTCATTATACTAACACGCATGTATTATTGTCTTTTACTTCTACTTTTAAGGCGATAATAGCTCTTTTTTTTTATTTTTTTTTTATTCTGGATAGGCTTTGTGTGCTTGCCATCTTCGGCCACATCATCACTTACCATGGTGAGATTAAGCACACAAAGCCTAGATGGGAACTGGCTCTCAAGTGCAGCTGTCGGAACACACCGATAGGTGTTTTGGCGACAGATTTTCAACTTGAGGGTGGTAGCCAGCCAGTCGGGTACTACAAAGTACCCTACCACCGTGCTATGGTTTCCTCACGATGTTTTCCTTCACCGAAAGCTCAAGCTCATTGTAGGATTCGAACCCACGACCTTCGCCGCGGTATTCGACGTCACTTACCACTGAGCTATCATCGCCTTGTATCGAGCTCAGTGGTAGTGCCGTCGGATAGCGCCGCAAAGGTCGTGGTTTCGAATCCTACAATGAGTTTGAGCTTTCGATGAAGGCAAACCATAGCACGGTGGTAGGGTACTTTGTAGTACTCGACTGGCCGGCTACCACCCTCAAGCTGAAAATCTGCCGCCAAGCACCTATCGGCGTGTTCCGACAGCAGCTGCACTTGAGAGCCAGTTCCCATCTAAGCTTTGTGTGCTTACCACCTTCGGCCACATCATCACTTACCATGGTGAGATTGTGGTCAAACACAAGCTTATCAAGAATAAAAAACGTTCAAAACCAGAATCACATAAAAAAGCGAAACATAAAAACCAGTCATTTTTCATTTCAACTACCGAAGTACCGATCCTAATGGCAGCTACACACACGCTAATAAGACTGGGTGTTGCTTCCACATTTCCACCCAAGGGGGGCGCCACCGCTCGCGAGCGGAATCTTCACTGGATGAATGTTCTAATATTCAAATGGGATACGGAACTATTATTGTTGAAGCTACTGTCGATATGTGTGCGGAGCGAGAGGTTTTGATCGTTGAGGCCTTGAGGCATAGAGCTGCCTTAATTTGAGGCACTTGATATAGGAATAATTTTATAAATGATATATCTCCATAAACGTTGTGTCCTACTCCTAGTAATATTATAAATGTGAAAGTATGTTTGATGTATGGATGTCTGTTACTCTTTCACGCAAAAATGGCTTAACTGAATTTGTATGAAACTTGGCACACAGATAGTCCAGCAAAGATAAGATTCTTCGGGATTGCGGCTGAAACCGTGCGGGATAGCTAGTGAATATATAGATACCTATTGATTTTTTTATTGCTTTAAAATTGCACTATTGATTAATTTAAATATAAATTATGTAGGTATAGACTCTATTATGACCCTTAACTACGATCAAAACCTTAACAAAAACTAAAAAAAAAAACAATTGTTTTCATATTGAAACATTAATTGAAAATAAATAACAGCATATTACAAAATTAAAAACCTATCACCGTTTACTTAACATACCTAAAAGGTAAAATAAGAAAAGTTCCAAACGCTAGTTCAAAATGAGCTGTCAAAAGTTGACTGCCTCAAGGCACAGACATCACCCGTGATGGCTCAAGATCGTTCAGTCGGTGTAGAGGCAACTTCTTTGCATACTTCCCCAGAATGCCTGGGTGTCAGTGTGCGATACGTCTCGTATATTATATTGTCTGCCTACACATATTGCTTGGGTAGTGATGGGAACGCGAAATTATGTTATCGATAGATTATTAGGTTTTACAATCGATTTACAGAGAGTGTCTCATAAATAATGTCGAATTGAAATGAATGTAATTCATCCAAATAGGCCTTCAAAGGCACTTATTAATAGTCAGACTCTAATGCACGGTTTGGAAGGTTTTTGCTCAGAAAAGCCGGCAATAAACTCAGCAATTACTCTTTTCAAAAACAACTTACACCTATTACATTCAATAATTATTCATCTAGTCTCACTGACAATATTTGCGTGTTATGGCGGTAAAAATAGTAATCTATAGAATTTAATTATGACTGACTTAGTATACAACAAACTCTAGCAGACAACTTGTGCCCCACAAGCAGCACCTATTCACAAGTATGACGAATAATTCATAAAGTTGTCAAATAAGACAAACATCCGTAATATTTAATCAATATTCATATAGCTCAAATCTGTTATGGCATATATGTATGGAGTTATACTATAAGAGCATCTCGTGACCAGAATGCTGGCATATACCTCGCTCAACGAATCAGCATTGCCATCCAACGTGGCAATGCTGCCAGCATTCTGGGCACGTTGCCTACTGACAACGACTTTTTTATTTAGATTTATTTAAATTAAATGGTTGTAGTAGCTTATCTCTTATAGTATAACTCCATACATGTATGCCATAACAGATTTGAGCTGTAAACATCAGATTGATGATGCTTGCCGTTTTACTTTTAATTCAGTAATTTATTTTGCAATCCAATGAGGATCCGTAACGTTTTTAGTTAAGAATGCATATTCATATTCGATCGATATTACAGTGCCCAGCACTAGCAGAGCGAGATATATCAGCTCACTTCATTTATTCGTGTGCCCGTATCTTTTGTTTGCTATATTTTTGACAAGTATAAAGCGAAATCTGCGCTTGTCATATGTTTGACAGACGACAGGGGGGAGGGGTGGTTGTAGTGGGGGCTAGGGGGTGCTAAGTTGTTATTAAGTACTGCACTTGATGTTGTATAGGTTTTGATGTAGTGTATTTACGTGGGAGTGATTCGAGCTGAAAGGGTTTATTGGATACCAAGCTTTTTAATATTATCACAATTTCTACTGTTAAAATAAGGTCTACTTTCGGTCATAACGAACTATCCAAAAGGCTAGATCACCAGCCCTTCACGAAGGTCGTGGGTTCGAATCCTACAATGAGCTTGGGCTTTCGGTGAAGGAAAACATCGTGAGGAAACCATAGCACGGTGGTAGGGTACTTTGTACCCGACTGGCTGGCTACCACCTTCAAGTTGAAAACCTGTCGCCAAGCACCTATCGGTGTGTTCCGACAGCTGCACTTGAGAGCCAGTTCCCATCTAGGCTTTGTGTGCTTACCACCTTCGTCCACATCATCACTTACCTTGGTGAGATTGTGGTCAAATACAAGCTTATCCAGAATAAAAAATAATAATAATTAAATATGGCCACTTAAATAACTTCTTTTAAAGCCTTTTAAGATCCCGATTCCGATTGAAATATCACCTCTGAGATACGCATAATCGATACAGTTGCCTTTTTTTTCTTATTTTTGCTGACAATAGTCCTTTAAGACATTTCTGTCAATGTCAAGCTAGTATTCATTATCGTCTGTACAAGGCTTTAGTGAAATTGGCCGTTTCACTTAAACTTTTCACATACTTTTTGAGACATCTTGAAAAGTCACGATACCTACACGTAAATATTCATTTCATTTCATTGGTGCACTAAGGTTAAACTTTATTGGACAAAACACCACCAATATTTATTCAATAAATTAAAAATACACGAGTTTAATGAAAATAAAACGAAAACGCAACGTCACTTCGCTAGTTCCCGCCAAAAAGTTCTAGATTTGCCTTTATAGCCCACTTTTTTTGAGGCTGTATGGACCTATATCTATTGGCAAGATATTTGTTTTTTTTTATTTGAGAGGCTCGCGTCACCGAGGTAGGTGACAATGTGGCTAAAGGTTTCAACCAACAAGTTTATAATTGACATTTATAAGTGCAATTGGATCACTTCTTAGCGATTTTCAGCTAAATAACTGTTAAGAAAGTGAAATGAGATCAACCAAACATGCAGAACATTTGAAAATTATGTAAACGTCGTGAAATATCAAATATGGTACGTAGTTGAAAGGTGTAAAGTTGAAACTGTAACAATGTGACGTGTAGTGCCGGCATTGTGTGCTCTCCCTCCGATAGGTATCATGCTTTTAGCGTTTCAATTGATGGTTTTATGCAGTAATGAGTGATCTTTTTAGCTTTGTAATTTTGGCCCTTTTTTTCATAGAGAAAATGATGTCGTATTTTTTGTTCAAAACGAAGAAGACCTTATTGAAAAATACTCAAGACATGTGATTGGTGTTTTGTTAATTTTAATTTTTAGAAGGTTTTGAGTACTTTTCAAATGACGGATCATCAGAAACGTATCTTCAAAAAAAATTGATTTCGTTGATATTTTATCGCTTAAATTCTATTTATTTTTAAAATTTGGATTTAAAATATATTTTTTTCAATTATTACGAATTCCTAATATTTTAGTATTCTATAATCTTACTACAATTTAAAAATGTGAACACAAAACTTACTGAACGGATTTGATGAAACTTGCCACACAGGTAGATCCTGGAATAAAACAAGGTATACTTTTTATCCCGGGAAAATATAAGATCCCTCGGATCTTATAAGGACAGATAACAACATGCTATCTAGTTTTTATTAGTATCAAAATAACAATTAATAATGATTTAGTTAATTGTAATTGGGTCCTCACAATACAGGTTTCTGGTCCAGTGTGAAGGCCATTGAATTAATGCAGTGCTTCCAGTTCAGGAGTAAAATCATTTAAAGGATGCTGTACCATAACCAATTTGATTTAAAATGATTACCTTCTTGTTTCATGGTAGCTTAGTGCCATCCATCTGCTGACGCCTCAAGCCAACGTACATAATTTGATTAATTTTCGACTGGCACAAAATGCGAGGTCTAATTAAAACTAGTGTAAGTGGCTGGCGCGATAAGGGAACAGTTTTGGGGTGTCGCGGAATGCTTACATGTAGTGTATCGACTTACAGTACCTTACGTGTATACGCGTGATGTACGTGCAATTGTTTGAACCTTAAAACAACAGATGGACTAACCTAAAATGTTTCTAAACCTCGTCTCCCTTTACTGTCTAATCATTTGTCTGTGTACTCTTCTGATGGGCCGATTGCTACCTATCACCTACTACATCATATTCGTGCGGCCATGAACATGTCCTTTGTCCTGAGTCGATGATAGCTCTGCTGCTCAGTTTCTTGCCGGAGTATTATCAGTTTAAGTGTATTCCGAACCGGTGGTAGTCAATTGTAAACGTTCATAAGTGCCTTACCAGGGTTTAATTTCGAGTTCTCTCAGTGGTAGTGACGTCGTGGGTTCGAATTCTACAGTGAGCTCGAGCTTTCGGATCGTGAGGAAACCATAGCACGGTGGTAGGGTATTGTGTAGTACTCGGCTGGCTGGCTATCGGCCTCAAGCTGAAAGTTCGTCGCCAAGCACCTATCGGTGTGTTCCGACAGCTGCACTTGAGAGCCAGTTCCCATCTAGGCTTTGTGTGCTTACCATCTTCGGCCACATCATCACTTACCATGGTGAGATTGTTCGGCCACATCATCACTTACCATGGTGAGATTGAATCTCACAATGGTAAGTGATGATGTGGCCGAAGATGGTAAGCACACAAAGTCTATCCAGAATAAAAAAAAAAAAAAAAAAAGAGCTAGTATCGCCTTAAAAGTAGAAGTAAAAGACAATAATACATGTGTGTTAGTATAATGACTTGAATTTGTAGCTCGGTTTGGGACGACCGTCCCATGCAAGCCTTGAGGTGTATTTCGAGAGTTTCACATGAGATCCAGTTTCCTTCTAGGCTTTGTGTGCTTACCTATTTGCGATCAAACACAAGCTTATCTAAATAAAAAAAAATGTATCACATGAAAATATATAAACTCAAACTAAAACTATTTTTATTGAATGAACTCATCACAAGTATTTTTAATCATCCGTTTCTTCATAATTTATATGCGTTTTGACACTCTAACGCACGGTTCGAAAGGTTGCTTTTGCTGAGAAGAGCCGGTAAGAAACTCAGCAATTACCTACTCTTTGAAAAATAAGCAACTCTACTAGTCTATTAACAGATTTTCAACGAATATCGCACCTAATTGTGTCGTATCGTACACTCGCGTATCACCCATCCTCTTAACAGCAAGTAAGTGTATCAAATAGTTGACTTTGACAAGAAATTAGAGACTTAACACATCCAATTTTGCGATGTAACTTACAACTTTTAACCTCATGTTTAATATGTTTCAGCCGCAAATAATATTAAGTGTGGATCACATTGCAGCATTAAAGGCGGTTTAAGTAGTACCACCCAAAGAGTTAAGATACGATGAAAGGGGTTCAAAAATAGCGACCACGTATATACGGCGTAGGAAACAAGGTGGACTGACAAATGAAATGAAATTGTTTATTTATCCAAATAGGTCTTCACAGGCACTTGTGAATAGTCAGACTCTAAATGCTCGGTTCGGAAGGTTGCTTTTGCTGAGAAGAGCCGGCAATAAACTCAGCAATTACTCTTTTCAAAAACCACTTACACCTATTACATTCAATAATTATTTATCTAATCTCACTGACAATATTTGCGTATTATGGCGGCAAAAATAGTAATCTATAGAATTTAATTGTGACCGACTTAATGAACAACAAACTCAAGCAGACCAGCCCCCACAAGCAGCACCTGTTCACAAGTATGACGCGTGTGGCAGCCTTCGCCCTCCTCGCACATATTATAGGGAAGTGAGCGACATTTAAAGATCCTACGGGAACGCGGGTGAAACCGCGGGGGACAGCTAGTCTAAATATAAAAGTGATCGTTTGTGAGGATAGATGTGAAGATTATCACACACAGGTAAGATTCCTCGTTAACGTGGTGGAAACCGCGCTAGACAGCTAGTCCTAACTAAAAGCAAAGAAAATAAGAATACTGAAATTAATTTAATCTAGAATGAAATAAATAAAGAGTTCTGCAATCACATTTCTCAGTCTGTCACCCGCTATCTTCCGAACCTACGTGTGACAAGGACATGTTCATTTTCTAAAATAATCAAACCATAAATTCTAAAGACAGACAACGGAATCTTGCCTATGGACGGCTCGCAGACGGAGACACATTTGTTTTTAACTAGATTAGAGCCTGATTCTACTTTGGGTTGTTTTGTTTTGTGTTCATTCATTTGGGTATCAAATGTTAACTTTTTGAAAACTGAAGAAAGATATATTTTTGGAAAAAGGTAACAAGACTTAAGGTTTCAAGCATTACTTTAATTAAAGTTAAAGAAGACTACATCAATTTTAACGATGAAATAAAAGACAAAATATACTTTAAGCATAGCCCAAATTATAACCAGACCCAAAAATACTCAATCACATTGAATTGCCTATAATTATGTACACAGCTTAATTATCATCCAAAAACTAAAACAAGCACAGCGCAGCAAACCAAGTTATCGTAAAGTGCGCTCTGACGACATACACCAGAGAATAATTCATCGAACGAATCCATAAATCAAAAGCAATAGAAACTTGCCAATTAACTTTACAATTTTCCACCTACAAATCTACAGGAAAATAATCCTTACGGCCTCAGAAATAGGGGGTTGAATGCGTATTCAAATAGCAGATTTAAGTTGGCAGGAGCAGCAATTCCAAATTCACATTGCCTGGTATCGTCGCACGGTGATTGGTCAGGGCGCGTGGTCGTTGATATAAATAGTGTGGTTTGGTGCAGCGTTCGGCTAATATGGAATATTGGATAGATTAATTGGTGAAAATCCAGCGTGACACACACATGGTGGCCAGTAAGGGAAAAGATTTTGTGGAGCAAGCGTTTGTTAAGTGAAATCAGCTAAGGAAACAACCAAATTCAGAAAATTTTAAGTGATCTGAAACGGATTGAGTTTCGGTAAGGATGAATGCATCGTGAGGAAACTAGACACCTTCAAGGCATCTCGTAGTTTTAGTCTGATTTGACTGTCTCTTTAAGTTGAAAATCATTGCAAAAATCGAACCGGGTTCCAAAATCTTCCATCTGAGGCTTTGTGTCCCATCAGCCACACCATTGCCGAAAACTGCTCAATAATAACAAAAGTCTATCTCCACAGTATCCAACCGGAAGGTTTAAAATATGCAGAAGGCTTCACGCGGCGAATGGATAGCGGAGCGACGTGTGTCACAAGAGAGCTGGCACCTTTGCAGTACATGTATTGTATGTTGGACTCTATTTATCACGGTCATATTTATATTATGGAGAAGAACATTTCGTTTGTTCCATATTTTATATGCTGTCTGACTACGATTCCTGGATAATGATGAAGAAGTTAAACATTGTGAGCACACAAAACTTTTAGAAGATGAGTCCTTAAGCGTAACTGCACCGGTAAGTTCTTGGCGATAGTTTTTGATCAACTGATTTAGTATAAAAACAGGCTTCAGTTTATCGCCCATATTATTTTGGTTTCTTATATTTTATTGTTAACACTTTTCTATCGATTGCTTGTATTATATGCTTGTTTAACCTTTATAATATTCAACCCATATTTAATTCAATATCAATTATTCTCCATGTTAATTACACAATTAGGTACAATGTTAGTGTTGTCACACGTACAAGCTCGACTAACAAGGCAACAAGGCTGTGGCACGAATCGTGTCTAATATTGAAATAGTGATTTATCACCACTATAAATCCGGCGAGTGTCCGACGGACAAACGCTGGGTAATCGCATGACGGATTCGCCATTATGTCGCGTTGCACCTTTGTTCTACAGGATTAATAAATCATTGAAGAAACCTGAGATTTGTTTACATTCAATCTTACTGCTTGAAGGAGAAGTGAATTATGCACAGGAGAATTATATTATTTCAGTGACAGCGATTATTCTGACGTGTTCAAATGCTATAATGAAAAGGAAATCTACGCGCGAAAACCATGGCGCTGAAATTTTGTCGCTGTGCATCTACTGTGCTTTTCAACAGCATCTGTTAGCGTTACATAGATTAATGATATTGAAGAATTTAGATACATCAGAAACCTAGAATGTGATTTAAGAAGATGATAACTCAGTGTAGTGACGTCAAATGCCTTGGCAATGGTACATGTTTCAAATTTTATATGAGCTTGAACTTTTGGTGAATGAACTTTATGGAACTGCCTTGGCTGGATACCATCCTGAAATAGAAAATCTATTGCCAACCAATTCCAGGCTTTTTATTCTCTAAATAGGTAGATAAATCTGTTACCAAAATTATAATGTTTCTTCTTTGCATGATAACATAAAGGCCTATAGATGATCTAAACATCGTCTGTGTGGCAGGCTTTAGAATGACCGTGCAGTCCGATACGGAAACGTAGCGTCCACATTTTTGGCACCTAAACTGAGGGTCGTTAGATGGCCGAGTTTGTGAAGCAACTCTCGTACTCATTCTCTTCTCACGTTTGTTTGCTAAATTCTGAAACCAGTACCTATCATGGGTTAAAAACAAACTACGAATCGATTAACTAGTTACCCTGACTGCCAGATCGTAAGATATAACACCAAACAAGATGGACCGATCAAGGGAAAGATTCGTCGCCCTCCAAATTTAACATGGTGATGAGAGACGCGCTGCACAGAAACGGGTGGAGGCAGATCATCCACTCCAGTTACAACCTTAATGCTGACCACGACTCTAAGACATCAAGGACCGAGCCCAGAGAGAGATAACCATAGTACAAGTTCGGCTTAGTTCGGGATCAGATTCATGTGATTAGAAATGTCCCAGGATATGATATCGACCCGAAATGGACCCATGAACTAATCATGATCCAAATAATCATCCAAACACATCGAACAGTAATATATTCCACTTTGTACCGACACAGTCAACCCTCCCTTGATCCACTAATGACTCAATCCATTTGACAATCCCAATCCATTCTGTTCGTAGTAATTAATCATTTGTATTACATCCTGAACATAATCAATAAGCCATCATCGAACCTATTGTGATGCAGTCACTCGTATATAATTGTTTTGCATATTATATTAGCATGATTAGCTGATTGTTTGATTATTTATTAATTACTAGTTTTTCGCCCCGCGGTTTTAACCGCGTACCTGAATCTTATATTTTTATGGGATGAAAAGTATTATATGTTTTATTACAGGATATGATCTAGCTGTGTGCCAAGTGTCATCAAAATCCGTTCAGCCGTTTTTGCGTGACTGAGGCACAAAGATCCAAACATCCAAACTTTCACATTTATAATATTAGTAGTTTTCTATTGATGATTGATGATAATAACGATGATTAAAAGTTTTTCCAATATGAGTTTTTTAATCATTACGAAATGTTATGTAGGATTCATAGATAAATAACAGATCCTCGCGCGCCCGTCTTCATTGTATGTAAAGAAAAATGAAGATTTAAATGTTAGACTTAGTTTATAACATAACCTTGAACTTATTTATCGAAACAGAAAATGAAGTTTTTTTAATTTTGGATAAATTTGTGTTTGACCACAATCTCACCACGGTAAGTGCCGATGTGGCCGAAGGTGGTAAGCACACAAAACCTAAATAAAATGATCTATACCCAGTTTTAGAAGTAAGCACAACATGATCCAGTTTCATAAAACAAAGCTTCAGGACCCCCTACAAAACATTTATCCGCATAGAAAATCGGGGCTTACACCTAAAACAATAGGCCCGACATCCTCACCTGTTATACAATCCGATAATAACACAAGATTATTATTAGACATGAATTATTGTTGCAATTAGACGCGACAGGCGCTGGGGAAATGGCGTCGTGTCGGTACAAAGCACACCGACGCACGGCGGACAACGGGCGGGTGTAAATCAATCAACACGCTTCAACCTTCAACTGATGAGCGAAGCTCGCGGTCGTGTGCGGAACATTGCCTTTTTCATTTTCAGCTTCTAAGATTTTTGGTTCTACTGAATGCGATATCTATACTAATATTATAAAGAGGTGTTTTTGAGGTTGTAGGGGATAACCGAACCGATTTTGAAAATTATTTTACTAATGAAAAGCCACGTTATTTTGTCCGGGAAAAGGATAGGATTCCACGGGAACACAGGTGAAATCGCGGGGGACAGCTAGTTAGTAACCGTCCAAAGAGAAAACGCTGCTAGCCTACAGAGAAAGTCGCTGATGGGCAGTGGCATCCTTGAAAAATATTTTTGTATATGTGTGAATTTTAAATTCCATGGCACGAAAAATAAGTACCTACACAATCGACACGAAAGGCTCGGGAATCAGTTAGATTTTTTTAATAATATCAATCATATAGGCCAGATTGCCGATTTGAAAGTTGCCATAGCCGTTCATCTAAAACACATACTATAAAATATAACTTAAGTGCTTATACCAAAAGAATTAACAAATAACTATTACAATATTTAGCTATAAGTCAATTTTAAATTCAGACACTAGAAACCTTCAGTAAGAATACAACTTCTACAAATGTAAACCCATCAACGTGCCAAACGATAATCCTCACAATACGTGTAACAAGCTGTATCAAAGCAGACAGACAGACAGACAGACGGACAAATAGAATTGTCACAATCCGTACAGTCACCCCAGCAATTAGTTCCATGCTCACTAGTTCCGATATGAAATACGCGCGCTTGAATCAGCCAAGACATATAGATTAGGTGCGTTGTATACGGGCGACATTTTTCACGTGTAGGTAAAATTTTACTTTTAAGATTTTTATGTGGCGACCACTAGGCTCGACATTTTTATATAATTTTTATTCTTGACCATAGATACAAAGTCTTTCAGTCGCATACATTTTCATCAGTTTTAATATTCTTCTTTTATGTTATAGTCACGTTATATTGTCACATTCACTGTAATGTCTAGTCCTCGTCCGTGCATGTCCAGTCAGGTTTTTGTGAAATTGGCGGCTGTTCTACTAAAACATTTTACGAACTTTTTGAGACAACCTGAAAAGTCACGATACACGCTTTCATTTCACTTCACTTCACTTGTGCACTTAGATTGATCTTTATTGGACAAAACACCAGCGATATTAATCAATAAAACTCAAAATACAGGAATTTAATGAAAATAAAACGTAAACGCAACGTCACTTCGCAAGATCCCGCCAAAAAGTCCCGTCACCCGTAGCTCAACAACCTCGTCAGTGTTGCTAGATAAATTGACTTTTGTAATGGAAATCTCAAAGAGGCTGAATGTGATGATTTTTGTTTTATGGAACATCCTTAAATGAGAGTTTATCTTTAAAGAATAATATCGTCAGGTTAGGTGTGTCCAGACTGAACCCTATTATTTCATAATGGGCTGTGTTAAACAAAAACCACACTATGATAAGCGATGATGCAGTTGTAGATGTAAAAGACTGGCCACCCATAGCACAGGCTAGCCTAGTTTGGGGGCCAGGAAACATCGAGCACATGTTTTTCTTTTTTTCTTGTTTATTTACTGTAAAAAATTGCAAATGTTTAGTTTATAAGCTTACATGTGAATTGCTGCAAATAAATTATTTTTGTATTTTGTTTTTGTATTTGTAAAAAACTAATGCGGTAGCTGTCGCAACTCTTGCCGAGGGTTTTATTTGACCCAGCCATTGTTTCCTCGTGACTTGATCCTTCACCAAAAGCTCAATTACCAATTACGGTCAGTATGTCGCTGCATCCAGCGACTCTGAAATGACCGTCGGTATAACTGGTAAAAAGTGCGCGGTTGATCTTTAGAGATTTCAAATTGTTACTTTAAAATTTTTTTTTTGCATTTCAATAAAATTACTTAGGTACTACAAAAATAAAAATTATTTGGATATTACGATGTAGATTTTACGTATTACTATTAAGTTAAACGTTTTGAAATCGCCCGTCTGCATGTACCCAACAGCAGTTTCCACCCATAACATATGCCAAATCCATGGTTCAACCATTTTGCATTCGACTGCCGACTCCCTTTTAGATGACGTCAATATCCAACCGGCGATTTGTACAATACATCCTAACTCCAAACGAATTCCCAATTGACTTTCATCCCTAATTACCGGCAATAAAGTTAAAGTTAACTTGATAGTTGAAAAGTCATTTATTCAAAGATTCCACGTCATAAATTCAATGTCAGGTTGTACAGCAATGAAATATAGTTTCGCCTTCATTGAATCTGTGATAAATTGATATGTACGGGCAAGGTGGTTATTGAATAACAAGCGCGGTGGTGTTGCGCGTCATTTATGCGCTTTGTCGCAGCGACACGCAACTCTGTCGCCGGTGTAACATGCATTTGCAATCGGAATTTGTAATTTGTTAGGGTGTTGGGTATCAAATATTGAAGTAACAGATGATAGTTTATTAAAAATATGCGTGCTATTAAATAGAAAACTCGAAATATTTGGAAGAATTCAATTTATAATGAAGTATGATAACTAGTTTTCCGCCCGCGGTTTCACCCGCGTTTCCGAGCGATTTTATCTTTTCCCGGGATAAAAAGTATCCTATGTCTTTCTCCAAGGTTCCATCTATATCTGTACCAAATTTCATCTAAACCAGTTCAGCGGTTTAAACGTGAAGAGGTAAGAGACAGATAGATAGATAGACAGACAGACAGACACACTTTCGCATTTATAATATTAGTATGGAAGTATGTATGTGGAAGTTTGTAAGTTTCTCATTTACGCAAAAACGGTTGAATGGATTTTGATGAAACTAGGCTCACATGTAGATCATACCCTAGAATGAAATATGGGATACATTTATGCCGAAAAAATATAAGATTCCTGGGGAATACAGGTGAACTCACAACCAAATTAATACCTACTTTGGGATTCTTCAAAGCTCCTAACTATCACCAAACGAACCAACCAATCAAAATGCAAAAGCACAAGTATATTATACGTGTAATTACAGTGTCAGAATCACCAGTATTTCAGATACACTGGCAAAGATTTACACGCCTGCTACCATTAGGTCGCGCGTACATAGAAGACCGTATAATTCGTGCACTATCTTCAATCTTGCCCCCACCGCACCGCTGGCAGTAACAAACAACTTCTGCGTACGGTGGACATTAGGTACGGGTAGGAAAGCTACACTTGTGACATCTAAATTTCGGCTACCCACACGAATGGTGCGTTGCTGTGTGCTGAAGGTAGAGTGAGCTATTTTGTACTGTTGGAACGAAGTTCCTTATCGCGCGTTGTGAAAGGGGGCTAGACGGAAAAAATTCTTACGACACTTTTAGTGTCACTGTCACTTTATTGTGAGCTGTGCGGCGTGCGCATGTTTCTCTGTCTGTCTCTCTCTCTCTTATAGAAAGCAAGCCAGATATTTTCATTTCTATTTATATATATATTTTTTTTATATATATACTCTCTCGACTTATATAACTTCGTTCCATCCGGGTGTCCCTTGACACCTCTCAAGTTTTTTTTGTTTGGATTAAAGCAACATGAGGATTTGAAACCAAAGATGTTTTTGGGGTAAAAACGGACGAAGCCGCTATAACAACAAATAGGTACTAAAGGTACTAAAAACAGAATTGAACATTAAAAAAAACTACAAAATTTGTGCGCGAGTCCAACTCGCATTTGACCGGGTTTTTTTAATAATTTAAACGAACTATTAGTCTCTAATTTTGGGGTGAAGCAAAAGTAATATCTGCCTTCGAAGACTACAAAATGGTATATTGCGCATCTGATCTGAAAGGAAAAAAAAAGTTCTGTCGCCAAGCACTTAATTGGTGTGTACCAGCAGTTGCACTTAGTAGCCTCATAAGGTATCAATCCCGCTGCTATTGCTAATGTCTATAGGAAGCGTCCACTTACCATCCGGTCACCCATCTTTGTCACTAAAAATATAGCACTACAAGCTGTCCCCCGCGGTTTCACTCGCGTTTCCGTGGGAACTTATCCTTTCCCGAGATAAAAAGTATCCTTTGTTTTATTTCAAGATATGATCTACCTGTGTGCCAAGTTTCAGCGAAATCCGTTCAGCCGTTTTGCGTGAAATCCATCCATCCGTCCAAACTTTCACATTTATCATATTACTAGCTGTCCCCCGCGGTTTTACCCGCGTTCCCGAGGGATCTTATCTTTTCCCGGCATAAAAAGTAGCCTAAATGTTATTCCAGGATATGAACTACGTGGATGCCAAGTTTGATCAAAATCCGTTCAGCCGTTCTGGCGTAAATGGGTAACAAACATACATCCATCCATCCATCCAAACCTTCACATTTATTATATTAGTGGGATTTTGCAATAAATTTAGATTACCTAAAGCTTGACATTCGTAGCTCTCAAACTCCGCGTGTCCGGGAGGGCTGTAGCCACGGCCTGCGAGGCGACAAAACATATCGGTTGGTCGTCGTCGGACGCGCCTGATAACTTGTACCCTTGTATCTCCTACATATGTGCTGCAGTGCAATGACGTTTCCATTGTCTGTTTCCACATTGTGGCACTGCCTGAGTTATTGACTGTGGGAATTGCTATCGATGTTGTTTGAATTAGCTTACTGTAGACGGATTTATGGTCAGTATAAATTGGTTTGAGATATTTTTTAGCTAAGAGCGCTTCAAAGTAATTTTCATTCATATTAGGCCTTTTCTAAAAGTGCCGGCCAAAAAAAAGTTATGCTTGAATATTCTGGAAAGGTTTAAAAATATCACATTTTCATACTTTCGGCATGTGTGAAGTAAAAGTAAAGTGACGGCATAAATATTGTTGGGTACAATTGGTCATTTAAAAATTTTATTATTATGTGTTTTTTTTTTTAATGTCACAAGTGACAACGAGGCAGGCGGGTCACCTGATGGTATGTGACAACTGTCGCCTATAGACATTGGCAATACCAGGGGATTGCTAATGTGTTGTACACCTTATTAAGGCGAACTGGCTCTCAAGTGCAATTGCCGGAACACACCAACAGGTGCTTGGCGACAGATTTTCAACTTGAGGGTGGTAGCTAGCTAGTCGGGTACAAAGTACCCTACCACCGTGCTATGGTTTCCTCACGATGTTTTCCTTCACTGAAAGCTCAAGCTCATTGTAAGGATTCGAACCCACGACCTTCGCCGCGGTATCCGACGACACTTACCACTGAGCTATCATCGCCTTGAAAATACTTATAAATACTTGTAAATATTTTATTGTGTAACCAAAATAGTCCGTTTGAGATAGCTTTTTTATCAAGTTACTGTTAAGATATAAGGATTTTAAATAACTGGTAGGTTAGGTATGTATTAAAACGCTATTCTAAGATTCCTCAGTGCAAGCAAAGTCTACTACCATTGACATTACTAGCCAGCTAAGTACTCATTATGACGATTACGTCAAAACTCAAAAGAATTCGAAGACAAAAAAAATGCATGTTAGTTTTTCAGTCTAAAACGAGACACCAATTTTCATGCACATTAGGTAATTGTAAGATTTATACTTCTAAAAGCTAAAATTGAGAAGGAATTTTTAATAAAACCTCGATGCTATCAAAAAGCCACAAATTAAACAATTCGAACTTTCAATATCCATCGTAACCCTAAAATGTAGTCGTTGGGTAAAAACGACCGAGCGTAATAGGATTGACAAGATTCTCGGCGACCAATAAAAGATGGGGGCCGATCCCATAAAACTATAAGGAGGAAATATGTCTAGAGGAAAATTTCTGAGCTATAACCGTGACCATTCGACGAAACCCCAAATGTCATACCAATGAATTCATGTCCGCAATTTTTTTGCACGGTTTATCGCGTTTCTTTATTACGGTCGGGCATTTTTGGCTTATAGGGATATAGATATATATATATTTTTATAGTCGCATTCGAGGGGTTGACGTACAAAATACCGGTTTTTACGTATAATTTGTTTACGACAGTCATATTGGTTTCGGATGTTCATATTGTTTAATAAAAAGGAGCATTTTATTTTCTAATAATGGAAAATGAGCGCTCCTTTTGCGTTCTGTTTATTTCATTGCGAAGTATTAAACTGGTTACTACTACCAATGGTCTAATGACTCGATTCTCTAATAAATATATGTGAATGAAGATGGTACTTCATCTTGAGTGGCGGTTACATTATATAAATTTTGCATTCATTGAAAGATCCGATACAGAAAAACATAACCTTGCTGTGTTTCTTGCTGGAGATTCCGAACCGGTGGTATAGTCAATTGTAACAATCATAAGTGCCTTACAAATTTTTTTTTACTCAAACTCAAAGTTTAGGCCCTGCCTAAACTTTGAGTTTGAGTAAAAAAAAATTTACCTACGAGAAATTGAAATTATTACAAATTTGCTATTTCAGAAAGAAATCTACATTATACATCATACACTTGATTCCGTTAAACCAAATAACATCCCAATAATGAAAGACA
Source organism: Ochropacha duplaris (assembly GCA_951361185.1). Lineage (NCBI taxonomy): Eukaryota > Metazoa > Arthropoda > Insecta > Lepidoptera > Drepanidae > Ochropacha > Ochropacha duplaris. The sequence continues at coordinate 1,239,292 of OX592711.1, read as the reverse complement.
AGATATAAAAAATCCATAACACTCAAGTGATATTGCAATATCAATTTCCCATCTTTCAAAAATTACACAATTATGACACTACAACAAAGAGGGCGACATCAAACATTCGAATAATAAGACAAAGCATTCAATATAAAGGAGGGTATTAAAAAAAGGTATTTTGTAGGGTGCACTCAATACGCGAGGCACTTAAGGCCCGATCTCACCGAGACGTCCATTAGGTATTATTGAAAATTTTAATATCAAAATTGCTGCATCCACTTTTTACCGTACGACACGATATCAACAAAATCTTATTTGCATCTAGATCCTTCTTTTTTGCCAATTGATTTGTCAGATCTTGGTTATTCTGCTTTCGTCTACTTTTCATCTAGATCCTTCTGGTGACTTCCCAATTTTCCAAATATCCTGTATCTGATACTATTTATCTTCAGGAAGGTTCTAGATGGAAGATGGCATAAAGTAGAATGACCTAGATCTGACAAAGATCACTTGGCAGTCCATTGGTCTGATAGTAAGGCGATTAAGGCTTAACGATAATAAAAACTGAGTCAATTATTGAGGATACATTGTGGCAATGGAAATTAAACCGTATTTGTTAATAAGTCCAGGATCAAAATTCAATTGTTTCAATTTCGTTTCAATATTCGATTGATTTTACGTAGACCTAACAAATTTATGCCAGTGAATCTTTTTTTTTTATGTCAATCGGTTGACAATCAGGCAGACGGTCCACATGATGGTAAGTGGTCACCGCCGCCTATAGACATTTGCAATACTAGGGTGATTGCCGATGTGTTGCCGACCTTGAAGAGCTCTTTTTACGCCCTTTTTTGAAGAACCCCATATCATAGCGCGAAGGGAATACTGTGATGGGGAGGTCATTCCACATCCTAATGGTCCGCAGAAGGAACTTCCGGCTGAATCGTTCGGTGGACGACTGAGGCGGCTCGAGGATATGAGGATGAGCTCCACATCGCCGGCGAGCAGTGCGAGAATCTAATTTACACTGGCAAAGGACACTAGAGTGAAGTTAAAGCGAAGAGATCTTTTTAGTGTGGGTATATAATATAAAAGTCGTCAATTATAAAGAGGATTAACAAAGACCCGATGTACACAATATCATTTCATTGAAGGATACTTTTGTTTTGTTTTCTTGTTTTCAACATTTCAATTTGAACGAAACGAGATGCATTGTCGAGACCATTTTTTGGATCAATGTACATTTTTATCGGGTCTTCAGCGAATAAGTTGAGTTTTTTTTTTTTTTTTTTTAATTCTCGATAGGCTTGTGTTTGACCACAATCTCACCATGGTAAGTGATGATGTGGCCGAAGATGGTAAGCACACAAAGCCTAGATGGGAACTGGCTCTCAAGTGCAGCTGTCGGAACACACCGATAGGTGTTTGGCGACAGATTTTCAACTTGAGGGTGGTAGCCAGCCAGTCGGGTTCTACAAAGTACCCTACCACCGTGCTATGGTTTCCTCACGATGTTTTCCTTCACCGAAAGCTCAAGCTCATTGTAGGATTCGAACCCACAACCTTCGTCGCGGTATTCGACGTCACTTACCACTGAGCTATCATCGCCTTAAGAGTTGTAAATGTTTGTTACTTATAATAATTTAGATCCTAGAAATAAGGATTTCATTTAGGTAATTTTTTTTGAAAATAATATTACTACTATTTTTATTATAAAAGTGAAGATACTTAACGATTGGCTTGGTATGGACATATCATGAGGCATGAAAGACATGTAACCAAATGTGTATTGAGTATGAGTGTGGATGAATACAGAGGTAGAGAAAGGCCGAAGAAGATCCACACCTAGCGTGGGATAAGGACAGGAACGAGAAGACGAAGTCGCCATCAATTGACATGACATTGACATACTTTGCACGGTGGTAGGGTACTAGGTGGTACTCGACTGGCTGGCTACCACCCTCAAGTTGAAAATCTGTCGCCAAGCACCTGTTGGTGTGTTCCGGCAGTTGCACTTGAGAGCCAGTTGCCCTTGCCCTTACGGCATTGTAATATGGTGTACAACACGTTGGCAGTCCCCCTGGTATTGCTAATGTCTATAGGCGACGGTAGTCACTTACCATCAGGTGACCCGCCTGCCTCGTTGTCACTAGTGACATAAAAAAAAAAAAAAAAAAAACTAATTTGATTCGAATAAATTTCTTCTAAACCTTTCTCATTGTTTTGGTTAGTAAGTTTTTTTTACTTTTCGATAAGCTTGTGTTTGACCGCAATCTCAACATGGTAAGTGATGTGGTCGAAGGTGGTAAGCACACAAAGCCTAGATGGGAACTAGCTCTCAGTGCAGCTGTCGGAACACACCGATAGGTGCTTGGCAACAGACTTTCAACTTGAGGGTGGTAGTCAGTCAGTCGGGTACAATAAAGTACCCTACCACCGTGAGTTGGTTTTCTCACAATGTTTTCCGAACCCACAACCTTCGCTGCGGTATCCAACGTCACGACCACTGAGCTATCACCGCCTTAAAGATATATTGAATTATGAAATACATTATTGAAGATTCGGCACCAATATCGGCAATATTTAAACTTACAATCAGAACAATAATTTAAAAAAAACTACTCAAAAGGTATTCCCACACCATCTGTTGGTATTTTTTACAAATTAATCCTAAAGTAGAATCCTAAGTATGGAACTTATCTATCAACGTTGAAAAAATCATACGTTACGGATTTCATAAAATTAAAAATCGAAATGGCGCCCAGCTGTGTATCTACAATACATTGAGGCTTTGATACGGCTGTGATGTGAACCGAATTTTAGGGATCCGTGGCCTTGGGATGAAAATAAAAACCATTTTATTGAGGCTTTAGGTAAAGGAAAACATCGTGAGGAAACCATAGCATGGTGGGAGGGTACCCAATCACCACCAATTTAATAAAATAGTGCACTTTCTATTATTTTGCCGTATGTCATTATTTCTTATCTCATTTGATCCTTATTAGCAACATTATTGGATTATCAACTAGTTCGATTCGTGGCTAGGGAAATATTTTTTTCAAAAATCAAATGAAGCAGCTTTAATAGACTCCTTTCATAACTTTTCGCTATTCACTTTTTTTTTAATTTTGGCATACCTACATCCACATTCCTGTATATGTACTGACATGTAATATTTTTAATAGAATTTGAGATAATTAAAATAGTGTTTCAGAATACATTAGCAATGTATTGTGAAGTATATATATGCCTTAGATAAATGAAAAGACAAGAATATTTTAAATGAGATTGTAAAAATCAGGTCAGTACTTCGAGTTTTTAAAAGGGAGAGGTAGAAATAATTGACTGGTTTCCAATTTGCCTTTAACTAACATGATTTTAGTTTTAAGAAAGCTACGGAACCAAAAAAGTAGAACACAAATTCGTCGACATCCCTGGCAACATAAAAAAAGAACACCTTTCGCGATTCGACCTGTGTTTAACCGCTGTCAAGGGTTGTCAATCATACTGTTTGGAGCTCCGCCCGCGTGCGCGCGTTTGACAGCCCTGACTTCGAATTATTTTACTTTTTTACGCTTGTTGAACTATTGTTTTAATAATTTTACTTTCGCTTATTTTTTGGCATTTTTATAAATAGTGTATTAATTAACAATTCTTATAAACAAAGGTTGTGCTATATAATTACCAGTTGTTCGACATGGTTTCACCAGCGTTTGGGAGGGATCTTATCTTATCCCGGGATTAAATTAGCATAAGTTACGCCGTCCGTATAACATCAGCTGTGAGCCAGTGAAAGTCCCGTCAAAATGGATCCAGCCGTTTCGGAGATTTCCTGAAATAAACATACAGACGGACATTCGTATTTACACCTTAAGATATTCCAAACCAGTTTTTATTAGGTATAAGTAAAATAAATAACTTAATATTTAAGGCGATGATAGCTCAGTGGTAAGTGACGTCGGATACCGCGGCGAAGGTGTGGGTGGGATAAAAAGTATCCTATATGTTATTCCAGTATATGATCTACCTGTGTGCCAAGTTTCATTAAAATCCATTCAGTAGTTTTTGCGTGAAAGAGTAACAAACATCTTCACACACATCCAAACATACTTTTATAATATTTGTAGGATAGTAGGAATACATCTTTTTACTCCAAGCCTATAAAAAAAACGAAAAAATGATCATCATTGACAAGACACGATGACTGATGGACAGACATGTTACACGTGTAATTATTCATTATTAAATCATCAATCACTATTAAATTTATGTTCCTAATTATTATCAGTAATTGCTGGTTATGTTGTATTGATTAATATACGTAATCAACATATTTGCCTCGACTTTTTTGTCCCTTGGAGAAATGTGTCGATGATCAAGGGGAATGAGACCTTAATGGTGATAGGTTTAAAGTGTATAATATTATTTGATTTTATTTTTTCAAAACGTCTTGATAATTTATGATAGGTTTCGCTCGCTACTTTGTTCACGTTCGTTAAACTTAGTAATTCTATGTCCTTTACGTCCTTCAAATTTCATCAAAAACTGGTAAGCCGCTAACCGTGAGAATCAAGCAGATAGACAGACCTACTTTCACATTTATAATATTATTGTTTTTTTTTTCAGTTAGCTAAAGAATTTTTGGGGCTAGGTGAACATGCTTAATTAGGTCATCAAATTTCAAATCAAGCCTCAAAAATATCTGGAATCTGAGTCTTTTTTCTAAATTCATTACCATCATTTTGAGTTTAGAATATCCATTTGCTGATGAAAATATCTACTAGGTGATTTTAATTGTAATTATTTAATTCATCGAAAAGACAAAGTTACGAAAATATAACAAGAAAAAACCCACAATAACTACAAAAAATTAAAAATAGACAATAATACCTTGCTTTTTAAAGAACAGAAAATAAAAGCAGTGTCCCGTAAAAATAATCCGATCAAATAATGTCACCACATAAAAAAACCATCGCAATTTTTTCTCAAAAATCGATTTAAGATTTCACATCCATTTTATTTTATCGAAATTAAATCAAACTCCATTGTAATAAAGTTGAATTTCCTTTATTGATACCGACAGGTATTTCTAATCCATTGGATGGTAGACAACAATTGACACTGGCTTATCCCAGCGGGTTGGTACCGATTTGACCCGAAGCTTTTTTGGGTTTATTATGAGTATGCATCGAGGGGTTAACAGTACGAAACGCGGTGATGTGTGAATGACAGCGGTTTACAGGTTAACGAAATAATAGGGTTGATACGCTGGCGATTATTCCTATTTCGACTTAACGACCGAAGGAAAAAAGCGGAGGAATAGCGTTCTGGGGAAGTTTAGAATTGAGGTTATACAACGGGGCGCGGCAATTATCGCCTCCTCGAATCTCAATACTCACTCGTATATAATAAATACAAAGAAATACACGGATAGAGTGAGAGAGTCGCAAGTAGGGGGCATAACGCTTTTTCCTTACGTGACGATTTCTACCGCACAATTGCTACCGCAAGCCCTATCAAAGAACTTCGTTTCAAAAACTAGTTAATGATGCTAGATGATTCAAAAAATATTAAAAACATTTGACGTTTTTTGCCGGTTCTTCTATAAAGACTGTCTTCCAAATCGGTGATAACTTCAAAAACTTGCGGTTTGAGCAGTTTAATGGAGACCCCAAATCGGAAGTAGGTATGAAGTATGAGAATAAATAAATAAAAACATGAGACATTCTTTACACACGATTTTTTGATCCCAAATTACATTCCATATAATGGAAACTAGTCAGATGATATCCTACCTACATTATAATTTTTTTACATTTACTTAAATAGATAATTACACCTAGACTCAAGACAAATAAAGTGTCATAGGAATCGAACCTACCACATCAACAGCACCGATTGGTATGTCAGTATATCCACACTAAGCTAACGTTAGAACAAAACAACGACGAGACCGCCACGGTGTTCTACCGAAGCACGATCTTGAAGCAATTCCATCACTAGCAGTTAAGAGTTATTTTGATAGACAGTGGATTATTGGTCGACTGCTAGTCTATGTTTATTTTACACTAGCTGTCTCCGCGGTTTCACCCACGTTCCCATGGGATCTTATCTTTTCCCGGGACAAAATATAGCCTATGTTCATCAGGGATAATGTAGCTTTTTAATAGTGAAAGAATTTTCCTAATCGACCCAGTAGTTTCAGAGCCTATTCAATGCAAACAAACAATTCAATCTTTCCTCTTTATAATTTTAGTATAGACAAGGTTCCGCCCACGGTTTTGCCCGCATTCCTGCGATACAGATCTATGCCACAATTCAGGCAATAAACTATTTCAATAAGATTGAAACACAAAATAACTAAAACTTTCTACAATAGAAATTAGTGCGATTATTGCGAAGATTTTTGCGATGACTATATTTTTTTACGAAGCTTTGGGTGACCGTCCCATTACCAAGGGTCCCAGAGCCAAGGGATTAAGTAATCCTACTTATCCCACTAATATTATAAATGTGAATATTTAGATGTTTGTTACTGAATCACGCAAAAACGTCTCAAAGGATTTTGATGAAACTTAGCACACACGTAATAAAACTAGGATACTTTTTATCCCGGGAAATATAGAATCCCTCGGGAACGTTTTAAGGCGATGATAGCTCAGTGGTAAGTGACGTCGAATACCGCGGTGAAGGTCGTGGGTTCGAATCCTAAAATGAGCTTGAGCTTTCGGTGAAGGAAAACATCGTGAGGAAACCATAGCACGGTGGTGGGGTACTTTGTAGTACCCGACTGGCTGGCTACCACCCTCAAGTTGAAAATCTATCGCCAAACACCTATCGGTGTGTTCCGACAGGCTTTGTGTGCTTACCATCTTCGGCCAAATCACTTACCGGTGAGATTGTGGTCAAACACAAGCCTATCGAATATATAAAAAGAAAAACGTAGTTGAAACCGCGGGGAACAGCTAGTTGGTTCATATAACCATAGATTAGAACTATTATTATTACCAAAGATAATAGTGATTAGTATGTAAAACAATCTTCCATATTGGATCTAACTTATTCAAAGCTACAAGGGATATTTCATGTGTTTTATTTGCTCATCGAGTTGCAATACTCTTTGGTTATGGTGCAAGTTATAGAATGTAGGAGGATTCTTTTTGATTTTCAACTATGTTTGGACTTTAAATTCGTTTGTTCCGCAAATATTTCAAAGTTAAAGTGGTTTAAAGTGCAGCTGTAGTGCTGAAAGTTACATGCTTTTGTGACTCTTTTGGAGGTGGTTTTTGTTTGGTGAAAATCAGGCCAGGACTAGACTAGATATGTTTGTTATGTCAGTTACTTACACTTGTTTGTTCTGTTTGATGTATATGTACCTAAATATCCTGCTACGTTCTTCATACACGGCCATCTGATCCAAATGCGTAGTAACTATTATCTGACCTGTGCCCAAACTAAGCAGAGCTTTTAATGGAAATTGATATAATTTCTACTTTTTTTACATCGCGATGGAGGGCTACTATAGACGCCCTCTGCCCCATCCAGGGGACATAGGACATTAACTCAGTAAGTCACTACTTTTTTTAAATACTTAAATTAATAATTTTTCAACGACATATGATATAGAAAAAATCATCTTAAAATGAAAGTGAAAATATTTTTATTCAAATAGGCATTTCCAAGCACTTATAGATAGTCTAGACTCTAATGCACGCTTCGGAAGGTTGCTTTGCTGAGAAGAGCCGGCAATAAACTCCGATGAAAATAAACGCTAAAGCTTTTTCTTGGACCACAACCTAAAGGGGATGTCAGAATATACGTCAAACGTCATCGGCTTGGAAGACGGCTCTTCGGTTTTGATACAGCCACGTCTTATAAATATTATATATCTATGTGTATCTGCCTTATATCTCTTGGCGTGTTATACTGTTTTAGATCTTTCGCACCTAACCTTAAGGATTAATTTAGGATGGGATGTGACCATCGTTAAGGGTTACCAATATCGGATCGGCAACGAGAGAACAACCAATTATAAGTCAAGTTTGATATTACACTTTAGAATTTTGATTTTTCGATCGTTTTGTTGTAACCCTTTGACGTGAGTCAGTCGGTTATTTATAATTAAAATTGCGATTCCATTTCTGATCTCTGTTTTTTCGTTCTTATTTTTTAATTCCCTGTCGATCAAACGCTTGGGATTAAGCGGGCTAAAAATGATCGGGTATTTTTTAAATCAAGTTGAAATGGCCATTGTTTTTTTTTTAAACACGAGCGTTAAAATTGACACATTGTCATCACCCTAATCACTAGTTACCATAGAGTTTAACTTCAAATAGCTATCAGTAAATAAAAGCAAACTCAGCCAGATATGTACCTTTCTTATACTACTTACAAGTGATAACCAGGCTGGCGGATGGTAAGTGTATACCGTCACCTATAGACATTAGCAATACTAGCGGGATTGCCAATGTGTTGTACACCTTATTACCAGTGCCTTAAAGGAAACTGGCTCTCAAGTGCAACTATCGGAACACATCAACAGGTTCTTGGCGACAGATTTTCAATCTGAAGGTAGCCAGCCAGTCGGGTACTACAAAGTACCCTACCACCGTGCTATGGTTTCCTCGCGATGTTTTCTTTCACCAAAAGCTCAAGTTCATTGTAGGATCCGAACCCACGACTTTCGCCGTGATGTAATTATCGCTATGCTCTGGTTGTAAAATATAAATAACATTATAGAAGTTTAATAAAAATACCAATACATCATCCAAGAATCACATTCAACAGAAAACAATGACCAATAAAATTATCCACATTAATACGCAATCTCCTCTATACTGTCCATTGACAATAATCCTGCTACCATAAAAGATCTGAATATTAAAAATCAATAAAAAACTCATTGGTTACTGGCCAGTGGCCACAAATCCCTTGGCGGTATTATTTGAAGGTACTTCAGGGTTATGGTCAGCCACTTACGGGCCAATATCGTCGCGGTAGGTTAGAGCAAAAGGAATATCCGTGTATTGAATCGTTCATTTGTACAGTTGACAAATAATGTTTGAGTTATTTAATTTTTTTATCATATAGATGTGCTTGAATGTACAATCTTGAAGTTGATTCCTGTTTTCATGTGAAAACTAGCTGTTCCCAGCGGTTTTATCCACGTTCTCGAGGGAACCCTTCAGGGGTTGAGTTTATGAGGAATTTACCTGCCAAATTTCAAGTTTATACATTCTGAGATCTCGTGATTAATCAGCAAGAGCTTATGATATTATTATGATAGCTCAGTGGTATTGTCGGATACATCGGCGAAGGTCGTGGGTTCGAATCCTACAATGCTACAATCCTACAAAGCTCGGTGAAGGAAAACATCGTGAGGAAACCATAGCACGGTAGTAGTACTGGACTGGCTGGCTACCACCCTCAAGTTAAATCTATCGCCAAGCACCTATTAGTGTGTTTCGGCAGCTGCACTTAAGAGCGAGTTCCCACCTAGGCTTTGTGTGCGTACCACCTTCGGCCACATCATACCATACTTACCATGTTGAGATTGCGGTCAAACAGCTTACCCTAAAGTAAAAAAAAGAGATAACAGAGATTAATTTAATGTAAATGGTCCAAGCTCCAATATATATTCAAAAAATAATATTCGTTAATATTTTGCTGACTGTACAAATAAGATGGTAGGCAAATGAGTTGTGCGCGGATGCCGATACCTGTGCGGTAGAACTTATTTTCATATTTGTCCCCAGTACATTGTTTATTACATTTGCAATAGGGTTGTCAAACATATTGATTTTAAATTTAATTAAATAATTTTTTTAACTGCACACGTTCTTGATAAATATGAAAGTTTGGATGGATGTATGTTTGTTACTCATTTACGCCAGATCGGCTCAATGGATCTGGATGAAATTTGGCACAGAGATAGATTATAGCCTGGAATAGCACATAGGCTACTTTTTATCCCTTGAAAAGATAAGATCCCTCGGGAACGCGGGTGAAACCTAGTACATACTAATGTTCACGATGGTACCAACTCTAAAATGGCGACAAGAACAGTTGTTCCACTACATTTAATTGGATACAAATACAACTTATTTTATTCCTACCGACTAATATTATAAATGCAAAAGCAACTGTAACTGTATATCTGTCTGTCTGTCACCTTTTTACGCCTAAACAACCAATTTGATTAATATCTCTAAATAATACGGAATCAAAGTTCATACCAATTATAGTAGTATCAAAAGATGAGTCAGACTATAATCTACCTTTGTGCCTAATTTCATCTAGATTTGTGCAGCCGTTCTGGTGTGATTAAGTAACAAACATCCATCCATCCAAACTTTCACATTTATAATATTATAGCTATTGTAGCTAACAAAAAACACCACATAAAAGTATACGTGTTGGCGACAACCCTATCAGATTATTTGACGTGACTATGTTCGTTGTAGATATTTTTTAGTCGGTCGATTGTCCCTTAAGCATGATATTCAAATTAGGAGTGGCCATTGTGCGGGCTCCATGTAAATATACTTCGGCGTACGATGTTATACTGAGATGTTGAGCTGAGTGCACAGTACCTACCTTGAAAATTATTATAAACTATTCTTCGCCTTCGCTTTTTTCAAGATAAAAAATCTCTAGTACTCGGGGATAATGTAGCTATCTATTTGTGAAAGAATCTTCAAAATCGGATCAGTAGTTTCGGGGATAAACTCATACAAACTTTACCTCTTAAAAATATGAAATAAATTCTATGGAAATACTAGTTTTCCCAAGTAGATTCACCCGCGTTCCGATCCTTTCCAAAAATCCTTTCTTAAATGATACTTACTCCCTATTAGACTCCCAAGTTTATAGTAATTTAGAACATAAAATTTGCATAATTTTTGTCAGAATATTGTTATAATGCGTGGCTCAAAATAGAGACATTAAAAATCCTGTATTCATAAATTCTATATTTACTTACTTACTTTTCTTTAATGTTTCAAGTAGAGAATCTGTCAAGCACCAATCGGTGTGTTCCGGCAGCTGCACTTGAGAGCCAGTTCCCATCTAGGCTTTGTGTGCTTACCACCTTCGGCCACATCATCACTTACCATGGTGAGATTGTGGTCAACCACAAGCTTATCCAGAATAAAAAGAAAATTATTTAACTGAGCAACGTCAATGTGTGTGCATGCCCTAGCGTCTCTTTTTGAATAATTATCCTATTAGGAATTGCGTCTGCGAAGATAGCTCCATTTGTGAGGAAGGCTATATCATTGTTTTTTGGCAAATAATGTAGATACACGTAATATCCTCCAAGCTTCATCGTTACCTGTACTTGTTGAAATAAGGTCAGGCAATTTTGGTAATTATTCAAATTCGGGCGTTTATTTCAAACAATTTGTTCTGCAAGTTCTCTTGTGGGACAATAACTTCAAGTAATAATATTGCACTAAAGTAATTAAGCATGGCAATGTAATGAGGTAGACCAAAAAGAGATGGATGGATATTAGAGATGATATGAGTAAGAAAGGAGTTAATACCGATATGATTGATAGAAGGGACAAATAATTGGGAACAGGGCTAGTAGATGATGATTTACAGTATCATTAATATAGTAGACATTCAAATAAAATGCCTTTTAAAAATCTTCACCTTTAGAATTCACCATTCGCAATGAGCTGTGAGTATTTGGGCATTCAATGTTTTCATTAGAAAAGAAAGGCGCCTTACATATTGTCAGAAAGAAAATGAATTTTAACTATCAGTAGGCAGTCGATAGTTTTAGTAGGTAGTCTAGTTTTTCTTCTACTTCATAAAATAGGAGAGATAACGGGAGTCACAGATAAATGCCTGAAGCAGGATTTAAAGGATATGTTCAGATGTCATATGAATTCCTCGATGGTCTAGTTTCTCATGTATAAGTTCTTGCCAATCATGGTTCAGTGGCCTTTGGAGAGGCCTATGTCCAGCAGTGGACTGATACGGGCTGATGATGATGATGGTGAATCATGGTAAGTCAGGGTACAAAGATGGACAGTCATGTCCTCTAATTGACCATTAAAACACATTTCTGTGCCATTTCTCCGCGCTTAAATGACACGTACGTAAATAGGTAGCATCTGTAATTTTTCATAAAAAAAAAACAAACAAACGCCGTGCAAAGCAACCTTTTCTTACCGCAAAAAAGTTTTCCGTGGGCCAAGCGGGCATTTTTCCCTTTTCCCTTACAAACGGACCGCAGCGTTTAAAATACAAAAAAAAAGTTGCTGGCACTCGCGTCCACCGACAAAAGGGGATTTTTTATTTTATATTTCAAATATTAAGCGACATCGTTAGCGGTTAACATTTGTTAAATATCTGAAATATTTTTCGTACGCTTTCGGGTCTGTTCGTTATATTTTTTCGGGTGGCCCCCGAGTTGTCTTGTTTAAGTGGGGATGTTTAAAAAATAAAGTTTCTTTTGTGCTATTGTACTTTTTTTTCGCATTCGCCAGTTACGATCTTTCACCGCAAAGGGTGTTATGGAAGTTCTTGAGTGGAAAGTTTTTTAAATATTTTTTATCTTCTTTGCTGACCAGCGTTTACAAAGCGCTTGTTTGTTTTTATTAAATTAATATGATATCAAAGAGTAAGGAATTACTATCTTTTTCTACTAAATTCTGTATTCATTAAATACAATCATCAATATTAGAGACACAACAGTTAAAGACCAATTACAAAAACATTTTACTAACATACATAATGACCGAAGATAACCAATAAATCAAAACCTATGTAATGTATCCATTTCTGCTCATCTAATCATAGCTAGAAAACTATCATAAACAAACGAACCAGCAATTAGGATTCCACTAAAGAATTTATCATGAACCTTAATGTCACCAATTTCAGAATTATTCCAAGCAAATTCTCAACTCCCTAAAGTGTCTTTGAGTATCTAACCACGTGCAAACATAGAATCGGTGACAAGAACAGCTTACATCAGGTTACCAACAGGTGGAAACAAGTCTACTCGATATTAGTGAGCGTTTGATAGGGCGTGCTAACTTGCATTGAAATGGATTAGTACTACTTGCCTATTCACTACTTCATAACTAGATAAAGCTATAGAAAATTTTTAAAAGACTTAATAAAACTGAGTTTGAATTTACTAGTAGATGAAACATTGGCAGAAAAATTCTGTATACGTAAGAAGTTTCATAAGTTCCCTTCTAGGGCCCACACTAAGGACCCATTTATAGATCTACCGAGTAGGGAATGTAGCAACATTATTTTTGGGTAAATTAGAATTTCATATATTGCATTTGGCTTTCGCTTTTAATCAAGTAATAGGCCAGATATTTTGTAGCAAGTTCAAGCGTCTGAGGCGATATTTTTTACAGCTGAATTCTTCTATTTAACTAACATGGCAAGAGTTAGAAGATTCTACTAAAGCGATGTAAACGCACCCCAAATACCTATTTATCTAACTCTCAGAGGATACCTAGATCGGAGACCGTATTACTGCAAGTTAGCTCAAGTGCTGTTTGATTTGTATTCACATATGAGTAGATGTGTTGAAAAGGACTTTGTCGCTTTGAATCAAAGTTTAATGTCGAGTGACTTTGGATTAGGTATTATTTCGTTCACGAGTAAGTTTTTGCTTTTCGTATATTGTCGATACCTATCTCTGGTAATAGATAGGTAGTAGATATTTATTTTATTCTGGCTAACCACAATTTCACCATAGCAAGTGATGATATGGCCGAAGGTGGAGCACACAAAGCTTAGATGGGAACTGGCTCCCATGTGCAGCTGTCGGAATACACCGATAGGTGCTTGGCGACAGATTTTCAACTTGAAGATAGTAGATATGGAAGAGATTACGATTGCAAGGGAATAAAACTTGAAAACGGTGGGGTAGGAGGTAGAGTAGAATAAATTGTAGATAATACTACTAATATTATAAATGTGAAAGTTTGTATGTTTGGATGTTTGTTACTCAATCACGCAAATACAGCTGAAGCTCGGGAACGCGGGTGAAAACGGTAACATTATCTTAGTCACATAAAAAAGTGTCGGGACAATTTTTCGTAAGATTTTTTTCCGTCTAGCCCCCTTTCACAACGCGCGATAAGGAACTTCGTTCCAAAAAAACGCAATAATACCAAAGCAGTATTTAATTCATTAATCCAAATCGGCTCCAACTTCTAAATCACTAGTTACTGTTTTAACTTGGACATAATCAAACAATATGCTTTCACTATCACCTTAATAGCTTCGCAATAAGGACCACATTGTTCACTATTAACTGCAAATTGCCGAATCATTTATGTAAAATTTTGGACCAATTTCTCCATGCGTTTTGATAGACTTTAAATATTCATTTAGAAAGATGATTTTAGCTTGGCAGGCAACAGAGATTATATCTGTTGTCGCAGCCTAATGATCATTTAATAACAGATGTTTTTTCGCTTTTGTTCGATACGCTTCTCGTCCATACATTTCAGATGGGACGCTTCAGGCCATTTCTTATTTACATCACAGAGCAATTCTCAAATGTAGAGACTTGATTATTTATTAATAAGAAACACACATTGTTGAGACATTACTATGGTTCTATGTTCAGATAAAGGCAATTTCAAAAATTGGAGTGGGTAAATATGATAATAATGGGTAATAGATGTAAGGGTATACCTTCTACAATAGTTATTTGTTCAACAACTGAGCAAAGTCGTTTTTTGGTGCGAGTGCTACCTTTAAATCACGAACAAGTGAAATAGTCTAGAAAAATACAAATCTTTCCTCTTTATAATATTAGTAAAGATATAATTAAGTTAAGGTTAGATCAACCAATACTCAAGCCGACGGAGGTAGGGATCTTGATTGTCGTTGCAAAGAAGTTGAAACCTAAAATTAATTAGAGCGTAGGAAATTATAGTGAAGAAACGAATGGCCAACGACTTTGTAGTACCCAACTAGCTACGACGCTAAAATTGAAAATCTGCTCCAAGCAATCTGCAGCTCTTGAGAGTTTTTGTGGAACATCAACTGAATGAAAAGAAAATCTTTGAAATACTGGGCGTGGCCAGTATTATGGGTAACATAATCAAATGTTGTTTGAACATAATGACGTTGGTGTACAAAATGTCTGAAAGTAAACAATTTCGGGTGGCAATCAACCTAACCTAACCTGGAAACCTCCAAAGCAAGAACTAATAAGGTTCTGGATATACGTCTTAATTCTTCGGTTTTTCCACGGCTTTTGAAAGAAAACATATCAATAAATGCTTTAGCATTAAAATCTTGGACAACTTATCAATAAATGCAACTCCTTAAAGTAGAAAATGTATATAATGTTTATAAATGGCGACACCGCCTCAAAAATCCAATTACCGAACAGCAAACAATGTCCCCAAATCCCAGTACTACAATGAAACAGTATCATCAACCAACTTTGCCGTCCAAAAACTGGTAGCAAATCCGATAATGTTCGTAGTACAAAGTTGCGAGCGTTTACCACGGCGAAAAACCCATTTTGCCGCTCGATATACCAGCCGTATCAAGATGAGAGCAATTAAAGGTCGGAGTTACATCTATATAGGAATATTATTTGGATCTGGTAATATCTAGAGAAGCAATGGTAGTCATGCCAGTCGTGCCACGTGACAAAGTAATTTAGCCACGCCAATTAATAACGTATTTATGTTACTTGACTAGAAAAACTATAAACTATTTAAGGCGATGATAGCTCAGTGGTAAGTGACGTCGAATACCGCGACGAAGGTCGTGGGTTCGAATCCTACAATGAGCTTGAGCTTTCGGTGAAGGAAAACATCGTGAGGAAACCATAGGCACGGTGGTAGGGTACTTTGTACCCGACTGGCTGGCTACCACCCTCAAGTTGAAAACCTGTCGCCAAGCACCTATCGGTGTGTTCCGACAGCTGCACTTGAGAGCCAGTTCCCATCTAGGTTTTGTGTGCTTACCACCTTCGTCCACATCATCACTTACCATGGTGAGATTGTGGTCAAACACAAGCTTATCCAGAATAAAAAAAAAACTAACAAAATAAATGAGCCCAACATAACACACTAGTCTTCCACCACGCAGTTTAACCCACGTTCCCGATGGAATTAAAAAAAATTGCTCATTCATGTTACTCGCCGATAATGTAGCTTTCTATTGTTAAAGAAGTTTTAAGCATCAGGTTTTATTTGTCCAAGATTTGTCCTTTAATTCACAAGATAATAAGTCTACAACGCCACTTCACGGTAAATGGCACATTCACCAATAAAAGATTTCTATCCCTGCTGTAGTTAATAAACAATTTTCAATATAGATTACCCTATTTTGCTATATACTAGTAGAAGAGGATAGAAGATTTTTCAATTTTCAATTTATTTCATTGGTGCCATTATATCCCATTTATACACCAGGATGAACATCACGTCTTTCCAAACGCTATTCATGTCGTAACTCTTCAGCAATTTTAATCATTACAATGTTCGTGTCTATAGCTTCGATTTCATTGATGATACCATCTCCACTCAAACATTTTCTAACATCCACTACCAAAACTGAATTGCGCATAGCGTTTTTACGGCATTCGGCAGAACCGTATGACTAGACGCGGCGGATCATTAATCCTGAAGTTTCAGATGTGAGCAGAGCGATAAAAATTACCCTCGCAACGCTAGCCGAGCGTGGAGACCGCCCTAATGTAATCTGTGACATATTTTCATTTGGATTCGTTTTTTTGAGATTTAGCAGCATTGATTATGATGTTTGGTAAAATAGGAGAGGCTCTAATTATTTAGCAAGCGATTTGTGCTATCTTCACCTAATTTCGTGTTCATTTTGGTAGTGAATTGTGATTTTTTTGGTAAGGATGCTAAAACTTTAAGGTCAAGGTTATGTTGGTGTGACGGTCCAGTCGTAGGCTATCCTTTACTTTGTGTAAGTAAATAAATCCGGGTATATAGGTATTTATCTATGAATATTTAAAAGCACCTAGCGTATGTGAGATTTCCATTACATGTTAAAAAAAAATGGTCGAGTACATTAACTTATTATATGTATTTCTAGTATAAGACGATTTTTCTTTTTGCATGCCGGTAACGATAATGTGCTGGCACCTAACAAAAATGTAACAACCCACATTTAAGCAAATAAATGATTTGTTTTTTGATTTGCAGTTTATAAAAACTGAAATAATTAATTTCATCGATTTATTAATAAGTACAGTATATTGATTGCCGTCACTTTTCAGCAATAGTAACCTTTCAAACTATACATTAGACTCTCACAGTGAATTAGGCCTTAAAATATATTTTGATGATCATCACAATTATCTGCCAACAGGATGTTCTTTGGTGACCAAAACATCTTGAGTTTAAACATTCGAATAGACTTATTTATAATACAGGTACCAAGCATCACTTTCTATAAAATTCAACTAACAAATCAAATGATCCATATCAAACGTCAGCGACTGAAGTCAAAGCGATGAATTTACAAAAAAATCTTTTCGGCAATTAAAAATGAGATGCTTTTTACTAAATAAAGACAAAAAATGGAGGGAGCGTGACGCCTGAGGGCTCATCAGCTAGGATCGAGCTCACGAGTGCATATCTAAATAATTATATGGAATAAACGAATAATGATTGAAAGGTCCTCGCTCTGAAGGCGCAGAGTAAGCTTGGAATACAGAGACTTTATGTTGTTTTTTACAATAATTTGCGTAGTTGGGTCAGTGTTAAGTTGAGAAAACAACACAGACTTTAAATAAGAAACTGACATACTTGCATATTCTAAAGTAAATGTTATGGCCATGAAATTTGCCATCGAAAATTGACCAAAGCTTATCCGATCCGATAATAATAAAAATATCAAATAAGATTGTGGCAGAGAAACTGATATAGGTGAATGATTGATTTTATTTTGTAAATAAGGGTACTGTATTGTTAATTTTGCTAGCTAAACTCAACAAAGTCCCCGCTTAGCAACGCTCTATTTCTCTTATAAACTAGTAACGATTTCACTACAACCTGCCCAATAAAACTTACATAAAAATTCACAATAACTCAGCCATTAATCTAAAAAAAGATTAAAAATCCATGCAAACATCACCAAGCTTATAATAAAATATGCCACGCGTACAATTATCTTACATCTGCACAGATGCGACATGTTGGTCGAGAAACAGACATTATGTTAAGTACATAACATCCAGAAACCAGTGTCCACTTAACTCTCTTATTCCGAGAAAATACATAGAAAATGCGCGTACAAAAACCATCAATCGAATCGATCGAGCGTGAAATCGCCCGTCTCTGTCTATCGGCGCGTGCGCTCACGCAGAACACGCGAGCGGGCGAGATGGCTATACATTCGAACAAAGGACCTATAACGCCCCGCCCCCTCGATCGATCTGATAATAAGGAACGGGTTGTATGCGCGGGCGCATGATCCTCATCTCGCATCATGACTTGATGTTCGTTTCGCGATTGCGCGCGTGCTTTTCTGTTTTGTATTTTAAAATTATCTTTATTACTTTATCCGTGGGAGTTCTAAATCTTATTTCTAAATGTTTATTATGGAATGAGTCATAATTATTCACGTTTTTTTCTTAAATGTTTATTGCGTGAATTGTTTTCGTCTGTTTGTCTGTTGTTCTTTTGTGTGGGATAGAAAGGTCAATGTTGGAGGTTGTTGACACGATGGTACCTAGTTGAAATTATTTTCGTATTTTATCATAGTTACCATTGAATATATTTTATTATTACTATGATAACACCCAATCTTTCATTGTGGTTTTCGCTTGAGTGGCAGATTCTTATTAATTACCTCCCCAATATTTTTATAAGAAACTATTTCTTTTCGATATACATATAATTTTTTTTAAATGACGTAGCTACGTTTACATAGATTAGATTGCCTGATGATTGAATAATTTGAAAAATATACCTATCATAGTTGCAGTTTAAAGAAGGCATATTGGCAGATAAACGTGTTGAAATGTTTTGTTATAAATTATCTTAGTATTTTATGAGTAATTTTTAAAATAAACAGCTACTCAACAACAGATGTCGCTACTAACCTGTTAAAGCTCCAATCGACTCTTGCGCACGCGCCACTAACGCCATCTGTTGACAAAATAACTAAACAGTGTTGTAAACAGCGTCCATTTAAATTGGACCTCCGATATTTCTTTTTCCTATTTATTTTATGGCATAGGAGAACATAAGAGAGTTCAAATAATTTTGGCCACCAATAATTCCCTTTTAATAATAGGTGAAGCAGGTTGATACATAGCGTTGATCTTTATAAGTATAGGCACAATTACTTTTATAACGAATGATTGCTGGAATGATGATCGATAATTCAGTCCGTACCATGGGTGAAAGACGTAAAACGGGAATTTGTGATTACTTTATGCCTTGCTTGTTTTTTGCAGACAATGTTTTGTTACATTTGAAAACAAATGTTTTTAAAGGATCTTTTTATACCACTAGGTGGCAAAAAAGCTTACGGCCCACCTGATGGTAAGCGGTTACCGTAGCCTATGGACGCTTGCAACACCAGAGGCTTACTTAAATGGGGTTAGAGGAACATAGTCTTAGCCTAAAGCTGTGAATATATAATTATTACACAAAAGAGATATGGTTGCAGTAGCTTTTTGTTAAAAAAATATTAGTAACGAACCAAACGTAAAATTTATGAGTGTACGTGTGTCTAGCTGTCTGTGAAGAAAACCACAGCACGTGTTAGGGTACTTTGTAGTACTCGACTGACTAGCTACCACCCTCAAGTTGAAAATCAGTCTGCAAGCACTTACTGCTATTTGAAAGTCACACATGAAACTTATAAAAAAATCCTCGGACATTTTTTCAAACGCGGCTATCTGATGCCAAACTAAGCAGAGCTTGCTATGGAAACCAGATAACTGATATACTAACAATTTTGTTTGTAAATTAAAGAAATAATATTGTGCAACGTGCCACGACCGGATAAAGGATTTTATGTTTAGTACCGAAGACTTAAAGGATATTTTTAATGTCCGAATCATCTGATAAGCACATAATTACCTAAATTAAGGCTTTTATATGCACAAAACTCACTAACTATTTGTGTTTCACGGTACATCGCGTGAATACGTGCAATCGGCAATACGATAATGTGACTAATTTGCAGAGGTAATCCCATAGTCGTTATCTCCGAACGGGTTTATATCTCGCATATTTATCCGGATTCTTTATGAGGATGATTACTTTGTATCGAAGTATCACGAATCGATGGTTTCTGCCTTGTTTTAACAGTGTGAGGAATTGCTTGACTTGATGTAGGTACTATGTCAGAGATTGATTCAATTGTTTTTTTATTTTACTTTGGATAAGCTTGTGTTTTTGTATTAGGTAATTTAAGTGTAAAATTGTTAAATATTTGAAAAAAAAGGCAATATATAGTCAGATGGTCCAAAAATATTTAAAAATATGTAATTTAAACTCATCAGTTTGCCGGTTCTTCTCAGTTGAAGGCTGACTTCCGAACCGGTAGTAACTTCTGTAATTCGACCTTCATAAGTGCCCTTCTAAGGCCTGAACTGAATAAATGGTTTTGACTTTGACTTTGACCGCAATCTCACCATGGTAAGTGATGACGTGGCCGTAGGTGGTAAGCATACTAAACCTAGAAGGAAAATGGCTCGCTAGTGCAGCTCCCAGAAATTCCCAAGTCCTTGGCGACAGATTTTCAACTTGAGAGTGGTAGCCAGCCAGTCGAGTACTACAAAGTACCCTACCACCTGGCTGTGGTTTCCTCACGATGTCACGACTATTTTTATGAAACGTTTGGCACATAAATGAATAAAAAAATGTTCTAAATTAGACTTTACCTTTTTGTGTTAAGAGACAAATTTAGAATGACGTGTAAAAAGATTTGTCCTGACTAACTGACTGCACTGCTGAAGTACTTGAGATAGAAACTTGAAATTTTTCACAGAGATATCTTCTTTACATAGTATAAAATGAAGTCGCTTCCGCTGTCTATTCGCTTCGATCTTTTAAACTGCTCAACGGATTTTAATGCTATTTACAGCAAAAGATAGAGTAATTCAAGAGGAAGGTTTTTATGTATAATACATACATATTATGGTACAGAAAAGCCGAGAATTTCAATGATTTGTAATATAATGTAGTTCAGCGAAGCGAGCAGGGGACAGTTTGTTTTTATAACTTATCTACTTATGTATTTTTTTTAAATCATCCCCTGGTAATATAGAAGAAAGAATGGTGATTCTACTTAACACCAGTTTTAAGTTTTAAAAGTCGCATTTCTAAAAACTTAAAGCAGTAAATTCAAAGGTCAATGTTAGTCGCAACATACAAAAAAAAGACGACGAAAATCATATTAACCCGTCAATAAAAATCATCAAAAGACCCTTGGATGAGCCAGCGAAATCGAATTAAAATAACACTACGCTATTTGGAACCATGATAGTGTGTCGTTAAGGTTGTAAGTGAGTTGGCGGTTGTCAAAAGTATTAGTGACGTACCTGTCATTTTGGATCAATAAAAGATTAATTTATAAGTTCGGTAGTGAGTTCGAATCATCGGCTTTGATGTTGAGTGCTACTGGTTGATTTGAGTTTTGAGTTGAGCTAGAAGAAAATACTGGAATTAATATTGTTACATATTTTAACAAGTCAACTTTACGGCGATGATATCTCAGTGGGTTCGAATCCCACAATGAGCTTGAGCTTTCGGTGAAGGAAAACATCGTGAGGAAACCATAGCACGGTGATAGGGTACTTTGTATTACCCGACTGGCTGGCTACCACCCTCAAGTTCAGTTCAGTACCATCTGTCGCCAAGCACCTATCGGTGTGTTGCGACAGCTGCACTTGAGACCCATCTAGGCTTTGTGTGCTTACCACCTTCGGCCACATCATCACTTTCCATGGTGAGATTGTGGTCAAACACAAGCTTATCAGTGTCCCTAAGAATTTACTTGAATATGTTTATAGTTATAGTAGGATATATTTTACATTACCACTTTTCTATTACGAGTGACGGATCGGCGTGAATTTTGGCATAAGGATAGTCTATCGAACAGGGAGTTACAGGGGCAACTTTTTGTATTAAGAGAGTGGTTAAAGCTGCAGGGCAAAACATAGTGTATTAAAAACAAAACGTAAGTTTAGTAACTTTCTACTAGCCGTACACAATAATCCTTTGATGATCTTTTATTTTGATTTATTGTTCGATTTTGACATAAGGGCAACTATACACCAGTTTGTCCTCCAGAGACTAGCTTGATTATTTGTTGTTAGTCTCGAAATTTATATGATCAGTGAACATGACTTTTTTTTTACCACCAGGCCAACCAGGCAGGCGGGTCACCTGATGGTAAGTGACTTCCGTTACCTATAGACATTTGCAATGCCTTAAAGGCTGACTCTCAAGTGCTGCTGCCAACACAGCAACACAGTGACAGATTTTCAGCTTGGTGGTGGTAGCCAGCCAGTCGAGTACTACATAGTACCCTACCACCGTGCTATTTTTTCCTAACGAAGTTTTCCTTCACCGAAGCTCAACCTCATTGTAGGATTTGAACCTCCAACCTTCGCTGTCAGTTACTGTAAAAAAAATAGTTTCTAATGTGGTGATAACCATTGGTAGACGAATAATATTTGTTTTCACAATAAAACATTAAAATTAAAAAAACTGTATCGCCACAATCCGACTACACCCTTAGGTTTTCAAATCCATATTGATTTATTTTCGATTAAGCATAATTTCTGATCGCCGACGTTGTTGGTCAGTAAGGGACGGCTGTCGTTTCCATTTTTTGCTGTTCGAGTGAATGACACACGGAATTATGTTGCGTGTGACCAATTTCAGAATACAAATGTCATGTATTCGAGTATCAAACATTATTTGTAAAAATGGACACTAAATTAATAAACTAAACTGTTAAAATAAGGCATTATAGGCATTAGGTACACACGCTTTACATTGGCCTAAGAAACTGCTCGTCAATGATCAAAAAGATTAACGAAAAATTTCATAAATCTATTATGAAATTTGCACAAGGATCGTATTGTAAGAATTTTGATTTGCAATCTTAAAACTTATGAACATTGAACATTGAACATGATTGAAAAAGGCTAATATACAACTGACTCCTTATCCAAAGGCTTAAAGAAGACAGTCCTGCATCCTCTTAAATTATCAAAGCGTTAACATATGCAAATAGGCAATACATCTCAAAGATAACGTCAGATCAGATCAATTTGAGGGCTCATTGTATGGTAAACATCACGCCATTAGAGACACAAAGGACCTGCAAGAAAGAGGAAATTGGTCTGAGACCTTTTCCTGTATCAGGAGATTGGTGTTTAATTGTTGGAGATTTTGTGAATGTTAGATGGGTTAAACAGGAAGAGAAAGACTGAAGATAAAATTGTAGATACATATTAAGGCATGATAAGGATACGAGGCCAATAAAAGACACGAATAATTTAAAGAAGTAAACAGTATCAAAATTTAAGAAAGAAGACTTAATGCATGTAAGTAACACAAATAACATTAGAGTCTGTTTACAAAATGTAATAGAACTCAAAAAAAGACTTAAATGAGCTTTACATCAGAAGGTAATTTGAACTCTAATAATAAAAAATAATAAACAAGGGCAAAAAGTACATGCAAAGTACACATGTCCCGATAAGCGTATGAGTCATTAATTACAGCAATCGACGCCTTATTCCTCTCACAGGCATTAAGTCCAATCTAATCTAGTTAATTCAATCCGATGCGCCCACGCCGAGGAAGTCGATCGTCAGCGTTTTTAAACTGTTCCTATTGGCTTTGAAATTAGGATGTTTTAAATTATTCTTTATTGTTAAGTTCTCATTATTTTTGTTATTAATTACAGTAATAATTAGCTATATAGTAAGTTTACCTACTGTAATTTTGGTTTATTTCTCTTAGCCGGAGTGTCAGCTCAATAACAGTCAATTAATATCAGAGATTACACGTATTCTCATTAAATTTTTCAAAAAATATTTTCTGATTAATGAAACGTCCAACTTTCAGTGCAACGTCCTTTCATGTGTTAGATTAGTTGATACGCATAAAAGTTAACTATCAAACTAATATTAGACTCCGCGGGTTCACCTGTAATTCTTAATTTTTACCAGACCTTTACTTTTTAATGTTTCTACCTGTGTACAGAATTTCAAGTGTCTAAACCCAGTGGTCGTGCGTCGTTATATTGTGCGTCGTTCTAAGTGTTATTTTAAGTAATTATTTTTGTTGTATTTCATTTAAATAACTTATTACAAAAATTTACTGTAGTCTTGCTTCATTAGTTACTGACCTTAACAATAAATTCTTAATTATTTGTCCCCATTCTCAAATGCTTCTTGGATCCGACATCAAATTAATACTAACCACAATAAAACAAACATTTCTATACAAAATTGAGGACAGATCTCACAGATTAAATGCAATGGAAGATACCGAACTATCAACATCTTAATCAACAAATGATAATAGAAGAAACAATTTGTCATCTGAATCCATTCATGGGATATTTGGATGATGAATTGAATTAATGAAATTACAAAAAGCTTCTTTATTCGAAGCTCGGTGAAGGATCGACGAAAGTGTGATGGTGACTGATGGTGACGCGTCCAACATAAACACTTGTGATGATTCTGTATGGGCTAGTGTAGTATATGTACGATTATGTGATAAATCTTAAACGAGAAAGCATCAGTTAAAAAAAATAGAAAATTTTATTAACATTTGCTAGAAAGTGTGTGGTTTTCGTGTTTGGTGGTGTATTTTAATGATAATGGTCTGAATTTATGACAGGATAACCAATCAGAAGAATTAATTCCATATTCGAAATACAGAATTTAATATATTTTTTACGAAATATCATTTTAAAATTAATTTTCAGTCAGCTCCAGTAAATTTTTTTAAACATTATTATTTTCTGGCTCCAAAGGATGATGGTAAAGTATCTGACACTATAAATATACTACAAAAGGGGAATCATAAGAAAACTCTTAAAGGATTAGAAGCGGTGACAGATTTAGTTTCCACAATAAAGGTGGCTCACGACTTAAACGACAATTGATTTATGATTTCCACGCGAATAAAGCCTCCGTACGGAATAGCTTCATAGTCTCTATGGTTTATTTGTACTTTAAATTGTATGAATGGGAGTTGAGAGTCATTCTTGATCCAAGCGGTATTAGCATCAATCTGTTTATGTCTTTATTTATTGAAAAGAATAACGTTCGATAAATCTGTTTTATTTTTGAATTCGTTTAATGTGTCTTTGTTTATTTTAGGTCACTGTCTTAATCCTTTTCAATGTAAAGCTTCGAGACAAAAGCTCTGATGGTTATAATAAACTTAATATTTGTGATTATTAAAGACAATTGTGATTTTGGTATTTGAACAGCAAACCTTTAAGCCACAAGAATACCTAAGTGAAGAAATACATAACTAAAATAGCTCGGTGAAATAATCTGCGTAAACAGGTGATAGCTCCAGTAATCATAAAGGCTTTGGTTTTCAAGAAAAAAAGGTCATTCTTCAAAATGTATCTTTAACAACTTGGACTACTTCAAAAGACGCTACGTTAACTGAGATTGATACGAAACAAAAACAAACAAAAGACTATTTGAGACCAACACACAACTCACATGAATATATTACCGAACTTGCTAATAAGGTCCTTTTACAACTTTCATGCTAAATATGGAATTAAAAAAAAGGTTTTAACTTAACCGTGGCTGCATAGTGGGTCTATATTGTTAACCCAGACACAATGCAGTTTTGAATCAAAGCGTATAGTTGAAGGTTAAAAATATCGCGAGATATGCACTCCAGATGATATATATACGGTCACGCTGTATTTCAGGGTTGTACATAAAATAAAATGGATTATATTAAGGGAAGGAGAAGTGAGAAACGAGAAGAAAGTACATATAGTCAGTAGTAAAGACTACAGATTAAAAATAAACTATTCAGCCTGAATGACAAATTAATCAGACACTAACTAGAGTATAAAACATAACCAGAGTATAATCTAACCACTAAAAGTAAATATTTTGATGGTGCATACAGACTGGCATCACAATTAATTATTTCGTAATCTATCGTTTGAATCTATATATATAAAAGAAAGTCGTGTTAATTACTCCACTTATAACTCAAGAACGGCTGAACCGATTTAGCTGAAAATTGGCAGGAAGATAGTTTAGAGCCAGGGGAAGGACATAGGGTTAAAAAATACGAAAAATTTACAAAAAAAAAAACGAATAAAGAAGAAATTTTTGTCATACATTTTGTGTAGAATGACGTTTTGACATGTCTCGAGATCGGACTGACAGATGGTTTAGTTTCACAATAGGTGGCGCTGTAAACGGGTTCTAAGTTTAATTTTCAGGGCAGGACAACGTCTGCCGGGCCCACTAGTTTTTTATATAAAGAAACTGATTTGAATTGTCATTCAAAATCTCTGAACGTATAATCATTAATATGATAGTACCTAACATAATAAGAGAGCTCAAAATTCAAATTAATTATGACACAAAATAATGGTAACGATTTAAATAATTAAATACAAAAGTGACAATCCTGACGCGCAGGCGCATTGCGTAGGCGACAACAGGACGCATGGCGCGAGATGCGTTACTTCAGTGAATAGAAGCCTATACAATCATACTGATGATTAAGTACGTTATGATGTGGGCATAAAATAATTGAATTCATTTAAGGGAATGTATTTTGAGATGTAGCGTTAGCAGGAAGAAGAAAAGAGGAGAGTTTTCTTCAACAAAGCAGATTTAGAAAAGGTGTTCATAGACGAAGCAACCAAGGATTTGTAAGTCAACCTAAAAGACTATGTTAACGGGAAAGAGACAAGAGGAGAGTTTTCTTCTGTAGTAATGTATCTACGGATTCACAAAGACAAAGACTTGCAAAAAAGATTTAGAAATGATGTTCATAAACTACTAGACGAAGCTACCAAAGATTTGTTAGTCAACCTAGAAAACTATAATAAGCTGTATAGTAATTTTTCAAAAAAATCAAAGTTATGAATATTAATAACGAATTATTTGATTTGAATCCTGTCGTGAGGTAGAATACGATACAAGAGCGTTCTTAAGTTTTAAACATCCCACGGCTCTGTGCCATACTCGTAAAGAAATCATAAATAACATAACAATACAAACACACGGACGGGCGATATCTACTAATTTCAATGGTGTCTGTGTGTGATTCAATTTTGTTGGAATCAAACTATGGTTTTTGTTGATGCGATTGAAAATACTGTTTTGTTTGTTGTATTTTTTGCCGGATTTCAAGTAATTACTCGGCAATTTCAAGCATAAGATATTTTTTTTAATATTCAAATTTGGACTCACGTTTGCAATGCTCATAAAGGTATATGCTAGGAATGGAAGGGGGACAATTTAATTATTTGTATTAGTAGGTATAATATTTTCTTAAACTTGAACTCTCACCAAGCACATAAGCCTCTCAGGCTTTCGTTTGGTGATCAATGTATGTATGTAACTATTCTTGTAAAAAATGTTTTGATCAATAAATAAATAAATGTTTAAAGTGAAAGTCGTTGGTTTTCTTAAAATTTTGCATTAGGATAATTTATCTGGCTCTTTAAATATACTATGTTAGCATGATTTGACCTATAAGTACTTTAATTTCTTGTAGCATTTTTAATAACAGAAAATAATCTTTGTTCCTCATATCAAAGAATCAAAACCAGAATTCAGTGTTAACTTTTTTGTGTTTAAGTTCTTTGTTTGGTCAGATTGAGGTTTGACTGCCATTGTACGAAATGACACAATCTTTGATTTATGTAGGGTATTGAATTAACTATTTATTGGAATATTTAACTAGTAGTTTTTTTTAATTCAGAATATTAAACAAAACTATAAACGACTGTAAGCCACAAAGTTTGAAGCCATAAAGCATATAACAAACAAATGAATCTAATTTCAAATTCAAAAACAGAATACTTAAGGGCATCACTACACTATTGAATGTCCGATAATGTCGTTGACACACTATCGCGTGAACGGATGTCAAACGTATTTAACAATTAACGGCGTGTGTCCAAACGTCTGTCTGACAGTTCAGAACGTCACAACTGTCAAACACAGCTCAATAAAAATTGAACCGAATTGGGCTGGTAATACGATTGAGATTGTAATGAATTTTTTAAACTTAAGGGACGTTTTGAGATAAGGAGAGTATTGATGACCAAAGTCATTCGTATGATATGTACATTGGATGATCTGTATAGCCAATTAGTTCTGTAAGCGAGGATGATCGCTCCCTTAACATTAACTTATTATAAATTGTGAATTGTTGTTGTTCAATTATTGAGCTAATAAAGGCTGTAAGAAAGGGATCAGTTCTTTAGCTAATTTTTAAACTTGACCATAAAAAGACAGTTCTCAGGTGACGCTGAAACCTTCAAATTAGTCACGGATTGATAGGTCAGTCAGTCAATCAGTTAATACAAGTTTCTATATGAATGTATAGATTAAGTGAATGCAGTATTGTCAATATCCATGGGTGCAATTTTCTCAGATAAATCTGAAAAAATCGATTTTACAAAAACTTTTATTCATACTACATGCCACAACCAGGTAGGTAACCTGATGGTAAGTGAATTCCTTAAAGGCATCTCTCAAGTGCAACTGCCGGACTGCACCAACAGGTGCTTGGACTTCAACTTGAGAGAGCTAGACAGTCGATTACTACAAAGTATCCTACCACCGTGCTATGGTTTCCTGACGATGTTTTCCTTCAGCGTTTTTTTTTTAATTCTGGATAAGCTTGTGTCTGACCACAATCTCACCATGGTAAGTGATGATATGGCCGAAAGTGGTAAGCACACAGAGCCTAGATGGGAACTGACTCTCAAGTGCAGCTGCCGGAACACACCGATAGGTGCTTGGCTTCAGATTTTCAACTTCAGGGTGGTAGCCAGCCAGTCGGGTACCACAAAGTACCCTACCACCGTGCTATGGTTTCCTCATGATATTTTCCTTCAGCGTAAACTCAAGCTCATTGTAGGATTCGAACCCACGACCATCACGGCGGTATCCGACATCACTACCACCGCCTTCTTGAAAAACAAGAGTTTTTTGACTACCGTCAGTATAAATTAATCTTACCATTAAAACTTATTATCTATTATAATAATTTCAAGCAGATGTTTAATAAACAACCAGCGCACCTGCTGATGACTTAATCTCTATCGATTCCAATCTGTCCCTTTCTAATTCGATCGTTTATCAATATAATCCATCCCGCTCTAACGGCTCAACGGACCTGTCAAAATGTCAAATAAAATTAAGCTACAGATATGCATAGAGTACGAAATGTATAGACGCGACATAATCGTGTCTAAGAATTTGAATAAACATACTTATTTAATAACCGTTATAAGTTTGTTTGTATGTAGGAGATAATCTCCGAAACTACAAATAAGATTTTGAAACTATATTATTGCTTAATACTAAAGACTACTTTTTATTTAGACAAAGCAGGTGAGACTGCAGGCAGAAGCTTGTTACGGATAAAGTTAACCTTCAAGCGGTCGCGATTCGACCGCATTCAATACATTTTCGCTGATAATAAAAATAATTCTCGTCACATGCATATTATGTCCTGAGTAGCTTTTCATGGTTTCACTACCTACCAATTAGACAGTTAATCCTCTTTCCCCGCACCTCCCTTACCGCAATTTTTTAAGTCACGGCGCAGACGTCAAAACGACGCCGCGCGCCCGTCGTAGAAAAAGTAAGGTAAGCAAGTACCAATACCAGCACAACATGCAGAGGAAGCTACAAAATATGCCCAGCAAAAAAATTAAACAATCGAAGACTCAATGCACATCATGTCAGCACATATGCAATGCAATGAATGTTTTCTTGGCGAAATTACTTTGTATTTTTTGATTTTATAATTTATTTTTTACTTAAGGTTAAGTATCTTTTTATCGAGAAATTAATGTCCTAAATAATTAATAATGTTTCTAATTATAAGAAAAATAATGATATTGATTAATAAGTGTTTTGATTCTCTGGTAATACCCTATAGGTCTTTTAGATTACGCGCGACCGCTGCCGTTACAAATGACCGCGCGCCCGCTTTAGGGTTAAAGATAGTAATCCTTTAATTACCTTATTACTTGTATAAGGTTCACATTTCATAACTATGTTAAAAAATTATGTTAAAGGGGGCTAGACGGAAAAAAATCTTACGAAAAATTGTCACCGACACTTTAGTGTCGCTATTGTAAGCTGTGCGGCGTGCGCATGTTTCTCTGTCTCTCTCTCTCTCTCTCTCTCTCTTATGGAAAGCAAACCAGATATTTTCATTTCTATATATATATATATATAAATAGAAATGTTTTTTTTTTTATATAACTTATATAACTTCGTTCCATCCGGGTGTCCCTTGACACCTCTCAAGTTTTTTTTTTATATTATTGAATCTAAGGATCCAAATTCTCGTTTTTGTGTTGTCAAGATCTTCGTGCAAAACTTGATTTACTTTTTTTCATAATAATTATAAGAAAGGACAAGCGGGTCATCTGATGGTAGAGCCTACCGTCGTCTAAAGACATCAGCAAAACCCCTGGGATAAAAATATTATTATTACATTAGCAATCAAATTAACAAATATTAAGTATGGTAAGTAGATATAATAGAAGCTGTCGCGTCTAAAAGATTTAACATTCTCTATTCTATGGTAAAGCTGATCGAAAAATCAAGTCGGTAATTACTCAGGGGCCAAGAAATTTGATGACAAACTTGATGTTTCCCCACTAATTAAATGATCAATTAATTTCGCTTCATTGCTGATGCTGATATTTTAGGGAGAATTTTAATATTGACAGATGTAGGTTCGTACATAGCGGTAACTATTTCCTAAATAGGTACCTACTTGCAAGGAAAGTAAAAAACTTTAATATAAGACTTTGTTAGTCTTTCACGCAAAAACTACTGAACGAAATCTAATGAAATTTGGCACACAGGTAGACCATATCCTGGAATAAAACGTAGGATACTTTTTATCCCGGGAAAAGATAAGATCTCTCGGGAACACGGGTGAAACCGCGGGCACAGTAAGTCTTTTATAAACGAATTTTTGTTTCAGTAAACAAAATATTAATTTAGCTGAGTACGTACTTCAATCAAACCATTTTGCGTCTACGCTTCACGTTTGTCGTATTTTTACGACGTATCTGTCAGACTGAACCCATCATTCGATGCTAGCCAATCTAACTTTGTCGAGACGTACAACACATTTATAGCATTTGCTAGTGTTGTAGTTACTTTGTGAATTTCGGCTATTGTATAAATGGCTGGATGTTTGTTAAAATGGGGGCTAGCGAAACTTAACAATTTGAAAAAATCTTATAACTTAGAAGATGTGATAATTATAAAAAAATATCGATAGTTCGTATCCTATCCAGAATAGATATTTGTGTGCAATGTATACATCTATATATTTGTGTATTTAAACTAGTATATCAATTAAATGATTTCTATAGTACAAATCTTTACTTGTGTTTTTTTTTATGTCACAAGTGACAACGAGGCAGGCGGGTCACCTGATGGTAAGTGACAACCGTCGCCTATAGACATTGGCAAAACCAGGGATTGCTAATGTGTTGTACATCTTATTACAATACCTTAAAGACGAACTGGCTCTCAAGTGCAATTGCCGGAACACACCAACAGGTGCTTGGCGACAGATTTTCAACTTGAGGGTGATAGCCAGCCAGTCGAGTACTACCACCGTGCTATGGTTTCCTCACGATGTTTTCCTTCACCGAAAGCTCAAGCTCATGGTAAGGATTCGAACCCACAACCTTCGCCACGGTATCCGACGTCACTTACCACTGAGCCATCATCGCCTTAAAAAATTTAGGCTTCAGGCTCTAATCTTTAGTTTTATCATTTAGTATGAATAAAGAAATTTATAACTACTTCTACTCTATATCTAACTATATCTACATTACAACAAATGTAACAATATATACAAAATAAAAAAACTTCTTCGAAGCTGCCGCTGCTGCCGATCGGCAAGGTTCCTAGCAGGCTGGCAGCGTTTCTTCTTTGGATGGCCAGGCTGATGCGTTGGCGGAAAAATCCCGCCGGTCTCCCGAGGCAGAGATTAATATTTTTTATTACCCACTATTGTATAGCCTAAATCACTAAAAAAGAGTTTTTATATTTCAACCAAAAAATAGGAGATTGCATATCAGAAAGCTAGTTGTCAAATTCTTTTATGTATTTTTTTACTGAACATAGTAATAAAACTAGATAGTTTAACAAAAGTCTGAACTCCCTATGTAACTACAACACGGTACAAATACAACTTGTTTTAAGTTTTTAATGAAATATCCTTTGGCAAAGTTGATCTCCCGAGCAAAAGAATAATTTAGTGAGTCGGAGAAAACCCTAAATTGCAAACTAAGTTTACAAAGATTAAATTATGTCTGGAAGTGTTTAACCCTTCCTCGAGACACGGAATTTTATATTTTTTATTTGTTGCTAGATAAATAATACAGGTAAGGTTTTTAAGGCGATGATAGCTCAGTGGTAGTGACGTCGGATACCGCGGCGAAGGTCGTGAGTTCGAATCCTACAATGAGCTTGAGATTTCGGTGAAGGAAAACATCGTGGGAAACCATAGCACGGTGGTAGGGTACTTTGTAGTACTCGACAGTAGTTTGTAGTACAGGTACCTACTTCATCATGGGGTTATTCAAAAGAGGAGTAAGAAGGTTTATGCAAGGTCGGCAACGCGCTCGTGACGCCTCTGGTGTTGCAAGCGTCCATAGGCTACGGTAACCGCTTACCATCAGGTAGGCCGTAAGCTTGTTTGCCACATAATGGTATACAAAAAAAACACATACAGATATGTTCATGCACACAAAATGTCTGTCCTAGATGGGAATCGAACCCACGACCTGTGGCGAGATAAAGTAATAGTGTTTATATAATACAACCCTTAAATACACATTCGTCAGTTGGTGAACAAATTACGTCACAACTAATTGCAGATCATCTTTCCTCACGGCCTCTCCTTTTCTTTTTTTTTTTTTTTTTAAATTTAGGGACTTATGTCAATTTTGACCATGCCAGTCCCATCGTACCCTAATCTTAACTAATTACTTACATAAAATTAACAAAGTTTTCTATTAAACTTGTATCAGGATTTTCTGTTGAATATACACCATTTAAAATACGAACAAAAATCGGGCATATCTAACAATGGTTTTTATAACTTATTTAGTACCAATGAACCCCAAAAATATGACATTTCGGGGGGAGAAAATTGTATGTCATTTAAAAAAGTTTGATTGAGACCGACATCAAGTTTTGATTGTATCCCGAAGATTCGGGAATAAAAACATCACATAAATAATGACGGAGTGCGAAAAACAAGGAAATGTAATAATAATATTAAATGTAGATATAGCTTGTGCGTCTGAGTGTTTACATACGTTTTGCATGTTATTCGTGAGGTTATACTATCTTCTGAATATTGTATGGTTTACATATTAAAGAGTTATAATTATAGTTTAAAAATTATGATTATTACTAGTTTAATTAGGTAAATTATTGGTGCATTTTATCGTTGTTTTATTCCGAATATCTGTGCTTTTAGGGCTTCTTAAATTTGGGGATTCCCCCAGTGTGAATCCCACTAATATTATAAATGTGAAAATTTTGATGGATTGATGGATGTTTGTTACTCAATCACGCCAAAATGGCTGAACTGATCTGGATGAAATTTGACACAGAAATAGATTATAGTCTGGAATAGCACATAGGATACTTTTTATCCCGAGAAAAGATAAGATCCCAAGAGAACGCGGGTGAACCGCAGGGGACAGCTAGTATTTTAAATATATTCAGACTGAACAAATTTTGTATGAAAAACTGTGATGCCACAACTGTCCGTTAGAGGCGCTGCTCAAAACTTCATACTAATTGTTTACCGTAGTCGCTAGCGAGTATCGATTACGTCACTAGAGCAAATTCTAGTAGAGAACTGTTAGTATCAATTATCGATAAAAAATAGTGACGTGAATAATATAAGAATGTAAATTGTAAAACGAGCAAACCTGCAAACTAAAGAAATACAAATCGCAATCAGATTGTTGTGGAAAAACTCAATCTCTCTTTATAGCCATTTGTATATCCTGAGTAGATACGGATATACCCCATGTTATGGCTTGTTTGTTAGATCGTATCGTTTTTTATAGTTATATATCAGAGGACAATGTTTTGGGAGTATTCTTCATCTATTTAACAACTTTGTCCATGATCTAAGTCAAAACATTTTAGTTTAGACCTTATCTTATGAACGTATTTTCTTGTCAATTTTTTTTATTCTAGATAAGCTTGTTTGACTACAATCTCACCATGGTAAGTGATGATGTGATAGAAGGTGGTAAGCACACAAAGCTTAGACGGGAACTGGCTCTCAAGTGCAGCTGTAGGAAGACACCGATAGGTGCTTGGCGACAGATTTTCAACTTGAACGTGGTAGCCAGCCAGACGGGTACTACAAAGTACCCTACCACCGTGCTATGGTTTCCTCATGATGTTTTCCTTCACCGAAAGCTCAAGCTCATTGTAGGATTCAAACCTACGACCTTCGCCGCGGTATCCGACGTCACTACCACTGAGCTATCATCGTCTTTATAAGAATTAGTTGCTGTCCCCCGCAGTTTTAGCCGCGATCCTGAGGAACCGAAGAGGTAACGCTGCCAGCCTGAGAGAACCTTGCCGATCGGCAGCAGCGGCAGCCTCGAGGAAGTTTATATATATATATAGATTGTATATTTTGTACCTATATTATATTATATAGATTTTACATTTGTTGTAAAAAAAATGTAAAAATATTATTATTATTTGTAAATATTGAATAACTTGAGCTTTCTTGTAAATTTTCATTTAATCTGATTACACTAATATTTTCTTCAAATAAGTTCAGCCGTTTTTGCGTGATTGAGGAACAAACATACAAAATTTCTAATATTAGTAGGATTATCACAATGTCAATGAGTTTTTAAAAAAACAGCAACAGCAAAAAAATCGATATCTTCTTGAAAAAAAAATAAGGTC
Source organism: Ochropacha duplaris (assembly GCA_951361185.1). NCBI lineage: Eukaryota > Metazoa > Arthropoda > Insecta > Lepidoptera > Drepanidae > Ochropacha > Ochropacha duplaris. Next base: position 1,204,116 of record OX592711.1, on the reverse strand, counting down.
TTAAGTCTATTAAATATCGTACTTAGATATAAAAACTTAGAGACTCATAGTTCACAGGAGTGGGGTGTCCACATAACATAAAGTAGAATGCAAATAAAATTAAATTTGCATAAAAAAATGGAAAAAGCCTGGACAAAATTGGCGTGCCGTTTCAAAACTTATGTTCCACCATAACTTTAAAGTCTTGAAGTCGTTTATATATAAATTGCAAAGTACAAATTACCGAATACAACATCAATATCGCATTCAAGCAATAATCGTCAGTTTGTAGCTTAAACTACCTTTAGGGTGCGGATATAGTGACGAGCGAGAGCGGGCGAGGCAGTTGATGGATTGTGTGCTAGTGGTCAGTGAAGGACAGTCTTGAGGTGATGATAGCTCAGTGGTAGTGACATTGGATACCGCGGCGAAGGTCGTGGGTTCGAATCCTACATTGAGCTTGAGCTTTCGGTGAAGGAAAACATCGTGAGGAAACCATAGCACGGTGGTAGGGTACTTTGTGGTACCCGACTGGCTGGCTACCACCATCATGTTGAAAATCTATCACCAAGCACCTATCGGTGTGTTCCGACAACTGCACTTGAGAGCCAGTGCCCATCTAGGCATTGTGTGCTTACCACCTTCGGCCACATCATCACTTACCATGGTGAGATTGTGGTCAAACACAAGCCTAGCAGAATAAAAAAAAACTGTCAGGCTGACCGGTCAGTCATTGACCATGTGAAAACCGGCCTTAATTTTTTTCTAAATGACTAATTTTTCAAGAAAATATGATGAGGTTGACGATACCTATTTAATCTAGATTGTCGGAAATAATAATCACAGATGACAGAAGATTATTCCATTTTATTTCGATTCAAGCTTTGAATGTGAATCAGACTTCAGACTGATAACTGGGTTTCTTGGAACCTTCAAAAAGTAGGTACCCGGAGATTAACTGTTTTTTTTTTTGAGTTTTGCTAACTTTTATGAAAAATAACAAAAAATATTTGATCGATCTAAAAAAAAACTTATTTATTTTTATCTTAAATATAAATAATTTATGAGCTGTTATATTTTTACGTATTATGTTCAGTTTTAAGATAATTTAATCCGCTACCCGCACTCGCTTCCGCTCTAACAACACACCCTCCCCATTAAAGTAATGTCCACTTTGAATTATAATTATAGCCTGTTTAATGTATGTCTTCTTCAGTTAAACCATTGGGTGTCCATGTTTTTTGTTGTCAAGTAAGGATACGAATGGGCGACCCGCTGGGTAGATATTGGAAAAAAATATTTTCTTATTGTGCGCAAGAATTATTTCTTTTAAAATTGTGCACCTGATGTGTTTTCGATTATGGTCGATTTTAATGCGTATTTTAATTTAGGACACGATGACGTCTTTTATAAATATTTTCTTTTGTAATCAATCGACTTTAAATCGCTCATTTTGTCGTTTGTAATTTTTTTATCGATACCTATTTTCAAATAACTTCTCACGAATAAAGATACCTACATATTCTATTTTCAAAATTAGCAACGAGACAAATAAGAGCCGAATCGACACGTTCGAAATAAAAAATTCAAATTCGATTGACGCGTCGAACGAAATCATGGCTGAATGCACCATACGCGTTCGACCAGAAAACCTTAAAAAAATATACTACAACTTTTTATTTACCATTCCAATCAACATCGTGAGACCCTATTTTGATGTTGTTAAGGTGTAATTTCCATTGCCTATTCATTTAACGGCTGTAATTATAAGTTTGTTATTAGACTTCGGTAGCAATGTGCGATTGATCGGAAAGATCGAATCTTATACATTCCGGTGAAACAACACGACTGACAAATGTTATTGGTTGGGGTCGTTGTAAAAAAACATAATAAATAATCGAATATAAAGTCATTAAGGTTATCTATGGCATAATTTAAGTTTGGGCTTTGTGTGGTTCTTTCACATAGTCAAGTTTTTTTTTCTCTCTTGGAATTTTTAAATCTGCCTCTATGATATTGAAAATGTAGTATAGTATCAAATCAGCTTATTTTATTAAATGTAAAAACTATGATTTACATCGAGTTTTGTATGAAATACCTACCTACATACTTACTTGTGACGTCATAAATATACACCATTAAAAGACCTACTCTTTGTAGTTTAATTGGTAATTAAAACCTACCAAGTGTGAGTCGGACTCGCGAACGAAAGGTTGCGTAATAACCTATACCTATGTACAAACATAAACTAAAAAGTAAAGAATAATATTTTAATTTCAAAGCAAGAGCCTTAAAGGACAATCAACATAATTATTGATATTTATATATCTATTTAATATTTATAAACAGTTCTTTTTGGAGTCGGTGCCAGTCAAGAAGAAGGACAGTTTTGAACTGGACACGAAGTGTTCATACGAGAAAACGTCTTACGACACCTCTCCTTACGGTAATGTTCCTTAGGTCTGCGCCGTCGCTCCCCTACTTTTCGAAAGTTTGTTACAAAGGCAGAATTAAACTGTCCTTCTTGGCTGGCACCGACTCCAAAAAGAACTGTTTATAAATATTAAATAGATATATAAATATCAATAATTTTTCGCCGCGGTATCCGACGTCACTACCACAGTGACGTCGGATACCGCGGCGAAGGTTCTGGGTTCGAATCTTACAATGAGCTTGAGCTTTCGTTCCCGACTGGCTGACCACCCTCAAGCACCTATCGGTATTACGACAGCTGCACTTAAGATTCAGTTCCCATCTAGACTTTGTGTGCTTAACACGTTCAGCCACATCATCACATACCATGGTGTGATTGCGGTCAAACACGAGCTTATCCTAAAGTAAATCATAACATCAACAAAAGTCTATGTAAACTATCGTTTTCACATTTAAAAAGGCACTAAAACAAAAAACCTTAAGAAACAATAAAAATATCCAAGTGGCTGGTTCGTGAGGTACAGTACAGATCTCGTACGTGACGGCGACATCGAGATGTTACCATCAAGCGCTCCTATAGAGAGTTGAGCTCAGTTCGTTCACTTCTCGGAAGGTTGACCTCTACGGGGAAACTGATCGGAAACCGAGGCGATGATAGTTTGTGGTAAAATTAAAAATAAATAGTAGGTACCTACACTTAGATTTTTGGTCACCCTGTGTCGTGGGAGACACGCTCTTCCTAATGGATATAAATCGGAATAAAAAAGAAATATAAAAATAGTTAGATGGATGTGCGTGTGTGTGTGTGTGTGTGAGTGTATGTGTATGTACCTATGTGTGAATGTGTGTATGTAAGCTAGTGACAGTACTTTTAAAACTAAATTCATTTTCGTTGTGGTAGTGACGTTTTTATACATGTTTTTTTATAAGTGACAACGAAGCTGACGGGTCACCTGATGGTAAGTGACTACCGTCGCCTATAGACATTAGCAATACCAAGGGGATTGCCAATGTGTTGTACACCTTATTACAATGCCTTAAAGGCAACTGGCTCTCAAGTGCAACTGCCGGAACACACCAACAGGTGCTTAGCGACAGATTTTTAACTTAAGGGTGGCCAGCCAGTCGAGTAGGTACTACAAAGTACCCTACCACCGTGCTATGGTTTCTTCAACTCACCGAAAGCTCAAACCCATCCGACGTCACTACCACTGAGCTATCATCGCCTTAAAAACGTCGGATAACGAAGGTCGTGGGTTCGAATCCTACAATGAGCTTCAGCTTTCGTAGGAAAACATCATGAGGAAACCACAGTACGGTGGTAGGATACTTTGTAGTACTGGAACTGGCTACTATCTTCAAATTGTACTTGAAAGCCTTTAAGGCATGGTAAAAAGGTCGAAAATACATTGGGTTACCCGGGAATTTTATAAACTAAGACTAGTCACACGGTTTCACCCGCGTTCCCCAGGGATCTTATCGCATCTAGGAATAAAAAATATCCTATGTATCATTTGAGGATATGATCTCCTTGTGTGCCAAGTTTCATCACAATCCGTTCGGTAGTTTTTATGTGAAAGCGTTTTTTTTATTTTTTTATTCTGTATAAGCTTGTGTTAGACCACAATCTCACCATGGTAAGTGATGATGTGGCCGAAGGTGGTAAGCACACAAAGCCTAGAAGGGAACTGGCTCTCAAGTGCAGCTGTCGGAACACACCGATAGGTGCTTGGCGACAGATTTTCAACTTGAGGGTGGTAGCCAGCCAGTCGGGTACTACAAAGTACCCTACCACCGTGCTATGGTTTCCTCACGATGTTTTCCTTCACCGAAAGCTCAAGCTCATTGTAGGATTCGAACCCAGGACCTTCGTCGCGGTATTCGACGTCACTTACCACTGAGCTATCATCGCCTTAAGCTATCATCGCTTTAGCGTAACAAATATCTTCACACATCGTCACATCCAAACTTACATACTTTCACATTTATAATACTCAAATCCGGACCTTAATAAATGCTTTTATCAATGTATAGTTTTAAGATATATATTGCATATATGACATGGTATTACTTACGCCTGACTTTTCTCGCAGTGCAGTCCTTCTAGGAACAGCACCCACGCTTCAGATCCGATAGAGAGCGTATACATATTAATGTTGGTAAAGATTTAGTTATTCTGGAAGGAAGATTGAAAATTTATGAAGTCTAAAATTTGGCAGGCGGGTCACCTCATGGTAAGTGAGTACCTAGACATGAACAATACCACTCTTTGAGCAATACCAGGGGATAGCCTGGCTGGCTCTGAAGTGTAACTGCCGGAACACTGATAGGTTCTTGGCGACAGTGTTTTCTTTCACTTTTTGGCTTGGTATCTAAACCTTTAAGCCATGTCTTTATTTTGCTTTTATTTTATAGTCACGTTATATTTCGAGCCAGTCTGGTTAGGTTTTAGTGAAATTGGTGGCCGTTACACTTAAACTTTTCACGTACTTTTTAGGACAACTTGAAAAGTCACGATACACGCTTTCATTTCATTGTAGACTGATGCAAATAGATGAATCTTTATTAGACAAAAAACCACAGATATATACAATAAAAAAAATATGAAAACGCAACGTATGTAACCTTTCCATAGATTATTAACTCCTTGTATCATACTCTGTGGTCGCGTCGTGTGGTCAAAGTGCTCGCTGTTTATTCTTTGTCTATGCTTTATTGTTCGCTATTAGTTTGCTTAGCCATTGTTGTTGTGACTTGATTAAAACTGGAATTAGACTTATTACAAGCGATTAGAGTACAAATGTATTTAGTGTCCTTTTTGGAAACGAATTTTAAAAGGTATCAAGGCTTACATTCAATTTAATTAATATTATGACGTAGCCAATGAAACTGTCTAAAATTGTAAACCTTGTAAAAATACTTACCACAAATACTCCAAAAGTTAGCATAAATAAGTGTTACTAAAACACAACAGACTAATAATTAATTAAAAACCGAATCGATAAAATAGAATCCACATTCTCAAAGCTATTAACACCTAAAAACAGTGGCTATTCTATGAGATCTATAGGCAGGATTACGAATAAAAAAAAGAAAAACTTGAGAGGTGTCAAGGGACACCCGGATGGAACGAAGTTATATAAGTCGAGAGAGTATATATATAAATATATATATATATATATATATATATATATATATATATATATATATATATATATATATAAATAGAAATGAAAATATATGGCTTGCTTTCTATAAGAGAGAGAGAGAGATAGACAGAGAAACATGCGCACGCCGCACAGCTTACAATAAAGTGACACTGACACTAAAAGTGTCGGACAATTTTTCGTAAGATTTTTTTCTGTCTAGCCCCCTTTCACAACGCGCGATAAGGAACTTCGTTCCAACACTACATTCGTTTGATTTTGGATAAAAACCAAGATACTCTCCAATTTTGTCGCTACAAAAAAACAAATTTAAAATCGGAATTCCACATCATCATTCAATTTCGAATCTTATTTTTACTTATTAATAAGTGTCATATTAGTTTGATGTAGACAAAAGTATTTGTATAAAAACGGTCAGGTATTTCTTACGTGCGGAGGGTCTGCAATAAATAAATATCCACACGGTTTGACAAATGAGTGAACACTGCCTTTATGGAGGCGGCTTGTCTGAGCCGCGGGGGTGTGCTTAAATATGTATACCCTCTTGTATCGTTTTGATCTAAATAAGGAGTAATACTGAGAGCTAGTAGACCTCGCAAAAGATTCGTGACATTTTTGAAAAAAAAACCCCCCATTTTCCGCCATTTTGAAAGTTTTACAAAAACTTTTATAGCATTATTATCAAATTTGCTCACAAAATTTCACGAGAATCGGTTGAGCAATGCGACCTGTAAAAGACAGACGAACAGACATGCGAAAAATTTTTGCTCTAGCTGAAACGGAGACGCTTTGCTCGCTCTGTCAATTTAGTTAAAAAAATTCTTTGGGAAAAAAAAATTAGTTTATTCATGGAGATTTTAAAAAATATTGCACGTATTTCAGCTGTCAATTTATCCGTATCACATTAATTTTAATGTGATTAAGTACCCATTACTAAAACAAATCACAACTAACGCAACGAGAATTAAAAACGCACCTGTCAATTCTAGAACCATAAACATCTAATCAATTGACACCATAAACAAGCAAGAGCATTCATTACAACCACCGAAAACCACAAAAAATCGAGGCGCACAAAGAATTCATATTAACCGATTAATAAATTCTGGGAAGTGAGGGAATAAGACATAAATTTTTGTTGAAAACCATAATGCATTTATCTGTTTGTATTATCTAAAACGTAGTCGTGTTCATGGTATTGTTTTAGATTTCGAGATTTCTACTTTGCGTGATGTTTAAATGAGATGATGAGATATAAGATGTGATGTAATGGTGATTTGTGGCTCGATTGTTCGAGGGTTAATGTCACGGATGGATAGGTAAATGACACTGGAGGACTTTTTGGCATCAACTTGCGAAGTTACGTAGCGTTTTTGTTTCATTTTCATTAAAATCTTGTCTAATAAAGTTTAGTCTAAGTGCACCATCGAAGTGAAATGTGTATCGTGACTTCTCAGGATGTCTCAAAAAGTTTTACTGGAACTGCTACCAATTTACTAAAACCTGACCTTTTAAAAGATATAACGTAACGCAACGTGAATATAACATAAAATAAAAAGATTATCATCAAAGAAAAAAAAACATTGCACTGTAACTGTTTTTGTTTCACTACACGAAGATACATGGATGGATTAAAGTAAAATGAAGGAGTGGACATAATCAATGCTTCCTGACTTCTAAATCTTGGAGATATCAAGCCTAGCATGAATAGCATTTTAGGTAAAATGTGGCATTTCATGTTTCGTAATCAAACAAGCAAGTCTACAGGAAAATAAATAATCACCAATAAAGATAATAAATTTAGTGCTATTGGAAACTGTAAAAGTCGTAAATTATTTCTCTCGTCATTCCAAATCTACCTGCAAACATAGAAATCGAGATTCAAGTAAACTTAAAGAAGCAAAATTTTTGGTAACACCTTAATACTGAATGAAATGAAAATATAAACATTGTTCACGATACAATAATTAAGGTTGAAGGAACAAAACACTGTCAAAGAAACAAAAGGAGTACCAAGAAACCTCTCCCAACCCAACATAATGTAGCTGCCGTAGTCTCGATTAGCGAAATGCATTCAGAAGGGAGAAATAATCAAAATAATGACAACCGACCACCGCATACATTTCGATTACTAAAACTACCTAATTAAAGAAGCGAATAGAGTGGAAATCTTCGGAGGAAATTACCTTGAGACCGAAATCACTATAATTGCTACAGCATCTTCAGCTACTGGTCTTACTCGGCAAACAATCCGAGTGGCGTCATCTCTGTCTCCTTCACTCCCGTGTTTATTTACACTATCCATCTCCATCTACGTTTTAGATTTATAAATTTTACTTTACAACCGAGAAGCTATTATAAATCTTTTGTGTGTTGTTGTATTTTAAATTTTACTATCGGTGCGTAAAGTCAAAAGTTGCGTATCAATACATGAGCATATTGGTTAAATGTTGCAAGTGATTGCATGTCGATTCCTAAAGGTATCGGGACATTGATGCGGATTTATATCCGTTTCTATCTTTATCCATTTTTTTAAATCTTACTTTTTGGTACTTACTCTATACGAGACAAATTATAGGGTCTCATTTAATGCTAATGTTTGTTGCTCAATCACCCAAAAACGGCTTAACGGATATTGATGAAACTTAGCACACATATAGCTTATATCCTAGAATAACATATGGAACACTTTTTATCTCGGAAAAAGATTAGATCCCAAGGAAACGCGGGTGAAACCGCGGGGACAGCAATTGAAAAAAAATACTATAACTACTTATAAAATTTGAGGGTTGCCCTCGTTTTCCCCAAGATCCCATCATCAGATCCTGACGTGGTGACAATGGGACCACCGCCGAAATATACTCTTTCAAATGAAAAAATAATTTTGAAAATCGGTTCACAATTGGCGGAGAAATCGACGAACATACATAAAAAAAAAAATACATTCAGTCGAACATATAACCTCCTCCTTTTTTGAAGTCGTTTAATAAGTTCTCACCGTGACAGGATTTGGCATTACCTGAAAATAATAGTTACTGATCGTAAAAATTACCATTGTCTATATCAACCCTAACACAATCTCAGTTCAATTCCACTCAGTAGATTCGTTTTGGATGCCATCAAAGGTGCCGACTGCATCGATGCTGATGCCAAGTCTCGATTCATCTCCGATCGTATTTTACGTTGTTTTATTCCTGTTTATCATCATTCGATTCGCTATTTTGCATTTCACATATGCTACTGTTTGGTTATACTTGATTTTCTGCGAAGGCAAATTCTGCAAGTTTAATGCATTGTTTGCCAATGAAATATTAACTTGACTGGCTGGCTATCACGTGGTGTTCCGATAGTTGCACTTAAGAGCCAGTTGTCTTTAAGGCATTGAAACATTTGCAATTCCTCTGGTATTGTTAATGTCTATAGGCGACGGTACAATACAATACAATACAAATATTCTTTATTGTTTACACATAAAAAGGACACAAGTTACATTCACAAAAGACAAATAAATAAAGTGAAAAACAATTTAGGCGGCCTTATCGCTGAAGCGATCTCTTCCAGGCAACCTAGGGTAATAGGATATATTTAATAAGGCAAACAAAAAATACAGTATTTTGAAACACGTAAACATACATATGATAATAATTATAAATACTAATACATTCCAATACACCTACATTCTAATACATCTTATATACAATAATTTATAAACTAATAAATATTCTATAATAATAAACTAATAAATATGACATATTACCTAACAAAGAAACAAAGAGAAAGAAGAGAAATGAAGACAAAGTTCAAAGAGAGTGAAAGTGAGAGATTAGTAGAGATTTAGACGGTATTTACTTACCATCCTGACCTGTGTGTGACTTGTGGTATAAAAACAAAAATCAAATAGCTTACGCCTCGTGGTTTCACTCGCGTTCCTGAGGGAATTAAAATAAAACATAGTCTATGTTAGAAAGTGATAATGTAGTTTTTTTTTTCTCGATAGGCTTGTGTTTGACCACAATCTCACCATGGTAAGTGATGATGTGGTCGAAGATGGTAAGCACACAAAGCCTAGATGGGAACTGGCTCTCAAGTGCAGCTGTCGGAACACACCGATAGGTGTTTGGCGATAGATTTTCAACTTGAGGGTGGTAGCCAGCCAGTCGGGTACTACAAAGTACCCTACTACCGTGCTATGGTTTCCTCACGATGTTTTCCTTCACCGAAAGCTCAAGCTCATTGTAGGATTCGAACCCACGACCTTCGCCGCGGTATTCGACGTCACTTACCACTGAGCTATCATCGCCTTAAAAATTCATTAGTGAAAGATTTTTGAGAATCGGTTCAGCAATTCCAAAGATTATCCCAAACAAACAAACCTGCTAATATTCCTCCACAATTCAACCACACATTATGATAACCATAACGATTATAAACGTGAATACTAACACTATACCTAAAGAAAACGATACAAGTTGCAAACAACGAAAGCAAGAATCAAATTTCAATGCGATCAGTCACTATCTGTTACTAAAAGCATAATTTCCAGTCCAGCGTTAAAAGGTCCAGGCCGAGTGGAGGGTCAATGGTGAGCAAATGGTCAATGACTATAATAGGTGGCGCTAGCAGCGAGGCGGTTCAATTTACAAATTAAAGAGCGCTGCGCACGCGGCGCTGTGTCGGCGACGCGCGGGCGCATGTCTCTATTCTGATGTATTTGATGCGAGGTCAAGCCGTGGAGATATATTTTTCCAAAAATTTAATGTCCTGGTGCATAGTTTACACACGACCATAAACAAAGTAAGCAGAGCTTGTGATGGAGCTGACTTGAAATGCAGAAAAATCTTTGTCTTGGATGAAAATATGTGGCCCTTCGGAAATATTTCATCAACAACATCAGATTATACTTCTCATCTATAGGGAAGAGTTTCTTTTTCTTCTTTTATAAGGGGTTTAACCCATGGTAGACTACGCAAAATAGATAGCAGATTTCATATACTTTTTTTTAAGTAAGTTTTCCAATGCCGAAATGACTTTAGTGTTTGTTAATTTTAAACTGTATGAAGTATTGGCCTAGGAGTAAAGTTTGTTGCCAGAAATATCCTGTAAGTTTTAGATGTTTCAATTTAACCTCATAATATTTACAATATGTGTTTCGATGCCGAATATCAGAATACGGACGATTGTTCCCAATATTAAACTTTTATTGCCTTCGAACTGCATTATTATTCTCGATTGCACACAATATTGATTTTAAGGATATTTTTATGGGCGAGATGCCGATTGTAAAATTTTACTTGAGTTTTATTTGGAGCTAAAAATAAAGCCAAATACTGGCTGGTAATTGGGTCGAACAATGTTACTAATTTTATGTTTCGAACTAAGTTGATCTTCATTTTTTTAATCAACATTCAAAAAAATTATATTATCTTTTATAGACGGAGAAAAAAGCCTATATTAATTATTTCTTATTAAAAAATCCGTTTCTGTTTACACATCGAACGATTTACTGGGCTCACCTCCGGGATTTATGTAATGCGCGCGCGCACGCCGTAAATTATTGCATTCGGACAAGTTACCGGGAATCCTCGAGATATAACACTATTGCATATATTTGTGTGATGGCGGCCCGGTCTGCGACTTCTGATGAATTCTTTTTGATCAAAAACAATCGTTATTTATTTCATAAATAAAGTTGCGATATGAATCATGACTTATACACAGCAAGCTTCTGTGTAGGTACCTATGAACCAAAGATATCAGCTAGTTGGGTTTTCGTATAAGAAGTAGTATAATCTTCATTTTGCTGTCCGAAAAGACATCCTAAAGACTTTGAAGTTCAAGTTCTTCTGGGAAAGCGTGTGCTATCTTCGGCTTTGACAAAGCAGCAAAGCACACGCTTATGGGTCAAATCTGTCTTACTTCTTCTTCTTCTGTCTTCTTATTCGTTTGGATGTTTATTATTCTTCACGCAAAAACTAGTGAACGGATTTTGGTGATACTTTGTACACATGTAGATCATAAACTGGTATAAGGCATAGGATACTTTTTATCCCGGGGAAAGATAATATACCTCGGGAACGCCAATGAAACCGAACGAAAATGATTTGATGAGAAAACTTTTAAAAAACGAACGAACATGTGATCTTCTTCAATGTTACTATTGATGGAAACATTGCAATGATCATACGTAATGAAAAAAGGGATTAGCCTGATCAAAACGGCTACGCAACTCTGGGTTTGCGACAAAAAACTATCAAAGAATCGATAAATAGAAGAAACGACAAAAGTCACTTGTATCGATACCTGTTATTTACATCGTCTCCCACGATTTTTTTTTTGCCCTATCAATAGCAATGTCACCTTTGAATTTGGAGATTTCGAACAAAAAACCAAGCTTTTGTACTCGACGCCATTGTATTTTCTCTCGATTTTATTCTTAAGAGGATTATAATCGGGATACGTTTATTGGGGTTTATTCGTGAAGAAATCCACGATACCGTTGTTTTGTTTGTTGACATTGGTTAAAAAGGTTTTTTTAACATAGATTGCAGAATCTTTTATTAATAATATATTTTTATTGTGTGCAGTACTTATGTTTGACCATAATACCAACATGGTAAGTGATGATATACCCGAAGATGGCACACTAAGGCTAGAAGAACTAGCTCCAAAGGTCAGCAGACCAAATAAAACTTTAGGCGATGATAGCTCAGTGGTAAGTGACGTCGAATACCGCGACGAAGGTTGTGGGTTCGAATCCTACAATGAGCTTGAGCTTTCGGTGAAGGAAAACATCGTGAGGAAACCATAGCACGGTGGTAGGGTACTTTGTAGTATCCGACTGGCTGGCTACCACCCTCAAGTTGAAAATCTGTCGCCAAGCACCTATCGGTGTGTTCCGATAGCTGCACTTGAGAGCCAGTTCCCATCTAGGCTTTGTGTGCGTACCACCTTCGGCCACATCATCACTTACCATGGTGAGATTGTGGTCAAATACAAGCTTATCCAGATTTAAAAAAAAGGTACCTACTTGGTTTAGATTTTGAATTTGAATGGCAGTTATGAGCAAGCCAATAGTACCTACTACAATGCACCCTAACCTGTGTGCTATGGTTTCCTCTCAATGTTTCTCTACTGATCAAGCTGTAAGATTCAACGTATAACCATGATGGTCAGTCATTGCGTTCTCAAGTTAATCTATACTAATATTATAAAGAGGTAAAGTGTGTGTAAGTAGGGGGTAATCTCTGTATCTACTGAACCGATTTTGAAAATTCTTTTACCAATGGAAAGCCACGTTATTTGTGAGTGTCATAGGCTATATTTTTATCCCGGGAAAAGATAAGATCTGACGGGAACGCGGGTGAAACCGCGGTCGGAAAACTAGTGGTTTATAAATACTTCGATATATTAGGAATGTTGTAATGAAAAAGGGCTAAACATTGTTTAAGGTGACGATAGCTCAGTAGTAGTGACGTCGGATATCGCGGCGAAAGTCTTGGGTTTGAATCTTACAATGAGGTTGAGCTTACGGTGATATTTTGTAGTACCTACCCGACTAGCTGGCTACCACCCTCATCTTGAAAATCTGTAGCCAAGCACCTGTTGGTGTATTTCGGCAGTTGCACTTGAGAGCCAGTCGCCTTTAAGGCATTGTAATAAGGTCGACTACACATTGGCAATCCTCCTGGAATTACTAATGTCTATAGGCGACGGACTTTTTAGAATCAATATCTTTCTGAATCAAACGCCAGTTAGTTATATGAATGAAGTTTATGCTTTAAAAAGAGTTAAAGAAACATCAGATATAATTGTACTCTCATTTTCATATAGGTACATTAAAATCGGAACAGCACTTGCAAATCAATTTATTACAAGCCCACAAAATGATTTCAGTTATCAACAAACTTACATTTATTCCTACTTCATCTAGACATGCATTTTATTGCAATGCAGTAGAATCTAAAATAGAATAATACGAGTTCTTTAGAGACAATTAAAATCATGGTTTCAAAAAGACTCTAAGGACAGATTGGTTTTGTCCAAACATATTTTTTCGAACGATCTACATATTCTTATTTCTTATTCAAAAGTAGTAGAGTTCAAAATAGCGTGTAAATAACTCGATCGGTGGTAAAATGGAGGTTTGTGTGAAAGAGTGTCGTATCCCTACCATTTCTTTATCAATCACGTAGACAGACAAAAAACGTCTGCACATCGAACTGAGAGTCACTTACATTAATGGATGCGTCTACCCTCGCAGAGCATTAGTACAAAACCGTCAAAGATTAACATTTATTTACTATCCCAGTAATAAAACATCTATTTTTACCTACGTTCTCTTTCTAAATTACAGGAATAACTATCGCTGTTGGTAGTAAAAGTAGTTAAAACTTTAGGTTTAAAATACTAAATGTAATAATAGTGATGAAGATATTTAAGTATACCCCATTTTGGGCACTGCTGCATTGAGCCTATTACCAACTTTTGAAGTGGATTTTAAAGAGGTTGCAAATATCCATACAGCCCACCTGATGGTAAGCGGTTACCGTAGCCTATAGACGCTTAAAAGACTAGGGGTGTCATTTGCGCGTTGTTCATTCTGCAAAATCTCTTCATACCAATCTAGAAGAACCCTACGCTGAATAGATGGCAGGGGGCTACTACCAGAGCGTCAGCGGTAGGAAGTTCCTTTGAAATTGCACAGACCTGTGACGTCATTTCAGTTTGTCTTCAATATTATGATAATACTCTTCTTAATTCCTTACCATAGCGGCCAGACGGTCCGATGAATTTATTTACGGTAGGAAATACGTCGAAGTCAAAGTCAAAACCATTTATTCAGTATAGGCCCTAGAAGAAAGAAAAAAAGAAATATAAATTTATTTTATAGAAAGGCACTTATGAAGGTCGAATTACAGAAGTTACCACCGGTTCGGAAGTCAGCCTTCAACTGAGAAGAACCGGCAAGAAACTCAGCAAGGTTACATGTTTTTTAATATTTTTGGACCATCTGACTATATTGGCTTTTTTTAATGTTAACGATTTTATACTTAAACTAATACAAAAATACATAAAAAATTATAACCCGCATTAGTTACCTACCTACATACTAAACTAAAACAAAAACTACATACGTCACAGGTCTTCATTTTTATGACAAGCAATAGATCTATGAAACCTCCAAGCCATGCTTTTAAGGTGTAGGATTAGTAAAGCCTGGACTTAGGGGCCAGCGAAAGCATTATGAACTTATCTTTAAGTCTTAGTTGCGAATTTTACATGAATGATTTGTTGGGTATTAGTTTACGAATACATTTGCCTTTAACCTCATGGAGGCTTTCTCATAAAAGGTACAATTTAGCCTCAATTTTTTCGCCCCCTCTGCAACTATTTAGTCTAGATCCAATCGTCATTTGCCGTATTAGCCGTCGTCGAATCATTTGCCGATTGTCTCAGTAATAATGGAACCGACACTGAGGGAAAGAAACGATTTTTTCCATCATTGTACTTACTATATCGAGTGTTCGCTTCCATTCGAGTATTGTTTTTCGTACTGTTGTTTGTGTCTGTACTGAAATTTTTGGTATTGCGGTTGCTGATTTATTTAGGAAATAGGTTTTTTTTTGTATGAGCTTGTGTTTGACCGCAATCTCACCATGGTAAGTGATGATGTGGTTCGGCCACACAAAGCCTAGATGGGAACTGGCTCTCAAGTGCAGCGGTAAAATTTTCAAATTAAGGGTGGTAGCCAGCCAGTCGGGTACTACAAAGTACCCTCCTATCGTGCTGTGGTTTTTTCACTATTTCCTTCACCGAAAGCTCAAGCTCTCTGTAGGATTCGAACCCACGACCATCGCCGCGGTATCCGACGTAACTACAACTGAGCTATCATCGCCTAAAAGCTTACCTACCTACTATATCTGTAGCTTTTTTTCTTCTACGAATGACTTCTATGGACCTTAGGTATGCCTTGCCTCTATGAAATAATTTAAACTTATTTCTACTGCAAAGATCTACTGCTACAATTTAAATCAAGTTCTGTTACTTGAGAAAAACACATCAATAAGTACCAATAGTAGTAACAATGAAATAGATGAGCCACATTATGCAAGCAAGACTAATCCTGTCATCTCGCGGCCATCAACGTCGGGAATCGAACCCACGGCCCATTGTCTCGCCAATGACATATCACTCAATACGATGCTTTATGGGACTCAATCAGTATTGTCAGCTTAGCCGAGTCCATCTGGGATCGGTTTGAATGAATTTCGAATAAGGTGAGGGCGCTTGTTTTTGGCCACGTTTTAGTTTCCAATAAGACTTTGTACTAGGATAGTATAAAAGAGAGGTTTAAAGACAAACATACAGCGTTGTTGTGTAAAACTTTACTATATTGTGATTTTAAAAACATACAAAATAACTTCTCCTGATTGACTGACTGACTGAATGTTCTATCAATGCACAGACTTTGGGATCTCAAAATGATGCACACAAGTTCTTGTTTTATGTTCAATCTAGCTGTCCCCCGCGGATTCACCCGCGTTACTGAGAGATCTAATCCTTTCCCGGGATAAAAAGTAGCCTATATGCTATTCCAGACTATAATTCATCTCTGTGCCAAATTTCATCCAGATCTGTTCAGCTGTTCTGGCGTGATTGAGTAACAAACTTCCATCCATCCAAACTTTCACATTTATAATATTAGTGGGATGATACTATAATAGGAGTTTTTTATTCAGCCTCTGAGGTGGTAATAGAGGATTCCGGAAGCAGAGTTAGTTGACTATAAAATCGGAGAAGAGACAAATATTTCTGGTGAATGTTATTTTCCACAAATATCTGATCCAAAATGAAGCAGAGCTTGTAATATGGAAACCAAATAACTGATATACTACATATACTACTTTTTACTTAAACTAATACATAGTTAAAATGATAATGTCTGTCCTGGATGGGAATTGAACCCACGAACTGCGGCATAGTAGGGTGTGTTAACCAACCATGCCAACCGGCTCGTCATGACTAGACTGTATGTATATTTAAGAAAAGAAATTCCCAACTATGTAGGTTTGTACCTACTACAATTTTTTAAATATATTTTGATAAAATTCATCTGACCTTACATGGCCAAAACTAGGATCTCTTACCCTATTTATATTCCAAAGTTCTCCACCTACTTATTCCCGGCGTTGGAACACAATGGCGGACGCTATATTTTATTGTCAATGTTAAATAAAGTCATTATTTTGATTGAACGCTTCGTATCAAGTATTTTTTGTCGCTTCGAACTCGCGTTCGAGACAAATCGATTGTGATGGACGCCACACCTTATTAAGATATTCCAGTTCTTACAACAAATCTTTAAAGCCGCTTGTTTTTCTTTTTGACTCACGGTTAAGGGTCAAAATCGCTTGAAAACTGTTCTAGTGAGAGCAAAATAAAATTGCAAATATATTTTGATGTCGGATATTGAGAAATAGGCGTCCAAATCGTTTAGAATCCTTATCCTACACAAATGACCGGCGTTGTTAGTGACGCCGACGTGCGATGGGTAAAAATATGCAAACTTATTAATCTAAGTCGATTGAAAAAGTGTGAATAATTAATAAAGATCTAGTGGGTAGCAATTGTCTATCGTTATTTAAAAAAACTGTTGTGGAAGATACAAAAATCATGTTGAATCAAAACCTAATTAATCAAAGTCAAAACCATTTATTCAGTTTAGGTCCTAAAGGCACTTATGAAGGTCGAATTACAGAAGTTTCCACCGGCTCGGAAGGCAGCCTTCAACTGAGAAGAACCGACAAGAAACTCAGCAAGGTTACATTTTTTAAATATTTTTGGACCTGGGATATATTGGCTTTTTTTCAAATGTTTAACAATTTTATTCTTAAATAAACTAATACAAAATTAAATAAAAATCTGGCCAAGTCAACTAAGTCATAATGAACTAGATACCGTCCCACAGTTTTATCCAAGTTTTTTAGTTGAAAAGTATCGAACACTCATGGATGACGTAGCTTTCTATTGCTGAGAGATTTTAAATATCGGATCAGCAGTTTCAGAGATTATCTCCTACTTCCAAACATACAATTTTTTTATATTAGAGTAGGAGTAGATATATTGGAGAGACTTTAGAAGTCCCATCTAGGCTTTGTGTGCTTACCACCTTCGACCACATCATCACTTACCATGGTGAGATTGCGGTCAAACAAGCTTATTCTGAAGTAAAAAAAAAAGTAATAAAATGATGAGAAATTAAATTACAATGATACCAAGATAAAAAGTATGTTATATTTTATTCCAGGATATGATCTGCTTGTGTGTCAAGTGGGCATCATAAGTGCCTTACTGGGGGGGGGGCTAAACTGAATAAATGAGTTTTGATTTTGTTTTTCAAGTTCACAATCTGTCGCCAAGCACCTGTTGGTGTGTTCCGGCAGTTGCACTTGAGAGCCAATACCAGAGTTTTTTTTTACAAAAAAGGTATTGCAAATGTCGGCGTTGACCACCATCAGGACCTGTTTATCAAGCTGTCAACAAAAAACAAAAAACAAACAAAAGTGTAAAAGAACAATATCTCCAAACACCCAGTGTTAGAAGCTACCACACAAATGAGTGGGGTATTAAGCACAGTAGATGTGGCCGGCCCGTCGAACCCTGTTCGATTCTAAAGATTATCTATCAAAACGACAGTATCGCGACATCGGGATCTTCCGCGCACTGCGGTATGTATACAGCGTGTTCTAATTATCGCTTCTTTTTTTCAAATAACATTTTTGTTTTAAAGATGGCGAATTAATTGTGAGCTTGGTATTTTTAATTAATGATATTGAATTGTTGCTTAGATTGGTCGATGATAATATTGCAATTCCTTGCATTAACTTTTTTTTATACCACAAGTGACAATGAGGCAGGCGGGTCACCTGATGGTAAGTGACTACGCCGCCTATTGATATTAGCAATACCAGGAGGTTACCAATGTGTTGTTGACCTTATTACAATGCCTTAAAGGCAACTGGCTCTCAAGTGCACCTGCGATTAAGACTTAGTAAGTTAAACACTACCTATCATGCCATCGGTTATAGGTTCGATTCCCATGATCGGTGGCATGATAAAACAGATATTTGTGTACATAAACAAGCCTAGAAGATGTGATTATCTATTTAAGTACCTATGTATTATTTGGTTTTCATACTACAAGCTTGGCTTAGTTTCAAAATCAAAACCCATTTATTTAGTTTAGGCCCTGGTAAGGCACTTATGAACGTAACAATTGACTCTACCACCGGTTCCCAATACACTTAAACTGATTAGAATCCGGCAAAAAACTCAGCAAGGCATTTTTTTTTATCAGATGACCATTTGTGAATGTCCCAGGATAATATTGAACTATTGTAGTAATTAATTGTTTTTAGTTTTTAACCCCCGATGCAAAAAGAGGGGTATTATAAGTTTGACCGCTATGTGTGTGTGTGTGTGTCTGTGTGTCTGTCTGTGGCACCGTAGCTCTTAAACGGCCGAACCGATTTGGATGCGGTTTTTTTTATTTAAAAGCAGGTTTTTCAGCGATGGTTCTTAGATATGTTTTATCAAAATCGGTTCAGCCGTTTCAAAGTTATCCGCTCTTTTGTTAACTGTGGTAGGGATCTTAGACGCGTAATGGGTATTTACTTTACTTTCAAACCTAGATGTGACCTAAAATTTGAAACATCCATGTATGCTATATAACTATGCAAGATTATGGAATTTTTGGTCTGATGCTGCAGCCAGGATATCCAGAACACTAGAACACTCTTGAAAAAATGAAAGCAGATATGTCGTGTTTGGATTCGTTTTCATCAGTATTTGATTCTACATACAATGCAACGGTGGCTACACGAGGAGCTGATGCTGCAGCCAGGATATCCAGAACACTCTTGAAATAAGATCAAAGATGATTTAAAAATTGTACTTATCATATTTAACTTCTTTTGTCACTAAGTTTAAAAATTTTAAAATAAAAATTAAATTAAAAATTAAAAAAAACCCCGACGCAAAAAAGAAAAGCGGACATTTAAAAAGTCACGTAAGTAAGTCAGACCCTTCACTTGATTGACTATCTATAAATGCGGTACCCCGCCGCGACATTATAGCGCCATTTCAATGAGCAAACCTTATCGTGCCATCCATCAACTTCTATAATTAAAATATGTATAGGTATTACTCAATCGAATTTGATGGCTCAACGATAGGTATTATTTTTGACTTTTTAAATGTCCGCTTTTGATTGAATGTAATGAATGAATGAAATTAATACAAGAAAAGTAACATAACATAAAGGATGAAAATGCAATCGTAGTTTTATTCACAGGCCTATTTACCCAAAAGCCTATCCTCATTTTTTTAAACACGCTGTATCACAACCGGTGGCTATACCGATCAGCTCATACCGATCACAGCTATCGCCTCAATATACCGATTATCTTGATCTGTAGGCGAGACTAATCATTTTTATCTATCTACCCGCTTTGGAAATACAACTTTGATGGATTGGCATCGCTGCCGATATTTGTCTCTCCATCTTGTAAGCTGTTGGTAATTGTTTTTTTTTTTTTATACCACAAGTGACAACGATGCTGACGGGTCACCTGGTGGTAAGTGACTACCGTCGCCTATAGACATTAGCAATACCAAGGGGATTGCCAATGTGTTGTACACCTTATTACAATACCTTAAAGGCAACTGGCTCTCAAGTGCAACTGCCGGAACACACCAACAGGTGCTTGGCGACAGATTTTCAACTTGAGGGTGGTAGCCAGCCAGTCGAGTACTACAAAGTACCCTACCACCGTGCTATAGTTTCCTCACGATTTTTTCCTTCACCGAAAGCTCAAGCCCATTGTAGGATTCGAACCCACGACCATCGCCGCGGTGTCCGTAGTCACTACCAATGAGCTATCATCGCCTTACCGCGTTGTTCTTTTTGATTTTGAAACGTCCTTGTGGTTTTTGGAGATAGGTTATGTACGTCAGAGGATCCCGAGGGAAAATATCGTGAGGAAACCATAGCTCGGTGGTAGGATACTTTGTTGTGCTCGACTGGCTAGCTACCACCCTCAAGTTGAAAATCTGTCGTCAAGCACCTACTGGTGTGTACCGTCCGACAGTTGCACTTGAGAGCTAGTTTTCTTCTAAGCTTTGTGTGCTTACCTTACCACCTTTGCCACACATCATCACTTACCGTCACTTACTTACTTGCGGTCAAACAAAAGCTTATCCAAAATAAAAAAGAGTATCCTATGTTTTATTCCAGGATATGGTCTACGTGTGCGACAAATTTCATCAGAATCCGGTAAGTAGTTTTTGCATGAAAGTGTCACAAATACCTTCACATATAACAAACTTTAACATTTATAATAGTAGTTAGAAGTTAGGTAAGGTGACTAGAGGTCCAGAGAGTCAGTGTATGGTAATCACCTTCAGCAACATCACTTACCATGAAGATGGTGGTCAAACAATGCTATTTGAAGTAAAAAAATGCCCACCGTAATCTAGATATAAGCAATACCACGGGATCTCCAGTGACATTGAAAACAATTCAACTTCTCTTTATGGTATTTAAAAAAAGAATATTATTTTTTAGCTAAGGAGAATAAAAATGGTCGAAGGTCGTAAGTATATAGAGCCTATCTGTCAACCACAGTTGGATAGAACACCGGTAGGTGCTTGATGACATTTCCAATTAGAGGGTGGTAGCTAGCCAAATGATAAGCCAGTTACCTTCTGAGATTAATAATATATATATATTTTTTTTTTATTATGTCACAAGTGACAACGAGGCAGACGATGGTAAGTGACAACCGTCGTCTAAAGACATTGGAAATACCAGGGGATTGCTAATGTGTTGTACACCTTATTACAATGCCTTAAAGGTGAACTTGGGACACTCTTCACACTCGGCTATCTGATCCCAAACTAAGTAGAGCTTGAACTATGGAAACCAGATAATAATATACAACTTTTTATATACCTACTGAAATATATATTTACACCCAGACTCAGTACAAACAGACTTGTTCATGCACACAAAGTGTTCTGGATGGGAACCGAACCCACGCCGTGTGGTGTGAGGTGGCTGCGATGAGACCAACAAAACAAATCCTATTCAGACTCTCTACTATTAATAACAACAAATCCACATCAAGCCATATAAAGAGATAAAAAACCTCAATACCAACCCAATCGAATAATATCGATATTAAAATTTCTATTCGATTGAACCTTAATGAATGATTTTTTTGATAAATGAATCGAATACAAAAGGTGACCAGTGACCGGACGTTTGAATAAAAAAACAGATAGCTACTGGCTGAATAAACTATTAATCAAAGTTCTTTTAGAAATTGACAAAGTAATTCTTGCCATTAACTTAACCTCTATAGCTATTGACTGAAGGTTCAAAATGTAATGAGATGTGGTGGTTATAAGGTATCTACTTCCAATCGTCCATTGATAAGGTATGAATCAATCGTTTTTATATTTTGTGTGAAAAAAAACATCCGTCTTAGGATAAGTGTGAGGTTCCGCTGAACTAGTTGAGCCTCATGGTTTGTCTCGTATTCTTGGTATAAAAATTACATTGCATTTATCTCTGGAATAGAAACTGTATATCCGACAATTTTCATGAAAAATGAACCATAAAGTTGGCCGTCACGGAACACCCGGCAGATTTGAAACATCAATGTTGTTATATAGAGTAAATAAAGAACAGATACAGTTTCGTTAATAAAATCTTTTTGCTCACTTGATCGTCACTCTTACTCATCAATTATAATATTATTGAATCGAAATTCAATATTATAACTATATTTATTAGCGTTTAAAAACATAATTTAATTTATTAAATATTTAAGATAAAATAAAACTAAACTAAATAAAAAATTTGCCCCAAATCGCTGCCCGATGGAAGCGTCCCAAGAAGGCTGGCAGCATTGCCGCGCTTAATGGCAATAGCAATTCTTTGGGCAAAGTATATGCCAGCCTTCTTGTCACGAGAGGCTTCAATAAGGCTATGGGAGAGCTCTTTGTACACATAGCGAGCATTTGGTCCCCAAGGCCTATATTATAACTGATTCGAAATATTTAAGCACTTTAAAAACAAAAGGTAGTCGAGAGCGATGGCGTGATCGCGCCACAAATATTTACATATAGATAAAAGAATTCTTAAGAGTAAGTGGAATATTGTAATTACAACACTGGAGCTCAAACAAGACAAGCAGCATGTGTCAGTTCAATGTTACTAGTTCTCAAAAATATTGTCGGTATAACGAGAAATTCTAAAATTAATTGCGAGTATTAAAAAAAGAACGCTTCGCCATTCCGGAGCGGGTAGACGCAGATCATGTGCAATTATACTGACAGATCGTCCATCAATTGATTTAGTGCACCCAATCTTATTTATTGTCGGCAAATATTATTTTCTGCACGTCTTGTCAAAACGGTGTAAGTCAAAATGTTGAAATTTTGGTTTCACGAAGTTTTATAAATGAAAAAAAAAATGGCTGCCTAAATTAAGACACACCATTTTTTTATTATCTACACTAGCTGTTCCGCGCGGTTTCACCCGCGTTCCCGTGGGATCTTCTTATCCCGAGATAAAATATAGCCTATGTTAATCTGAAATAATGTAGCATTCAAATGGTGAAAGAATTTTTAAAATCGGTCCAGTACTTTTTGAGCCAATTCGTTACAAACATACTGACATACAAATCTTTCCTCTTTATAATATTAGTATAGACAGAAGCAAAGATAGCCATAGATGTCAAAATAAGTTTGTAAAAGTAACAATGCTTATTAATAAATAATTGAAATTTGACGAAAATAATAAAAAAAAATGGTGTCAAGATCAAAATTTATAATTTCCGAGTTAAGCCATTTTACAAATCGATCGCACGAAAAATAATATTATTTATACGGAGACCAAATCCGGCTGTTTCACGTCGCCCCATGAATCTCCGACATCCGGCCAAGGATGCATTCAATTACTCATTTATGTCAAAATAATGTAAACAGCTTAAAATAATCGGTAATATAATAAAATCGGTTACCGTATCGGTAGTAATAAATCCGATTAAACGTTAAGTAATATTTTGAGTGTAGCATCTTCATCAGGATTTGTTGTGATATAATACCTAACTGCACCTAAAATCTTCACCTTAAATGTTTTAAAAATCTTCTGATATTATTTTTATTTGTATTTGTAGTTTAAATTCCTATGTATTCCACACAACATATTTAAGCAGACCTGATGGTAAGTGACTACCGTCGCCTGTAACCTTTAACAGTACCAGAATGATTTCCAATGTATTGTCGACATTT
Source organism: Ochropacha duplaris (assembly GCA_951361185.1). NCBI lineage: Eukaryota > Metazoa > Arthropoda > Insecta > Lepidoptera > Drepanidae > Ochropacha > Ochropacha duplaris. The sequence goes on along the minus strand of OX592711.1, from coordinate 1,180,177 downwards.
TTTACAATGCCCATTCAAGCACTGATTATCAACATATCTGTTTGTTTGTATATGAAACATCTATAGACGTCAGGAGACAATTTCAATGGAGCATACATCGAATGCAATCGACACTGTCTCCCACGTGTTTTGGCAACAATATTCATGTACACTGCTGTGCGAAATGCATTTGCAAACAATTAATATTTAGTTTAAAACATTTTTATTATTGACCAATCCTAATTTAATAATTCTTATACCTATCTACTGGTCAGTATTAGTCTACAGACATTCACTGTTTTCCATTAGTCTTTTCTAGATACCGCATCTTCCTCCTCCGATCCTAAGGCAAAAAATGCAATTTTAAACAGCCCAGTAAAACCAAAAAATAACTCTACTTAACTAACTTACTCTATGTTCAATTCACGTCCCAAATAAGCCAAAATAAAACATCACAACCCTAAACACCGAGCAAATCAATAAGAAAAACATCCAAAAATACCTTCACCTCATAATGTTTCCGTTCGCCTTGCCGTTGTATGGACGTAAGGTGATAAATCATAATTAGGAGCGATCTAACCTTTCAACGGGTGCCGATCGTCCGACATAATCCTACGGTGGTGCCAGTGGTGCCAGTGGTGCCCCATTCATGTACCTCGCGGCCTTTGACTTCGGAACCCATATTTTATCAATACTGACAATGGGGTGTTAAAATTACGCTGGCTGGAATTCTTTTCTGAAGTGATTTTTAGTTTTTGAATGTAAACTTTTTTGTTTATTTTTTGGATTTTTCATTGGTTTCAAATAAAAGATAGATATAATTTAATATTTAAATTTTAATATTATTAATCCATATCCATACTCCATACAAATTTGGAGAGTGATATAGGACACCTTGGAGAGAAACATAGGACTTTTTTTTATCCCGGGAAAAGATAAGATCTCTCGGGAACGCGGGTGAAACCACGGGAGAAAACTAGTTTCAAATAATTTTATTGTAGATATTTCAATTCATGTTAAAATCAATAACACACTCTTGTTCATTTTGTACGTATTATTATAATATAAAAAGTCCAGTATGTAATCAATTTAAAAAACTAAGCGTCATTTTATCACCATCAAACTTTTTGTTATTTTTATATCGACTCGGACGCAGCACTTTTGCGAGCGATCATACGTGGGCGGTAGCTGTTATGATAAGTAGTCTTTTGAGGACGGAAATAACTGATTATGATTTAGATTCTGATGTTTTATGCGTTATTTATCTTTGTTGGCTTTCATATAAAGTGCATTTGTACATATTTGCAATGATCAGGACGAAGGGATAAATCGATGCTCCAAACGATACAAAGAAGAATGAACAAGGCACTATAATTTCTGAAAAATACATCAAATATATTGAAGCTTTTGATGAAGGAAGTTTAGGCCCTGGTAAGGCACTTATGAACGTTAAAATTGAGTACCACCGGTTCGAAATCACTTAACTTAAAAGACTTTGGCTAAAAATTTAATTACCTCGCGCTGGAATTTAAAAAAAACGAGCAATCCTTACAGTAGTCGCATATGATATGTAACATATGACATCTCCTTGGTAATACCATACCAACCTCTTTAAATTTGAGGCTGTTTGGGCCTAAACCCTTTGCCTGCACTACAGTAGAAGAAATGTCCTTATCTGACAGCCAACTCTAACCGCTGGTGGGACTTTTTGGCGGGAACTTGCAGAGTGACGTTGCGTTTTCGTTTTATTTTCATTAAATTCGTGTATTTTGAGTTTATTGAATAATTTCGGTGGTGTTTTATCCAATAATGATCAATCTAAGTGCACAAGTGAAGTGAAATGAAAGCATGTATCGTGACTTTCCAGGTTGTCCTAAAAAGTCCGTGAATGTTTTAGTGGAACAACCGCCAATTTCACTAAAGCTTGACTGGACATGTATGGACGACGACTGGACATTACAGTGAGTTTGAGAAATTGACTAAAAGTACTAAAACTTATGTAAAAAAAAAGTGACAAACAGACCAAGACCATTTCAAATACTTTGACATTGGCAGAAATATCCTAAAAGGATGATTGCCAGCAACAAAAAAAAACCGCTGGTGGATTACACGCTTACACTTCCATAAAAAAAAATAAGTGCCTATTTTAAAAATAGAACACGTTCAAACTCATGTTTTTGCCCCAGCAGTTTCGACTGTACGTTAAGGTCAGTCAGTCTGTCTAATAAAATGTATGATACAACATAACACTCTCAATAAATCACACAAAAATATAGTTATCACCAATTTTATTATGTTATTTAACGCTTGCACATAGTTCAGGAATCAGTTAAACTGCGTTATAAATTCATTCAGAATTTGCTAGAGATTTTGTAAATATGTAAGGTTTGACTTACACGGGTGGTTTACAAAAGTACTTTTGATTGTTTTAAGGCGATGATAGCTCAGTGGTAAGTGACGTCTGATACCGTGGCGAAGGTCGTGGGTTCGAATCCTACAATGAGCTTGAGCTTTCGGTGAAGGAAAACATCGTGAGGAAACCATAGCACGGTGGTAGGGTACTTTGTAGTACCCGACTGGCTACCACCCTCACGTTGAAAATCTGTCGCCAAGCACCTATCGGTGTGTTCCGAGAGCAGAGCTGCACTTGAGAGCCAGTTCCCATCTAGGCTTTGTGTGCTTACCACCTTCGGCCACATCATCACTTACCATATTGAGATTGTAGTCAAACACAAGCTTATCTAGAATAAAAAAAAAGATTCTAGGACACCTTTAAAAAAAATAGGGTCGCCGGAAGCCACTGGATGCGAGTAGCGCTAGACCGGCTATTGTGGAGATCCTTGGGGGAGGCCTTTGTCCAGCTGTGGACGTCTTTCTGCTGATATGATGATGATGATAAACTATTTGATGTCGATAGATAGACATCCTTACTTACTTGTTGATTTATCTGTTTATTCTGAATTTGGGTGTAAGTATCTGCTTTAATTTATTAATTAGGTACCTGGAACTCATTGTACATTATATTCATTCATAATTTATTTTTAAAATTTGAATCAACAAATAGACCTAAAAAGAATTCATATTTGCCGATAATTATACAGGGTCTATTCGCGCACGCACAGTATAATTATTAAAAATATAATTTTGACTAAACTCGACGATTCGATCAAGTTGCATTGGACCTAAAAAGAACTACTGCGGACTACTGACGGACCTAAAAAGAAGTTGAATAAAAAGTAAGAAAACAACTTATTTTATAAATAGAATAACAATAACCTCAATTATTATCAACGAACCCATCGCAAAGAAGACTGTAGATAGAATTCCAAACGTAAGTGTGTATCAAGCCTAAATCTAATTAAATTAAACGCTCGCTGACCTACAATGAGACGAAAACAATTTATTCACAATACCAACAAAACTAAAAGTGCATTATGTTAAGGCACATGCACATTGATGCAACTCTACAAGCATTCTAAAGTAGGCAGACAACTGCAGTATTTTTGATAGCTCATTAGCTCAAAGCTAAATTATCAATAAAAATTTTGATGTAAATAATTATATTGGAACAAAATAAGCAAAACTTAATCTCTGCCTCGGGTGACCGGCGGGCGGGGAGCTTTTTCCGCCAACGCATCAGCTTGGCCATCCAAAGAGGAAACGCTGCCAGCCTTATGGGAACCTTGCCGATCGGCGGCAGCGGCAGCCTCGAAGAAGTTTTTTATATATTATAATTGTACATTTGCTTGTATATTTTGTACATTTGTTGTAAATAAACATACAAAATTAGAAATAAAGCAAAACTTATATTACGAAATAACTTATAGTGACTCACATGTTCACAAATATTTATCTTGTGTGAAAATCGAGCCTGTGACCCAAGGCGTGACAGTCAAAGGCCAAAATACAAGTATTACTCTCATAGATTTTTGCACGGTGGTAGGGTACTTTGTAGTACTCGACTGGCTGGCTACCACCCTCAAGTTGAAAATCTGTCGCCAAACACCTATCGGTGTGTTCCGACAGCTGCACTTGAGAGACAGTTCCCATCTAGGCTTTGTGTGCTTACCATCTTCGGCCACATCATCACTTACCATGGTGAGATTGTGGTCAAACACAAGCCTACCGAATATATATAAAAAAAAAAAAAAGATTAATAGTAGGTCCTCGCGCACTGCTCGTGTGCGAGGACCTAATATATTACTAAATAAGTATCCCACAAAAGTGCCAGCTGATACCAAATTCTATCAATCTATACCATAGTTAAATGAATGAAGCCAATCTTACATAACTTTGATTACATTACGGGTTGACAAACAGAAAGACCTGATAGTAAATTGTCTCTGCCACCAATGGATTCGGCCACCAGGGGAATTGGCATAGTATTGCCATATCGTAGAGCTGAAAGAAGACCATAATAGCGAGCTCAATCAACATCCTGATACACAGAAAAACGTCTTACTGAAACGTTGTTTATCTAAATGAAGATGATCTCCACGTCACCGGCGAGTCAGAAAGGTGATATTGAAAAAGATTTGTAAAAATTAATAGTTATTTGTTATATACAAGAGTGTAAAGTTGCTTATTAACCGTGTGCTCAATTTCGATGACCGAGCAAGCGAAGGATTCTAGCGTTAGCGAGGGAATCAAAAGAGCGCCAGGTGAAAAGTCTTTGCATTCGAGTGCAAAACGTTACTTTTCATCACACCTCAGCGAGGAAATGACTAAATGAAAAAAAAGAAAATGGTGCGCGCAAAGCAAATAAAAAAAAATACTCTAAGACGGTTCCTAGTCTGAGATTTTAACAAATTAAAAAAGGTTGTATGATAAATTCGGCACCATGGAGGAAGAAGTAATAAATATAAAAGTGATGTTTTGAATTCACAAATTTACTTTATCCTCTAGTGGATAAAAACGGCTTTTACACTCTGATATCGAAGAGCAAAAATACGCTTTCCGAGATGGGGGGATGAAAAGTATCTTGACACTTTAAAGATAAACTAAAACCGAAAAATTTACTGATAGATATTATCAGCTTAATAATAATGAAATCAATGTGTAGTGAACCTAACAGTAGCAGTTGGAACATTTCCAATAGCAGTGTCATTTTGATATGACTCATAATGTCTCTACAATATTTCAAACGATTGTACAGGATTGTTGAACAGTCATTTTCCGTGATCAAACTACACTATAAGTAATTAAAATAACTATTAATAATGAAATAGTAGCTATTAGTAATTATGTAGATCTTAAATACAACACAGATGATATTGATCATATAGAAGTGATAGATTCTGAAGAACTAACGTAGTAAACAAACAGAGCTTTCGAATGAATATTATTGATGATAATCTAGTGACGAATTACTAAGTAAGACAGACGATTCAACAAACGTTGGAGATCATAATTCTACCTATGATACTACCAATGTATTTAGCGCTGAAATTTCAAGTAATAATGTTCATTATGACATAAATCACACTCCCACGCAGTTGCAAGACTGCGACGCGTCGCGACCGCACAAATAAATGGAAAAGTGGGATAATTGCAATCGTTCACGCATTAAAATTAAAACGGAGAGAGTTTACGAGACTCTAAATAGATTTTATTGTGCGTATTTTGAACATTCCAAATGCAAATTGTGAAGTTCCTGAGGTATTGTGTTTCAGTGAACATTATTATAACTCTATGGGAACAATTGTAGTTAACAATGTCTATAGATTATCAATTTATTCGTTGTTTTCTAAATTATCTGTTTCGGTTTGTTACGGGCGCTTTATTAAAATAGCTCTGAGATTTTATGACTTTGTTTTTTTTACTGTATTATTGATTGATTTATCAGTAAATAACTTCTTTGTTTTGGATCGCACGTTTCAAAACAATATTTAAAAAAATGGAATTCTAAATTCAGGTAAATAATAGCTACGAGAGCTATTTATAAAAGATTGTCTATTTAAATTATACTACTGCAAGTAGACTGTCGTCAAATTATTATTTCGTATGAAGCCCTTTAAGTCTGAAAATTGTTATTATGCACAATAAAAATTTTCAGACTGAAATATATCTTAGGTACACTTCACATATAATGTAATGTGAAGAGAAAATCCAACCTGGGTGGTTTTGGAGATCAAAGACAAAACCATAAAGACAGTGCCTCGTTAGACCATTCAGACCGTTATTGCAGTAAACTAGCAATATGACAGCATCGGGTGATAGAAGAATATCAAATTAACCATCTTACTACTTTAACTCGAGGGTAGTTGTAACTTGAGTGAATAAAGAACGAGTTTAATTCATAAATTGAAATTCAAGAGAAATTTTTATTGATAATATCATCATAGTTACTGCTGACAATGTTGATGAAGATTGTTCCACGAAAAAAGGAGATGTGTGCGCATAAACTAAATAGTGAATAATTAGCAAGGTGACTAATTTATCTTAGGTTCAAACGATAGAAATCTGGAATCGCTCTAGAAGTCACATAGAAGCTAGAGCAACGACTATTGATTTTCATAGTAACTTTCAAGACTAGAAAAACGTACTAGTAGTAGAAACTCTGGAGTGGTTCCAAAAGGGCCATTCAATAAACTCGAAGGGAGTGCTAATTATAACCCTGAAATTGAGATTTGCGTCCAATTAAACGGACAGTACCGTAACATTATGCACGTTTATAACTAACGCGGCTTACTGTCATAATTTGTGAATGAAATTTTAATTAGTCTATCACATGTTAAAACTTGTGATTTTCTACTAAAGGATAGAATTTATATAAGGTGTCTAAAGCCTTGGATAAAAAATAACGTGATTACGTATCGGTCTTTGCGGGTGTTACTGTTCCAGGGAAATGATCTTCATATTAATGATTACTTTAATGATTAAATTTAACGGGTGATAGCAAAAGTATGATAGTTTGGTTTCTACCACATCTCACGAGTTTTGTTGCACTGCACATGGTCCTCTATCGAACTTCCTTGGTGTAGGTAGTAAGAAAATAAGTCCAGCTTCAAGTCTGACCTATAGACATTACAAAGTGGTCCCCAAATCATTTCTTGAGATAATATTTCTTATTATTCAGCATTATTTAAACTAATAATTAAATAGGCTTTAAAACTATGATGGTAACTATGTAACATAATAACTATCAATAAATAAATAAGTAAAGAATAAAGATGTCATAAGAATGAGAATCCCAACTCAAGATATAACATCGATTGAAGCTAAGCAATATTCAAATCACAAACCACATGACATCAAAGCTCAGAATTGCACAAAAGGAAAACGCCGGTGCGTCCACAAACAATAAAGATAAACCAAACAAAAATATCATAAACAAAGGTTCGCAGCACGCAGCGTACCTATCTTGTGTCTTAATTTGTACGGCGAGAGAGCAAAACAATATAAATAATATAAAAACAATGAATACGTACAACACTGACAACCATATTGTGGGAGCGTGTGACGCATTGCTTATGAATCATTCAGAAGTGACGATATAAGAAAAATAAGCTTCAGACGAAACGAAGGATGATTGACATTCACTAATGATTGTACACTAAGTTTATACCTCCTGACTACTGTATTTATAGAGATTAGTATTGATGAAGATATCTCTCCAACTTTATGAGATGCGCTAAAATCCATAAAAGATTACAATCAGGCCAGCTCAAATGAAAATGCAATGCTATTATATACACAGCATTCGCTCTTCATAAATGGCCCAAAAATTGTACACTAACGCACATATAAATAACGTAATATTGCAATATCAGACTACATTAGGATATTTCATAACACACGACGGCATTTTTGGTTGTTTTGGGTCACTTTAACATTTTCGGTACGTGAAGTGCATCCGTTGACACCGGCGACGCGACACAGATCAAAGATCGCTAATTTGACAGTTTTTTACCTAGGTACCGCTCACTTTTAACCTATCTACCTTTTTACTTATCTAGTACTAACTAATCATAACAGGTCAAATCAAAATTCGTATGCAAGTAGCCTAACGAATTCCAAATTTAAATAAGAAAATATTTTAAATACCCGCTCTACGAACCGCATAAGCTGCGCAAGCGCTCGCAGCGGCAACTTTGACATTTAACAGAAAAATCTAAAATCATAAAGCACTAACTCGGTGCGCGGTATCGTATCGGGTTGCGATTGCCGCCTGAATGCTAATACGTCTTCTTTCTCTCTCTGACCCACCTGTCGAACTACAGCCTCGTACGTAGCTCTTATTACACTCAGTTTAACATCTCCTTTTTCCTATAGAGCTTTGGTATTAAATCAGACTTTATTGGGATGATTTTATTAAATTTGTTCATTGATTTGTTAATGGCGTGAGCTGATTTAATATCTTTAATCCAGTGAATTTTTGGCTTAGCGGTTCAATGTCCTACTAATATTATATATGTGAAAGTATGTTTGGATGTGTGTGAAGATGTTTGTTACTCTTTCACGCAGAAACGGCTGAACGGATTTTAATGAAACTTGGCTTGGATACTTTTTATCCCAGGAAAAGATAAGATCCTTTGGGAACGCGGGTGAAACCGCGGGACGGCAAACTAGTCCTCCATATTTGTCCAAATATTGGATAAAATTATTAAAATTTCTTGATTTCTGAGTTAACTATTTGCAAATACTAATCAACGAGAAAATTTTCATCCACGCTGCTAATTTCTTTGAGGTCATCCAAATCACCTCTTTCCTAAATAGAATTAACAAACCTCACACAAGCCAACACACGTCTCATGCGATCAGCAAAAAAACAGAACAATTGTTCGTAGCATTGTACGAGTCCAAGACAAGACACTCATTCGTATTCACACAAATCTGTCGGATATTATCTCCAGCGGCATCAGAACGGTCGTATCTCGCGAAATATTAAATGTTCACGCATAATGCACGCGGCACTTTATTGGTATTTGTTCACGGGATGCTATTATATAAAATAGTGAAGGCAAGATGTTTATTTTTAAGACTATGTTCTTTTAAACGAAAAATTTTAGCTCATTACCGGCCTAAGATGAAAAAGACGAAAAATACCACGGTTATTATAGCGATAGATAATTTGGGATATATTAAACTATCGAGTCTATTGACGCACAGAATGGGGACGGTCATGAACGGACTCAAAAAGTACTCACTAGGAGCGTAGTTTTTATTAAGCTTTCCGGGCCACGGTTTGACCCGCGATCCCGTTTTTCCATACAAACTTTAGACCCCCGTTTCACCCCATTAGGGGCTGAATTTTGTAAAATCCTATCCCAGATACCTACGTCATAATAACTATCTGCGTGCCGAATTTCAGCGCAATCCGTTCAGTGGTTTGATGTGTGTTGATAGATCAGTCAGTCAGTATCGATTACCTTTTTATATAATTACCTATACAAGAAGACAAAGAATATCATAGTAATCTAATTGAAGAACTATCATTTGATTCGAATGATTTTGTAGTAAGAAAATTTAATATTGAAAATAATCATATTCGTCTTAATTTCTTTTTTAGGGCTCTGTACTCAAAGGGTAAAAACGGGAACCTATTACTAAGACTTCGCTGTCTGTCCGTCTGTCCGTCCGGCTGTCTGTCACCAGGCTGTATCTCAAGAACCACGATAGCTAGACAGTTGAAATTCTATAAATTATATATTTCTGTTGCCGCTATAACAACAAATACTAAAAACAAAATAAAATAAATATTTAAGGGGGGCTCCCATACAACAAACACTATTTTTTTGCTCGATATCAATAATGGCAACAGGTAGGCACTTGAAATATTCACAATTACTCAGTTGTATTTTTACTTTAATAATAAAATTTAAATAAAATAAATAGTTAAGTGGGGGTCCCATACAACAAACGTGTTTATTTTGCCTTTTTTACGGAACCCTTCGTGCGCGAGTCCGACTCGAACTTGGCCGGTTTTTAAAATGTAATTTTGAAACAACCGTCCCATTGACATCCAGGAGCTGAAGTGTGATAAAGAATATACAAAACATATTTAAATAGAAAAAATCCTCAATGACAAAACTTCAACTACCAGAATAATGTTTATTCTCCATATAAGGTGATGATATACGACAAAACCATATCAATACCAGAATATGTTCATTTAATATTCATAGAGGGACAGTGTTCGGAGGCCGGTCACCTTTCATCCTGAAGATAGACATCATAGCAAGTGATGTTGCGTGCGCCTGCGCATATGAAAACGGGTAGTTTTAAACTGTTAAGCTTTGTTCAGGAGATGGAATGTTCGTAAATATAGTTGGAGTTGACGATCATGAAACTATTAGAGACAATATTAAAGACGTGGTCGTGGGTTCGAATCCTACAATGAGCTTGAGCTTTCGGTGAAAGAAAACATAGTGAGGAAACCAAGGCACGGTGGTAGGTAGGTATTTTGTAGTAAATACTCAATTGGCTGGCTACCATCCTCAAGTAGAAAATCTGTCACCAAGCATCTGTTGGTGTGTTCCGGCAGTTGCACTTGAGAGCCAGTTCCCATCTTGGCTTTGTGTTCTTGCCACCTTCGGCCGCATCATAACTTACCATGGTGGGATTCCGAATAAACACAAGTAACCTTTCAGGCCCAAACAACTGAACCAATTTTAATGAATTTGGGTAGAGATAGACGGGACCTTGGATAGACAGGCTATTTTAAATCAGGGAAAAGATCAGTTTATTTTGTTTTGTTTAAGAAAATGTGATGAGTGGATTTGTAAGTAAATATTTTCGTACCTTTAGTATTTTCTTAACGTGTATTAAAGTTTTTTGTAAGTCTATAAAAATATTTTTTTTCAACCATGAGAAACTCATCGGTAAGAAACCTCGATGAATCAACGCACACACCAACCTCTACCAAACCAATAACTCGTATAATAATGTCTCACTCAAGTAAGCCTGCCACTGGCGATGGCGCGGTGTAGCGTTACAAGAGCTGAGTTTATGAGTTGTACCATCGATGTATCGATTACTGATGATATACGTACCGTGTACCTTGATGAAATATGGTTAATGGATTATGAATATTTTTTTTTTTTAATATTTTATAACAAAAAAATTGTTTTCGTGACATATTTTGATGGCGTCTAAATTTACATTGACAAGAAGCAATTTGATTTGGGAATTATTTATAAAATCAATCTTTTTCTTGTATTAGAGATAAACCTAATTAGATTACCTGAATCTAAACTAATATTAAAAAGATGAAAAAAATCGTTTGTTTGTTATGGATAAACAAAAAAATACTTAACACATTAAAAATATCACCTATAGAAACCTACGTGTTGATGATCAGAATATAAACTTCAAAAGTAGGAATCGAGAGTAGAATAAATACTTTTTAATTATTTATTTTAACAGATTTACCACCTGATAGTAAATGTCACCATCGAACTTTGAGTATTCTCAAAGCCATCGAAAAACGTTTGCTATATTAGATTGCCAATGTGTTGCCGGACCTTTAAAAACCCAAAATTAATTCGGAAATTGAATCCTAAACGACTTAAAAATCAGTGATAGAGATTAAAAACAAAATTACCCGTAACACGCGGTCACAGTACATAAAACAAAAAAAGAAACTATCGAAACTCAAATGGCCGTGTCAACTTTTAATATCACCTTGTAAACAGTAAAAGACACTGCCCATCTTATTCGTGACTAACAATTTTAGTCAAAACTCAAAATACTATTGCATTTACCAACTGATTCAGCCATAGGAACATCAACCTTAATACTAGATAATAAGGATGTATGAACATATCAATTTGTTTAGTCTATGGCACATTTATATTTGTGAATTAATAAGATAGGATCAAGCACGTATGTAAACCGACTGATGGCAGATAAAACAGAATATCATGCAGAGGATTTTTGGAAACACCGCTCCCGGCCCATAATTGGCCCAAAACTTTATCTTTTCACAGAACTTATGGTCATTTATGGTACAATATGATGTCAGTAGCTCGAACACATGACTATTCTGGTTGTTTTAGTTAAATTATGAGCTCGTGGCCGTGGAAATTGTTATGGGAATGTTGTAATTAGCGTTCTTTGTTACTCTCTATTCGTAATTGGTCATATTAGACTACTGTGTGTCGAATTATCATTTTATCATGTGGTGTTTAGTAATGACGTATTTTGTAATCAGGAGATTATAAAAGCAGTTTCACCAGCTTTTTTCGTCACCTGATGGTTCGTGACACCGTCCCCTATAGACATTAGCTATACCAGGTGAATTTTCATTATGTTGTAAACCTAATTACAATGCCTACAAGGCAACTGGCTCTCAAGAGCAATTGCTGGAACACACCAACAGCCATCCATTCGAGTACTACAAAGTACCTTACCAAGCGTGCTGTGGTTTCCTCACGATGGTTTCCTTCACAGAAAGCTCAAGCTTATGGATTTAAACCTACGACCTTCGCCGCGCTTTCCGACTACACTGAGGTATCCTTGTCTTCTTTTTATGATCTAGCAACATTCTGACATAGCTAGCCTTATCGAATCATCGCGATTTCAAAAGTTCAATCGTATTTTTATTATTACTACATTGTGATTCAATAATTATGCATTGATTTTAAATTCGCTTAAATTTTTCTGTTTCAATGATTGCTCATAGCTTGATAAGTTTTTTTTTTTTTTTTATGTCACCAGTGACAACGAGGCAGGCGGGTCACCTGATGGTAAGTGACAACCGTCGCCTATAGACATTGGCAATACCAGGGGATTGCTAATGTGTTGTACACCTTATTAAGGCGAACTGGCTCTCAAGTGCAATTGCCGGAACACACCAACAGGTGCTTGGCGACAGATTTTCAACTTGAGGGTGGTAGCCAGCCAGTCGAGTACTACAAAGTACCCTACCACCGTGCTGTGGTTTCCTCACGATGTTTTCCTTCACCGAAAGCTCAAGCTCATTGTAAGGATTCGAACCCACGACCTTCGCCGCGGTATCCGACGTCACTTACCACTGAGCTATCATCGCCTTAAATAAGTGTTTGGTAGTTAATAATATGTCAATATTTCTGTCCATTTAAATAAAATGCATGCTATTATCTACAAGATTAACTACCAGAGACTTGTCCTTAAACATAATAAACAACAATACAAAAGCAATAGAAAATTGTTTGGAAACTACGTTAAAAAGTCCAATTAAAATATTTACTTAAAAAAAATAATAATGAAACAACCACTTTTCAGAATATTTCGCTATAACAGAGACCACCCCGATCAAAGGGAAAAATTGCGAAACATTTTTTTAAAAAGCAAATAAAAAATTATATAAATGGTCTAAACAAAAACCGCTAGAATTCTTCATTCATTCGGGGCGAATTTTTTCTTGGGGTGGTTTTCACAACCCTTCTGTTTTATGGGGAAAAGTAAGTCGAAACAATACATAGGTTTTTTCTCGAAGCTTCGTATTATAGAAGGGGAGCCCCCTGTCATTAATGTGTCTGAAACAATTAATATCAAATAATAATAACTAGGTATTATTTTATTCAAATTAATGGGTTCCAAAGTTATTAAAATTGATACAGATAATTATGAGCATGAACATGTCTGTTTGTCCTGAGTCCGGGTTTATATTAATAATTATGTAAAAGTACAAGGTAAGTACCGTAGTACAAGGTCGGCTAAGTTTGGGATCAAATGACTATGTAAAGGATGTCTCAGGATATTTATTTACAATCAGTGGGCCCGGCAGACGTTGTCCTGCCATGAAATGAAAATAAAAAGAAAACTTGGAACCATCAGTTTTAAACAATATTTGCGCCAACTGTCACACAACTGGCAGTTATGTCAAACGCCATGTTTATATTAAGGTTTGGAAATTTAATATGGTCGTTAAGTTTTCTTATATTTTCTAATGTTCCGCGCAACTTTCATACTTTTTCTTTCATAAGAACCTTCTCCTTACAATAACAAATACAACAAAAAAAGAATCAGCGAAATTGGTCCAGCCGTTCAAGCGTGATGCCGTGACCAAGGAAATGGGGATTAATTTTTATATAATAGAAGATAGATAGATATAGATAGAGAAAATAATTCATGAAACTTTGGTTCCAACCTAAATGAATCTCTTCGCAAACAAATCAAATAATGTCCAGTGAAATGAGTGAAGATAGCAACCTCCGCGTCAGCTCTCGGACTAAGGTCCATACAACGGCAAGTCCGTCGTGTGTTAATTGTTTGTTCTTCATTATTTTCGCCTTCAATTGCCCTTTTGTCCTCGCTATTCTTTTCACAATTCACATTATTTTGTACGCTTTCTTCCAGCAAACGATTCCACTCATTTTTCAGTTCTTTTCAATGGCCCACCGAATTGTTTCCTGCGTCATCATTAACTTGCTGAAATTTTCGTTGTTTTCGACTTTTTTTTACTCGCGTCTGTCATTCTTTTTGGTCGAAGTGGAAATTTGGTGCGGACGTCGGATCGACTGCTTCTTTGTGTAAAATTATCTTTTGTTTTCATAAAGCACAAATTATGGTATTGACAGAGTACATAATAGTTAACATTATTTCTTTCAATTGTTTTAAAGGTGAAATTCTTCGGCTATATGATCCCAAAATAAGCAGAGCTTGTACTATGAAACCAGATAGCTGATATATACATAAATACTAAGGAATTTACTATTTACATGCATAATTATAGAACAAAGATTTTTTGGAATTTTCGCCCCGGATAGCGATATAACTATTCAAAATATTATGAAGAAATTATTTTTGTCAGTGAGAATACTATCTCGTGATCGGATTAACTGATGGACCCTACAAGTGGCGCTAGAATCGGGTTCTATGTTTTGTTTTAATTTCAGAGCAGGACGTCTTCCGGGCCCACTACCATAGCTACAAGACTATCAGCCTAACTTAGTCATCGTTCCTAATCCGGTCAGGTTTTAGTGAAATTGGTGGCCCGTAAATAATTAGGCTCAGACCACAGTATACATACGTAAGTATTATTATTAAATTCTGAGCCTAGTGCCCTTTTAAAATCACTCCTTAAGCTGTCCTTCGCCCAAAGGATTCTTTTTTCCCGGGATAAAAGTATCCTATATGTTTTTCCATGATATGATCTACCTGTGTGCAAAGTTTCATCAAAATCTCTGCAGCTGTTTTTTGTGTGAAACATACGTTTTAACATTCAGTCAAGCTTTCACATTTACTATAGTAATCGTAGTAAGATTTTCTATCATAAATATTATCACTTATTTATTTATCTTATCTTCTTTAATATCTAGAATTATTATATTTATGTGCCAAATACTAGTCTATATATTCAGATATTGACAAGAACTAGTTCTTTATTCGATAGCAGTTAACTTACCTCAATTCAAATAAAAAAAGACCCATTAGTCTATGGTAACAGATCTGTTTGAAGGAAGCCATTTCACGGCATTACCTTTATTGTTTGAGGCGGACACGTTAAGTACGTCCCTGGGGATGTTGAATTTGGCATTTGGAAAAATTGGCAAAAAACAAAATGGAAAGAAAGCTAATCTAAATTAGTACCGTCCGCATACAAAAATTAAGAATTATTTTTATTAAAAAAATATTATATCAGCATGTAATATTATTTTTAACTGAAATGACAACATATTTTTTTAAAAAGTCAAATAGGTACCTGATGGTAATTGAGAACCGTTGTCTATGGTAATTATCAATGCTACGAAGTTCCCCATAAGTAGGTAACTGAAGCTTACAAAGCGTATTATGCTAGTGCAACTTATTTCTATCATTCTAAAATTAAACAGAAATGAATTAAAAATTTTAAACAATAAAAGTTTTTTTAGTGCATTTTTTTAAGCGTTCAATCAAATCTCTGACTTTTTAAAGGCTTTTTTTGTTGACGCTACGTAAATCGGAACCAATACCTACCGGCAGTACATTTTTATTTAGTAATTAGTATTAGCACAAGGAATCCATTAAGATTACAATGTTTTTAATTGTCCCCCATCAAAGTAAACTACGTTGCAAAAACAGTTAAGCTTAACTTTCTATCTTAGATTAATGCAAAATTTAATCTGGTACTCTCTTCTATTTATTTTAGTAATGCTTAGTATGTGCTTTCCTATTAATTTAGTAAATGAGGCCATCTATTTTTCGATTCATAAATTTGATAGTCTTTTGCAAAATCTATTTTAGTTGATTCAATCATTATTTTTTATTTATCAATTTACAATCATAACAGACACTTGCTTATACATATAGAAATATCTGATTTTATAATGCTTTCAAAGCAGTGACGTCTGATATCGCGTCGATGGTCGTGAATTCGAATCCTGCAATGATTTTGAGCTATCGGTGAAGGAAAACATCGTAAGGAAACCATAGCACGGTACTTGACTGGCTGGCTACCACCCTCAAGTTGAAAGTCTGTCAGCAAGCACCTATCGATGTGATCTGACAACTGCACTTGTGAACCAGTTTCCTTCTAGGCTTTGTGTGCTCACCACCTTCGGCCACATCATCACTTACCATGATGAGATTGTCAAACACAAGCTTATCCAAAAGAAAAAAATATGAACCTTCGTAATCAACAGAAAAATAATAATTGTCTATGACAATAACATCTGTCAAAGAGTAACAAGTTCAAGACGTGATCTGGTCTATACCCAGGGCACAAAGACCCTTCGAGGGTCTCTCGAAAGCCATCGAGTTCTTGTAGTGCCCTCGGGTAAAATCTGTTAGAAAATTACAAGTGAAAAACAAACGCTTGTTGTCGCGAATCGCAATCGAACTGTTGCTGTATTACGTGTAAAGATTTTGATACTATCAGCTGTCATTTGTGAATTATGTGGGCAAGATGGAAGATGAATGAAATCAGTTTCAGATGGTGTTTTTTTTTTAAAAACACTTCTCAGTTGATATAATTGTAATCCTGATGGCGGAAAAACTCAGAAAAAACCTACTTAATATGTTAGTAATGGGTTGATTGATGTTATGATTTTTATGTTGACGATGCCTATGATGTTTGTATGTACGAGCTAAAAATGATTAGTGACTAATTCATTATTAACAAGATAAACTTTTAAAACATACCTAATTTAGATTTCAAGAATTGATTGCGTTCAAAAAATCAACATTGATTCACTCACATATTCTAAACATGGCATTATACTTTGTTTTAAGTTCTGATAGGGTTGGAAGACTAGCAAAATCTTTTTTGTACACCACTAAAGGTAAACAAGCATAAGTAAAAACTCATCATAAGACAAAACAAAAACATAACCCTCCCTTTGCCGTCGTGTAAAAATGACATTTCATAGCAATTGGCAACACCAAATCCCCATCATAACACGTAACAAATCTAAAGTGCCAATTGGAAAATTCTACAAATCAACTGTTTGAAAATGTTCCGAGAGAATCAACTGTCTACAGTAACAACCCTTTTGGGTGTGGAGTACCCTCGGTGACCCTCTGGAGCTGTCCCGACTCTTCAAGTGGTACGTTTGTTTTGATTGTCTTCTGTTGTCGATTGATGTCGTTATTTTCTGATGCTTAGAGAAGTTTTAATTATGGAATGCAGCTTTTTAAATTGGATTAAAATACCAGAGGTATTTTTATTTGGTACCGAGTTATTTCGCTGCCGGTTTATTTTTAAATATATCAAGAAATCCTTGCTGACATTTTTGCCAGTTTTTCTCAGCTGAAGGCTGTTTTGACACGGTGGGAACTTTTGCTTAGACCTTCATAAGCGTTCGCTTTGGGTGAAAAAATTAACAAATGAATTTGATTAATTCTAAGCCTTGCGTAGCATGGGCGGTCGACCCAAAACTAGATAACTAAAACGCAATTTAATTGACGATTGCAAAAAAATAAACAACATAAAACGCCATTGAAACATACTAAATCAAATACCAACTACTAACAAATCATATTAAATCCAGTTATTCAAAAAGGTATTACACAAAGAAATAACAAAATAATTTAAACAACGCAAATCGAATTGGCATTCAGAAGCCAGAAATTGGCGAACCATTATTATTCCGAATAATTGAAATCATTAATATCTCCATTAAGACGCTCCCAACACATAAACAAACAAACAAACGTAAAGCCCAAATCAGAGGCAATTTTGAACCGTTTTCGATCGGTGTTCTCTTGCCAAAATCAATTAACTGCTCGTAATCATGGAAACAAAGTTACAAGCAACACTGCAGTTATAAAAAAATATTGCAAATTAGTTCCAAAGCGTTAAGAAATAAGGGTTTGCAAAAAATATAATGTGACCCCATTATGTTGGCAATGCATAATCGTAGGATGTTACTTTGACGGTTCGGATTACCAGAAATTGCTACCAAACGAAAATACCAACATACGATCATTACGAGTTTTTTCTTAGTTTTCGATATGAAAAAAAAAGCGAAGGAATAACTTATTCGATGCAATGACCGCGAGCGGCGACATCAAAAGGGTTAGTGGCGAGATTTGGCATCTCTTTCCTGTTGTATTTCTTTTGGGGGATAGAGTGGGATGGATAGATGATGTTGAAGATAAAAAATGCCCTTTGAGTCGGTATGAAGCGATGCCGCCGTTTGTCGTATATCAAATGCGCGGATGTGTTGTCTTTTGCAATGAGAATGTGAAATCGCGAATGTGTGTGTCGCTAAATATAAGAACTTTGTTCTTTTGTTTTGTTTTCTAACGAGGGTCAACTCATATCTTAAAGAACGTAAAGGCGATGATGGCTCAGTGGTAAGTGACGTCGAATACCGCGGCGAAGGTCGTGGGTTCGAATACTACAATGAGCTTGAGCTTTCGGTGAAGGAAAACATCGTGAGGAAACCATATCACGGTGGTAGGGTACTTTGTAGTACCCGACTGGCTGGCTACCACCCTCAAGTTGAAAATCTGTCGCCAAAACACCTATCGGTGTGTTCCGACAGCTGTACTTGAGATCCAGTTCCCATCTAGGCTTTGTGTGCTTACCATCTTCGGCCACATCATCACTTACCATGGTGAGATTGTGGTCAAACACAAGCCTATCCAGAATAAAAAAATAAAATAAAATGATAGTGTAAATATAAATAAAAAGATTTATGACATACTAAAGTAATGTTAGTATTGTAACATTTAACTTGAGGTTGGTAGTTAGCCTTCAAAAAAAGATCAAGAACATACCATCGTCACTACTGACTAGTCTTAGTCTTGAAAATTTAACCAACTCAAGCTGCTCAAGATATGTATAGCATTTCAAAATCTGCTACTTGCTCTAAATTTAAAACAAATGTCGCAAAAACGGATAAAGCAAACTAAAAAGTGCTGTAAAATTCAGAAGCAACGAAGCATAGAACATCAATGGACAAAGTAAAGAGAATTCCTTCACGACTTATCCCTTTAAATATAAAAAGGTTTTACACGAAAACTTTTAATCAGAGTCCATCTGAGTTACTATTTGTTCACGAATACAATATGAAACTAACTCGAATGAATTTCAAAAATCAGGTTAAAAGATTTAATTAGACGAAAGAAAAATTGAGCGATAATGAAAGTAATGTAAATAAAATTATTAAGGGGTGCTATACTTGCTAAGGGAGCGTTCAAGTATTACGTAACGCAATTTTTGGAGATTTTTGCTTAGCGACAGATTTTCAATTTGAGGGTGGTAGCCAGCCAGTCGGGTACTACAAAGTACCACCGTGCTATTGTTTCCTCACGATGTTTTCCTTCACCGAAAGCTCAAGTCCATTGTAGGATTCGAACCCACGACCTTTGCCGCGGTATCCGACGTCACTACCACTGAGCTATCATCGCCTTAAAATGTGAGATTCAATCGAGTGGTAACAATAGTAGTGTCCAGCTCTTGGGGACATCGAGTTTAAAAATGAAAGCATAAATCACGATCTTCGGCCCTAATTAATTCCTCCAGGCTTCGTTGGGGGAGTGTGCGATGGGGTTGAATTATTTGAAAAAGTTTCACCTCTCTCTGTACTTTCATTATCTTTGGCTATTCACCTGTGTACAGGTTTATGGTTACTTTGTTTCATTTCCTATTGTTTTCTCTTAAGTATTCTGTTTTATTTATTATTTATGAGTAATTTCATGAGGTTTTTCTTCTTTGATATTACTTCACATTTTTTGTTTATCATTTGAATGTTTTTAGGAATTTGATCAGATTTATCTGGCTATTGTGGTAGTAATTTTTTAGGAACATGTTTATAAGCAAGAATAGATTACATGATTATGGTAATTATCGTGTATTTTTCGAATCAAATAAGAAAACCAACACTGCATTGCTTTGTACAGTATCAACAAAATCGTAGCTTACACTTTTTCAATCGATTTCTTTTACCAATTGTCATTTACCATTGCTTTTTTACCTTTGATCTTAGGCGCCGGTACTTTTTACGATGCTTTTTACCAACAATTGTACTTGCTACACTTATTTAATTTCTATCAATCGAATAGGGATCATCGCACTCAACAAAAAAGTAAATCCGAGCATCGAATATGGTATAATGCCTCGATGGGAACCGCTTCGTTCAAAACTACGAATCATTGGACTTTTTGTGCTCAACATTTTAATAGAAATCCATCTATACTTTGACAATTATAACTTTGCTGTTAATAAACCTGGCTACATTTAAAATGACCCATAAATACGCTGATAATAAACTATATTATTCGTTTTTTTCAAAATTCAAAAATGCAATCTCACTGTGGTTGATAGAAATTATCAATGGCATTGACTTCATTCTAATTTATACTCTAAAGCTAATCTATAAAACTCAATTTTGATTGAGGTTAGTATCGATGTTTTGATAGACACAGATGAGAACGATACAGAATGGACAATGGATAAAGAATCGATGAGCACCGCTTTGGAATTGATTTCAATCAGTCGGACAGTAGGTGGCATCTGTATTACGAATGATGCAGTTGTAGCTAACGATTGGCAAGATGCTCTGCTTATTAAAACTTGAATAATTACAAACGTTTTTTATTTATTTATTTATATAAGCCTTTAATTCAGATAAATTACATACTTAAGAATTTACATACTGTGTATTTTATTTAAAAGACATCGAAACCATTATCTGTTTGCCCTTTTTTGGCAAAGGCCTCCTCCAACCTCTCCCACTTCTCTCTATCTCTTGCTATGCTAGACCATGTTTTTCCTGCAATGACCTTTAGCTCCTCCTTCCATCTTTTGAATTGTCTTCCTCTCTTTCGTTTTTTGTATTTCGGGAACCATTCCATCAATGTTTTACTCCATTTTTCCTATCCTCTTACTGTATGTCCTGTCCATCTCCATTTTAATTTAAAGAAATTGAATCTACAAAAATAGAAGATGTCGAAAGTATTTACTTTGAGTGTAACATCTTCTATTTTTGTACGTCTTCTTAGTGTATCTTTTCTTATTGTATCCAGTATCCTTTTACCAAATCTCTCCATGGCAGATTGTAAATGACAAACATTACTTTGTAATAAATACCATTTGCAGTATAGATAGATAGTAAAAATATGCTGATGTTTCAAATTAATTACGAAAGGCAAGTAAAAATTTAAGAACAAAAAAATTTAAACAATATTACTACTGACGTTGTATAAACACATTGAAGACTAGAGTTACTTTCAGAGCGTGCGCTTGATAATTTACGCAAATCAATTTTACATAAAGTCAATCGCAGTAACAATTTAATAACGCACGTAGGTTCATTTTTATTTACTTAACTGTATTTATTTTTCAATATATTAATATGTATTTTATTCTTTTTTTTAAATAAAATCTGCAGAACAAATGTGTCGCATAATCGACTTCATATTTGGTTTCAGATTCATAGTTAAAGCTTTGGTTTGAATTTTATCTTCTTATTCGTAACTTAACTAGCTATCCCCCGCGTTCCCGGGGGATTTTATCTTTTCCCGGGATAAAAAGTATCCTATGTCCTTCTCCAAGGTTCCATCTATCTCTATACCAAATTTCATCCACATCGGTTCAGCGGTTTAAGCATGAAAAGGTAACAGACAGACAGACGGAATTTCGCATTTATAATATTAGTAAAAATTAAAACTACAAAAGTCTTATTTAAACCAATATTTGGTCTCAAAAGTCATTAGATTTCACAATCGCCTTTACTGGTTTTGACCAAAGTCGCACCATAGTACACAAAGCCTAGAAAACACTAACAACTTAAGTTTGATAAATGTTTTCGGTGGTGCTATTCTACGAAGAGGGAACGCCAAAGTACCCTACCACAATATTTATCACACAGTTTTCACACCGAAAACACACGCTTTCGTATTCGTCACTAAATTTGACGTCACTAACACAGAACTGTCATTGCCTTTAAATGTATGATTTGCCAACATCTTATTGGCCACTTGTAATTAGTTAAAATATTTTTTTAATATTTTGTTTTATTCTGGACAAGATTGTGTTTGACCACAATCTCACCATGATGTGGCCGAAGGTGGTAAGCACACAAAGCCTAGATGGGAACTTGCTCTCAAGTGCAGCTGTCGGAACACACCGATAGGTGCTTGGCGACAGATTTTCAACTTGAGGGTAGTACCCTACCACCGTGCTTTAGTTTTCTTACGATGTTCACCGAAAGCTCAAGCTCATTGTAGGATTCGAACCCACGACCTTCGCCGCAGTATCCGACGTCACTACCACTGAGCTATCATCGCCTTAAACTTTCAGTAAGGGATTAGGAAGAAGAGCGTGGTGCGTCTTACTGACGAATGGGTCAATATTGAGTTCGGTAATCTATGGAAACCAACTACTAATTAAAATTAAAAATTCATAAAGCTTCTACAACCATTTGAAGTATTCTCGTCAACTACGCTATGGCATTAATGATTCAAAAACGATTATTTAGTGTAGATTTTTCAACGTATTTTAACATTATTAAGATTATTGACCGTCATTTAAATTGATCAAGTAACCAGTTGGATCCAGTTCAATACCAATACCTTAATTAGTTCAGTCAACACGTATTATAAACAATTTAACAAATTATCGCCTCTCTCAATACCCGTTACTGCCATGATCGAGATTACAACGAATTCTAATTAAGTCACTCATGTATACGAATTAAAATATTCCTCCAAGTTCCAAACACGTCAGGAATTCGAAAGTCAGTCTGGATTCTTCACATTGAAAATTATACTTAATAGGCGGCCTAATTTTTATGAAACTGCATTATTTAATTAGTATAATTTTGTACGTACAGATACACAAAATCAAGGGTTGTGGTTTCAAATATTTTGGTGGTCTCTTTACCATCTTTGCCAACGTCTTCTTGCACACTGAGTTTCTTATAAGCTCCAAGCCTTTTAACAGTATAATTATCATCACCCACCTCATCTACAACTGACTTTACGATTCCTTCATCACCATTTTCGATGATTATTTTCTGTCAATAGGTTTCCTAAAGTTGATTCAAAAATTAAGCTACATTTTATTCTCTTATCTAACAAATATTATAAATATGAAAGTTTGTATCCATGTAACTAAATCACCTCATAATTATTGATTGGATTTAGATTGAATTTAATACGCTCAAACTTTAGACTAAAGCAAACAATACTTTCAACATAAGATTTTTTGGGAATAAAGCTAAATCAAAGGAGCAGAATTATCTAGTTCTTAAAGCAAGTCATAAACTCCAGGTTTATAATATAAATAACTAGTGGGCCCGGCAGACGTTGTCCTGCCATGAAATGAAAATAAAAAGAAACTTGGAACCATCAGTTTTAACTGTCACAAAACTGGCAGTTATGTCAAACGCCATGTTTATATTAAGGTTAGGAAATTTAATATGATCGTTAAGTTTTCTTAAAATTTCGAAGTTTCTGAGCAATTTTCTTATTTTTTTTAATGTAAGAACCTTCTCCTTACAAACACAACAAAAAAATAATCAGCAAAATTGATCCAGCCGTTCAAGCGTGATGCCGTGACCAAGGAAATAGGGATTCATTTTTATATAATAGATACATACCTACGTCAAATATCAGATTCAAGACTGAGCTGCAAAATATAAGAGTCCGATTATGTTCATAAAAAATAACCATCGAAATCATTAAAAATAATGTTGAAGAAAAGCAACACAAAAATCTGCAATTAATGTCAAAAGGAAGTCATTGACGGATGGTATGGGATCGGTATGCGAATGATTTCGAAGCCACTTGACTAAGGATGTCTTATCGAATATAGGCTGCAGGTTTTGGGAAAGCATCTTATGGATATGAAGTTACGCGACTGCGGCGTAAGACGGTAAGAATGTCTCTGAAGATGCTACTAAGTAGATTGATTTGTTATCACCAAAAACGTCATAATTAAATTCCATAGATTACTATTTTTGCCGCTATAACACGCAAATATTATCAGTGAGACTAGATATATAATTATTGAATGTAATAGGTGTAAGTTGTTTTTTGAAAAGAGTAATTGCTGAGTTTATTGCCGGCTCTTCTCAGCAAAAGCAACCTTCCGAACCGAGCATTTAGAGTCTGACTATTCATAAGTGCCTGTGAAGGCGTATTTGGATGAATAAATATTTCATTTCAACGTCCAACTTTACATAAGTCGGTATTTGAAATATTTATTGCAAGGCCTTGAACAAATAAAAAAAGTTGAAGGAGCGTACGTAAACAATGAAGTGAAGCAACGTGCATGAAGTTGTGTGCGTGACCTGGACGTACGTTATCCCGCGTGACTCGCGTCGCGCAGGAGAGCGATCGGCTTCCTTTACTGTACTTCACTTTAAGTACGCGGGGTTTTGTCAATCTTTTTTATTTAGTCTGAGCTGAAAGGATTTTCTTTCATATCTCAATTCTTCAGTCTACCTTTATTGGTCAAAACTTTTAGACTCCCAAATAGATTCTTCAAAAGCCAATCCACACTTCGCTTCATATCAGCCGCGTCAAGTTTAAAGGCAGGTGATCGGACACAGTACATGCCGGACATTATCCATCGGTTAACTGCACAACCAGCGATGTAAGCACGCGACTCGGTAATATAATTCAATTGCTAATTGTTCCTTCATGACACCTTGGAATCTTGTAGAAGTGACGGTCGAGTTACAAGTTATTAGGATGGCAAAAGGTCTGCAATACACGAAGAGTGTTAAAGATATATAATACATTATTTATTTGGTACATTCCTACTAGTGGTTCTGTGAGATGTAGACCTCGCGAAAGTATGGTGACATTTTTGAAAAAAATATCGAAATAGCAAAAATATTTGTACGTTTTCAAAGCCTATGGCAATTTTGAAAAATTTCCGAAAACTGCTTACAAAAATGCGAACTCGTTAAATTTTGATAGCATGTGACACGCAAATGCGACCTGTAGAGGAGAACAGCCGAACAGACGGACATCCGGACAGACATACAAAAGCATTTTTGACCAAGGTGAAACGAAGACGCTTCGCTCACGCTTTCCGCTTGCTCTACTAATAACTACCCTCTCACACTAGCACTCGCCTGGTATTGCTAAATCGCTAATATCTATACGCGACGGTAGTCACATACCATCAGGTTTTTTAAAAACAAGCTTTGGATTTAGAGTAACGTCACTTTATTTTTCGAGTTATTCTCAGCAAGCCCTTTCATTTAATACCCATACTGTAGGCTCTCTTAGGTGTTGCGCCATGTTGGATTTGGAATGACGTCACACAGCTGACTATGCATTGTCATCCAAACTAAACGTGTATACAACATTTCAGCTCAATCGGTTAAAGATATCAGCTTCAAAATTGAGTTGCAAGAAAAACATACATACATTTTTAAAGAATTAGTCATTAATTTTAAAGTACAATTTTTAAGGTTCCTGTCTTTACATTCTTAGCTATACATAATGTCAGCTATCCACACCGTTCAATGGTCCAGTATCGCCTAATTGAAGCACTAATTAGTAAGTGAGAGAGTTTAAATAATAATATTGCCAATTCTTCATATCCGGGAAACTGGGTATATATTACCCGGCCTTGGGTCATCATTTGTGACGGAATGTTAATAATTCCACTCGTGCTCTTTGAATTTACTTTTTTCATACCACAAGTTTTTTTTTTATGTCACAAGTGACAACGCGGCAGGCGGGTCACCTGATGGTAAGTAACAACCGTCGCCTATAGACATTGGCAATACCAGGGGATTGCTAATGTGTTGTACACCTTATTAAGGCGAACTGGCTCTCAAGTGCAATTGCCGGAACACACCAACAGGTGCTTGGCGACAGATTTTCAACTTGAGGGTGGTAGCCAGCCAGTCGAGTACTACAAAGTACCCTACCACCGTGCTGTGGTTTCCTCACGATGTTTTCCTTCACCGAAAGCTCAAGCTCATTGTAAGGATTCGAACCCACGACCTTCGCCGCGGTATCCGACGTCACTTACCACTGAGCTATCATCGCCGTGACAACCAGGCAGACGGTTCGGCTGATGGTAAGTGACTTCTGTCGCCTATAGACATTAGCAATACCTAGGGGTTAGCTAATGTGTTGTTAACCTTTTTACCACTTACCATGGTGAGATCGCGGTCAACCACAAAGCTTATCCAAAAATATAAATTACACTAAGAATACTATTATTATTTTCATTATATTATTAGCATTATATTCTCATGGATATTCAGCATTAATGTTCTTATTGCAAGTAAAACTTATTGATAGTCAATTATAAACATGCAAACGTGATTTAAAATCCAGTCCTACTTAGATTAATAGTATTCTTTGACATAAGTAATTTCCATGTCGCTTGTAATTAACAATAGCGATTATAATACGTAATGGCTACCCAATACATAATTTTCTTAGCTAGACAGAATTATAGCTGTATTTTATTTAGAATATAAATTAAATTGTTTTAGTGTTTCAAATTCGATAAAAAAAATTGAAAAAAATACTATTGATCAGTTTTTTTTCTGAAAAGTCGTTGATAATTTTAAATTTCAACCTGGGATTTGACTCCAATACAATCGTGATAACTAATCTCACTCACAAAGCCTGGAACAAGCTCTCAATTGCACACTTTTTACAGTTCTAAAAACAACAAAATTCTGTCAATAATCAATAAATAAATCCTTACCAACGACAAAGAAAGCAAAACAATGAAACCGCACAAGGCTTACGTAATAAATAAGTGAAACAGATGATTTAAGGCGCGCGCGCTCGCGCCGGTCGCATTGTAAGGGTGAGCGCACACCGCCCCCACAGTAGCGGCCCACGGAGCGATCGGCCGGCTAGATCGGCCCGCCCGCCTCGATCGCCGCTGCGGCTCCACTATGTGGAGATGGATTAATTTTATACTTGTTTTCCGTTTCCACCCCGCAGTTTCACCCGCGTTCCCGAGGGATTTTGTATTTTTTTTTATGTCACAAGTGACAACGAGGCAGGCGGGTCACCTGATGGTAAGTGACAACCGTCGCCTATAGACATTGGCAATACCAGGGGATTGCTAATGTGTTGTACACCTTATTACAATGCCTTAAAGGCAAACCAGGATAAAAATATAGCCTTTGTCACTATGCTAATAAATTTTACGGCGATAATAGCTCAGTGGTAGTGACGTCGGATACCGCGGCGAAGGTCGTGGGTTCGAATCTTACAATGAGCTTGAGCTTTCGGTGAAGGAAAACATCGCGAGGAAACCATAGCACGGTGGTAGGGCACTTTGTAGTACCTACCCGACTGGCTGGCTACCACCCTCAAGTTTAAAATCTATCACCAAGCTCCTATCGGTGTGTTCCGACAGCTGCATTTGAGAGCCAGTACCCATCTTGGCTTTGTGTGCTTACCACCTTCGGCCATATTATCACTTACCGTGGTGAGATTGTGGTCAAACACAAGCTTATACAGAATAAAAAAATAAATAAAAAAAAGTCTATCTATCTAGTTATTTTAAACGCTTACCATCAGACGGACCGTATGCTTGCTGCCACAAAACATTAATTCATGTCTAATACGATAAATAAACTAGCCACTAGTTTACAGAGTGATTTGTTAATTCCAAATCTAAACATCAAGTGAGATAGTCAAAAGCGAACAACTCGCGAAAAATTTGAATTTTTGTTTGTTATTTGTTACGATTTAATCCAAAAACATCTCGAACGATTTCAAAAATTCATTTACCATTAGAATGCTACATTATCGCTGAGTAAGTAATGGCTATATTTTTATCCCAGGAACAGGTGAAATGAAACCGCGAGGGGATTTTCTAGTATTCTTATAAATTGTATAAAAATATATTCACACAGACACACACAAACACACACACAACACACATACACCCACACACATGTACAAAAAATGTACAAAATAAACAAGCAAATGTACAATTATAATATATTAAAAACTTCTTCGAGGCTGCCGCTCCGCCGATCGGCAAGGTTCCCAGAAGGCTGGCAGCGTTTCCTCTTTGGATGGCCAAGCTGATGCGTTGGCGGAAAAAGCTCCCCGCCCGCCGGTCACCCGAGGCCTCGATTAATTTTTTACATAAAATATTTGCGAACCGACGAGCTTCAGACCCTCACGGGCCCATGGTCTCAACCGCAAAAGGCATAAATTGATATTTTTTTTATATTATGTCACGAAATCTTCCTCCATATGAACCGACCCAGGATAAACATGGACATAGAATAAGTTGAAGCCGAGTAACAAATAAGGCGACATCCATTCATGCATTGTACGAAACATTTTAAATAATAATAATTGAATCAATTCCATAAACCATGCCGGCCATCGACTGCCTGATTAATACACGTCCATTTGATAAAAACTTATTGTTCACCAACAATGTTTGATTTATGTGCACTCTTTTATTTGGTAGGATATTATTCATATTAAGTAGGTGTATTGAGAGTGAGAGTAGAAAAAAAAAACATAGAATTCCGTATATTTAGTGCTATATAAAATCAAGCTAAAGGTTTTTACCGGTTGAGAGCCCTAAGCGGTCGCCGGTGTCTATGGTCAGGCCTCCAACTTTCTGTCCTACCAAAAAACAAAAAACGGTATCTTCTAATATATAAAATTCTCGTGTCACAGTTTTAGTTGCCATACTCCTCCGAAACGGCTTAACCGATTTTGATGAAACTTTATATTTACATTCAGTAGGTCTGAGAATCGGCCAACATCTATTTTCCATCCCCCTAAATGTTAGGAGTAGTCCACCCCTAAATTTTTTTTTTTATTTTTGAGACAAAATTTCTAATTTCTATTTTTTTATGATACAACATACAAAAATACATACAATCCCCAATTTTCACCCTTCTACGATCAACCCTTATTTTTTAATAGCCATTTTAGTAATTTGAGTAATCGGTCAAGCCGTTTCGGAGGAGTATGGTAACAGGACCGATTTGGATGAAATTTTGTGTGTGTATTTCAATGGGTTCCTCGATGATTTGAAAACAAAATTGGACCCGGTAGATGGCGCTGGAATCGGGTTCTAA
Source organism: Ochropacha duplaris (assembly GCA_951361185.1). Lineage (NCBI taxonomy): Eukaryota > Metazoa > Arthropoda > Insecta > Lepidoptera > Drepanidae > Ochropacha > Ochropacha duplaris. The sequence goes on along the minus strand of OX592711.1, from coordinate 1,150,796 downwards.
GTTTTGTTTTAATTTCAGGGCAGGACAACGTCTGCCGGGTCCACTAGTTATATATAAAAATCTCGTATCACGATGTTTGTCCGGGCTAATTTCCGAAACTACTATTCCGATCTTGATGAAACTTGGCACACATGTAGATCATATCCTAGAATAAAATATAGGATACTGTTAAGGATACGATCCCACGGGAACGAGGGTGAAACCGCGGTGATCAGCTAGTTAGATTATAAAATTTGAATATTTATTGATTGAGATGCTGCCTAAATTCAAGATAAAATGTCTCACTAGAGAAAGCATACACTCTTGCACTGCAAGGAATTAGGAAAAAGAGTGGGACGCGTCTTCGTTGGCACTAACTATATTTATTTATATTTGGTAAATCCTAATCTGATGGTATTTCACTATAATGTAGAATAAAATAATATTTTTATGTATAGCAACAAGAGTTGTAAATGTGAATAATTATAAGAACCGTCTAGATTTATTACGTGACGTTCGTTAATGGCTCCACGATCAAAGATAAGGAATTAAGACATAGATTAAAACATATTTTTTGATAGAAGCGACATTCGGTAAAACTCCCTTGAGATATTTACCTATGAAATGATTTTGTTATGTATCTAAGACTAAATCGAGAAGAAAAAATAGATTCCGACAGTTGTAAACTTCGTCCTTTTTTCAAGTCGGTTAATAAAGATTTAGTACCTATACTTAACTCATTATTTTCAAAACTGTATTTTTGTTTATAATCAAACATTAAAGGAATTACTACTGGTAATGTAAAAATGACTTATACACCATAATTTTTAATTTACTATTCTACCCGAATATTATTAACAGAAAATATTTGAGAAATTACCAATCTAATTTTGAAAATTATTTCATTACTTGAAAGAAGAAGAGTGTATTATAGAATTTTATCAGTAAAAGTAGGCGGAAACTGTGTCGCGTCTGTACAATTTTTCCGGCTAATCTTTATTAATAATGTATAGGAGCAGGTGTATTAGCTATCGTGTGATTATGTTAATTCGATTAAATATCGATTATAAGAAGTCTCGATTCACATTTGTGGAATAACGTCGCCATGTTTTTGAAATGCTTTCGAATCAATTAAAGTTATTGGTTGTACAATTTGTGTATATAATTAAGTATACCTACTAGTGTAGGAGTTATGAAACTGATAGTTCAGTAAGGCGATGATAGCTCAGTGGTAGTGACGTCGGATACCGCGGCGAAGGTCGTGGCTTCGAATCCTATAATGAGCTTGAGCTTTCGGTGAAGGAAAACATCGTGAGGAAACCATAGCACGGTGGTAGGGTACTTTGTAGTAACCCGACTGACTGGCTACCCTCAAGTTGAAAATCTGTCGCCAAGCACCTATCGGTGAGTTCCGACAGCTGCACTTGAGAGCTAGTTCCCATCTAGGCTTTGTGAGCTTGTCAAACACAAGCTTATCTAGACTAAAAAAAAAATGTTTTCTCTTACTTTTAATTTCTCGTATTTTTAATTTATATTTAAATGTATTATTATTTTTCATCATATTTTCTTTTCTCTGCCCTGTACTTCCGTCTAAGATCACCAAAGGTGCCAGCTAAAAATCTGCGCTGCTATACGTCGGATACCGCGGCGAAGATCATGGGTTCGAATCCTACAATGAGCTTGAGCTTTCGGTGAAGGAACCAAAGTGAGGAAACCACGCACGGTGGTAGGGTACTTGGTTGTTCTAGACTGGTTGGCTATCAAGTTGAAAATTTGTCGCCAATAATCTCTTGCTCCTGCTGTAAACGTCGACAACAATCCTTCCCTGTATTGAGACCGCCTGCTTGCTTTTAAGACTTGTGGTATTTCAATAGCACCCCAAAAACGGAGCTTTAAACACCACATCTCATATCTTAAATCAGGGTTCCGTACGTTGATAAGTGAGTGAAAACCGCTACCGTTTCATTTCAACACATTTTATTATACAATATTTAAAATGTTCGTTTAAAATATCCGAGCGGATCGGTATTTTGCACGTGATTACTATCAGACGATATAAAGGTGTGTGTATATGTAATTTCTTATTATATATTTTCTTGTAGATTTATTCGAAATGTCACGGGGGTTGATCCTGAATATCAGTGCTGTGTCGGTTGTTTCTGTCGCGGCAAAATGCTGAGTGGTTAACCTTGTTTGCCAAAAATGCGACGTACAATTTCCTATCCTTATCTTTGTTTATTATTATTGTCCAATATTTAATTTATGAATTTTTCATTTTATATATTCTTTTATTTTGTTTGTTTTTATAAAGTCTATGTTGTGTATGTGCGTCAATTTATGGCAAATAAATATTTTTCTTTATTTCTTTTCTTTCTTTATATTGTAATATTAAACATCTTTACACTCAGCCATCTGATCCCATCACCGTACTAAGCAGAGCTTGTACAATGGAAACTAGAAAACTTATATACTACATATTAATACTCTTAAATAGATAATTACAAGACTTAGATCAATCTGTCTGTTTGGGATGAGATGGAAGAATGTCCCAGTATATTTATTTACCACCAATAGGTATGTTAAGGTACTTTGTAATACCAATTTGGCTACCACCCTCATATTTAAAATCTTGGCATAGCCGCTATGTTCCAGCAGTTGTATCAAAGAAGGAACTGACTAGCTGACTGACTGACTGACTGATCGCACAGCTGAAACCACTGAAAGGATTGCGCTTAAATTTGGCGCACAGATAGTTATTATGACGTAGGTTTTCGTAAAAAAATATTTTCCAAATTTCACCCCCTAAGGGGATGAAACGGGGATTCAAATTTTGTATGAAACTCTGTAATTTTTAATTTCAAATGAATGAGATTTAGTATTTAGCCTCTAAATGTAAAATAATAAAACACATATTTAAGGATTTTTTGAATTTCAACCCTTAAAGGGGTAATAAGGGGTGTTAAAGTTTGTATGAAAAATAATTTGTTTATTATCAAAATTACTTGAAATTTAGTATTTATGCTCTTCAATAACATCAAAGAAACACATATTTAAGGATTATTTGAATTTCACCCCTTAAACGGGTTAAAATGAATGTTAAAGTTTGTATGAAAAATAAAAGAGCTGGATAATTTGAAATATCCCGCCAGAACTGAAAAAAACTAATCAGCCAAAATCGTGTAGTCCACGTAGGCGAAGCTGCGGGCGGAAAGCTAGTGTAATAAAAAAATACTACTGTATGAACGCACCTCAAGGCCACAACACGAGTGTCAATCTGTCTCGTTCAGTGTGAAATCTCCGTAATTCGCGATTGGACTAATTCCGCGAATAACTTTTGCGGCGGCCATTAATATTGTTTTAAAGTATTTATTTTTATCATTTGTCAACAGCAGTAATGAGATATATACTCCTATAAAACTTGATTGTGACTAATTCGTGCTGAACTCGTTGAAGCCGTTTTAAACATATAAAAGTGATCAGTATTTAAACTGAGATTAACTGTGAATATTAAGTACCAAGGTAAAATTGAAATGCTACACATTGTGCCGTGTATGTTACACGTGCAAATAGAAAAATATTAATAAATAACCTCCTTTTTAAAAGTCAGTTAATAATAATTAGTTTCTATGTTTATTCACAATGACATAGACAGAAATGACAAACTATAGATTCCTTGTTCAATTTTAGAACTCCAAAAAAAATGATTTGTCTTACTTATGGTATAGATAGTGCACCACTCTTTTTAACCGACTTCAAAAAGGAGGAGGTTCTCAATTCGACTGTTGTTTTTTTTTGTATGTTTGTTACGCGATTACTCTGCCAATTATGAATAGATTTTGATGATTCTTTTTTTCCTAATCCCTTACAGTGCAAGTGTGCATCCTTTAGCCAGTGTTCTGGTACTGTCGATATGTATATATCGATACTAATTTCTGCCACGCGGTTTCACCCGCGTTCCTGAAGGGTCTTATTTTTTTCCGGGATAAAAAGTAATCTATGTGTTATTCCAGGATATGATCTACCTATATGCCAAGTTTTATAAAAATCCGTCCAGCCATTTTTACGTGAATGAGTAACAAACATTCATAAATCCATACAAACTTTCGCGTTTATAATATTATACTAGCTGTTCCGCGCGGTTTCACCCGCGTTCCCGAGGGATCTTATCTTTTACCGGGATTAAAAGTGCTATTCCAGACTATAATCTATCTCCATGTCAAATTTCATTCAGATCCGTTCAGCCGTTCTGGCGTAAATGAGTAACAAACATACATCCATCCATTTAAACTTTCACATTTATATATTAATGAGATAGTAAGTATATGTCGATTTTTGATGTAATGTCGATTGTCGAACACAGCGCTACAACACCAGCGAAAAGATGTAAACTTTAGGAAATAGAGTGTGGTGCGTCTTCGTATGACACTATCTATAGTTCCCAATAAAAAAAGCAACTGCCGGAACACATGTATAGGTGGCGCTAAGTTAAACCTAAGCATCAAATACCGATGCACTCTTCAACTCAATCCACAAACAACATCAATAAAAACAACAACAATCCCAAAGCCCACGGACAGCCCGCATCTAAGCCCATAACTCACCGTGTGCACGCCGCTTAATTTATCAGTACCGCATAAATTTATGCGCAAGAGTTCTCGCTTTGCAATCGGACAACATTTAGCTTTTTATCGACTGTTTGATTTAGTGCCGACGGCCAAGCCAATCCCTCAAGTCGATATGTGCGAGAGGTGATCGGGCACCACTATTCTGGAGGACAATTCTCGAACCAACTCTAAAGGCTCAATCACGCAAAAACGGCTGAACGGATTTTAATGAAACTTGGTACACAGGTAGATCATAAAACATAGGATACTTTTTATTCCGGAAAAAAATAAGATCCCTCGGGAACGCGGGTAAATTCCCAGGGGACAGTTTACGTATATTTCTAAACAAGTGGTCTCAAATGTTTGGCCTACATGAAATTTCGTGATTCTTACTTTAAAAATTACGGACTTTCACACAACCGTTCATTCCTTATTTTACTACCGTAGGGGTGAAATTTCCAAAGATCCATAAAAGGCATCAACTGCCAAAACTTCTAGCTCTAGCGGTTTAGGCTGTGCGTTGATAAATCAGTCAGGAGAAGTAACTTAGTCTAATAATTATCCCTCAAGATGAATATTTGTCACCAAGCACCTATCGATGTGGTCCAACACTTTCACTTTAAAACCATTTGTAATAAAAATGTCATTGGTATTGCTAACGTCTATAGGCGATGGAAGTCACTTACCTTCAGGTGACCCGCCTGCCTTTTTACATAGAAAAGTAGCTAAAAGATATCTCAGTATCAGTAGAATTTGTCCAGCCGACAAATAGACCAAATTTATTTTTTTGATAACTAAACAATGAAATTGCTTTTGTGTGTATGTTTGTTACTCAATCACGCTGTAATTAGGGAACGGATTCGGATGAAATTCGGCACTTACATAGATTATACACTGGAGTAAAACTAAGCATACTTTTTTTATCTCAAATAAACATAAATCTTTCAGTAATGGGATTAAAACTGCGGGAAAAAATCTAACCTACAATATTAATTTACAATCTAAGTGAGCAGATAGGTACGTGGAAGATATAATACGCCCAATTAAAATAGATTGTATCACTTCTCGATATTCCTACGAAATAATTTCCCGTTCTGCGATTATATATTTTTTTAGTTTACCGAAAATATATTTTAAGCGTCAATACCTACTTTATTTATCCAAAAATTATTAAAAACAAACTAGCTGAGTTGCATTCTAATTTCTCAGCTGAAGATCGACTTCCAGGTGGTTGTTTCTGTATCTTCTGAATGCAGTGTAACATTGGGTTTTTTTCCTAATGTCGATCCAGCATACTGCCCGCCCAGATAACTGATATACTACATAAACATCCAGACTCAGGACAAACAAGTTCAAATACTTTCCTGTCTTGGATTGGAATCGAACCTATGACCTATACGTGATAGTGTGTTTAACCTACCGTCCTTAGACTTTAGTGAAATTCTAGCAATTGGAATTAATTTTAATAAAGTTATACAAATTAAAATGAAGCGAAAATTCCGGAATAACACCGTCCTATGTTTCGGACGTAGGTGTAACAGAATATACTAAAATTATTGCCAGTATATTGGAACGTCGTGTTGCACGCCTGTTCGTTTATTTGTTTGTTTGTTTGTCTGGTTCCGTGGTGCGATGTCAACAGCGTATTGGCAATTAATCTTGTACTATTTGAATTCTGTATGAGGACACCATTTCATTTGTATGTGATTTTATGTTTAATTTTATTACGTGTGAAGGACCTATGTCCAACTTTGTTTTTAACAGTTTGTAGTGGCCAGACTGATGCGTCGGTGGAAAGAGCTCCCCAAAACTATACTATTTTTATAAATTATAAAAAAACATATTTATTTTAAACTAGCTGTCCCGGCAGACCTTGTTCTGCCCTATTTCTCTAAAACGCGTCTTTGTTTTGTTTCGATTGACGTCAAATGTTTGACAGCTGGGTGTTTGTATGGGAAAAAGAAAAGGGCTGTTTTTAGGGTTTTCCCGGCAATTATTCGATTTTTTCTCGCCGTAAAAACCATCCTTGGACTTCAAAGAACACTTAAAAAAAAGAATTGGCCAAATTGGTCCAGGCGTTGTTGAGTTATGCGCTTACCAACACATTTTGCGATTCATTTTTATATTATAGAAGATGGCGTCTTTCTCGCCCAGGTGTAACATTCATTGGCACGTCTCTGCCAATTTCAATACAAAATAGCATAGACAATGAAGAGTCATTTGAGTAGTTAGTCACACATTAGTCACTTGTAGACGCGACGCGGACGGTATCATGTTCTACAATTTGACATCAGACGAGCTTCCTCTATCAATTCATATCATCACTAATTTAAGCGTAATTTTGGAGGTTACCTAGTTGTGTACACTGCGGGACAATATAAGTGTACGTTTATTGGTTGCCTACTTAAAATAAATAATTTGTTTGTAGGTAGGAAGAAAAGAAAAGAAAAATATATTTAATTTAGATTCACACACATCAAAACGGCCAAAAACAAAAGCACATTATCCAAAAGAGCTGTGAGGCCAAAAAAGGCATCTATCTCAGCATATGCCTTTTTTGGCCTATCTATCTGCTGAGATAGATGCCTTTTTTGGCCTCTGGTCTGATTTTTATTAATATTGCAGTATATCAATACTGCAATATTAATAAAAATCAGGCCGCATAGACTGCAGCATGGGATGCTGCAGCGATGGTTTTTAGATAGTTCCCCTTAGCAGGTAGTAATAATTAAAATAGAATTTTCTATTTTGAAATTAATCTTGCATTCAAAATCTAAACTCAGTTTAGTCCTTAATAACACGTTACATTTGTCCACCGTTTTGTAATACTTATACTTGAACTGAGAGAAACTCAGCAAGGAATACATTTTTCTATATTTTAGAATCTTTCTTAAAAATTTATTACACTTTTATTCAAATCCCTTCATGCATGGGAAGTAAATAAATTAAAAAAAAACATATTTCATGAGAATACTACCTATGCACAATAAACCATTGAAAATTACACTTAACCATTCAAACTAGACGTCTAAAAAAATTATAAAAGTCATATTATTATTACTATCGCCTATATCCAGCTGTGGACTAATACGGGCTGATGATGGTTTCTTCAACCTTCAGGTCTCTTCCAGTTCACTCCACTTCTCACAGTCTTGGGCCTTCCTTATCCAGTCCCTCCAGACCTTGGCCAGATCATCGGTCCATCTTACTGATTGTCTGCCAACATATCTCCGTTCCGTTCTGGGTCTCCATTCTACTTTCTTGCCCCATCTTGTTGATGATGATTATTACTATAAAACAGTATTCAATCCCACCTCACCGCAAGTGTAAAGATAAGCAGCAAATACCGGTCGGCAATAAAATTGATTGCTAACAAACACAGCATCCTGTGACGGCGCGCGGCGGCCGCGGCGGCGCCTACGCAGCCTCGCTCACTATATGTATGATTGAGTGACTTTTATTTTATAGGTATTTATGATTGAGATCATTCTATAATCCATGAAGGTTTTTTTTTTAATTCTGGATAAGCTTGTGTTTGACCACAATCTGATGGTAAGTGATGATGTGGCCGAAAGTGGTAAGCACACAAAGCTTAGATGAGAACTGTCTCTCAAGTGCACCTGTCGTGCAGGTCTTTCAAATTTAAAAATCTCTTTATTAAATGAACTCATTATAAGTATTTTTAATCGTCTCATGTTTGATATATTACAAAATATTTTTTTTACTCTAATGCAACCTGCATTTGCTGAGAAGAGCCGGCAATAAACTCAGCAATTACTATTTGAAGGCAATCATAGTGGTAGTGACGTCGGATACCGGTGAAGGTCGTGGGTTCAAATCCTACAATGAGCTTGAGCTTTCGGTGAAGGAAAACATCGTGAGGAAATCACAGCACGGTGGTAGGGTACTTTCTTCTTCTTCTTCTTCTTTTAGCATTGTACTAAAATGTACAACACATTAGCAATCCCCTGGTATTGCCAATGTCTATAGGCGACGGTTGTCACTTACCATCAGGCGACCCGCCTGCCTCGTTGTCACTTGTGGCGTTAAATTCATGATTTCAAACATGTTTTAATCTACTATCAGATACGATGGTGTAATTCACATATGGTTTAAACTTAGCTTACGTACTCGACAATGATAATTTTAACTGTTAATGTTATTCAATTATTGAAATGAATGGTTGCAGTGCAGCAATGGATAATTATGTAAATATGTATCAGTCACTAATTTAATATTTACGAATACACGGAGGTGCATTTTAAAATTACTAATCTTTTGCTTAAATTTCTAACGTTACACTACCGTTTCAGAAAACTAGATCGAATATAATTTTAAGTTAAAATTTCTAGAATCTAGGAATTCTAGAATCTAATTCATTACTTTTCAGTTTAACGTAAGTATAGATACAAATATAACAACAATATTTTAATTATTTAAAAATACAAACATTTAGCATTAATTGGTAGCAGCCTTTAGGAAAATATGGCAAGCTCTGGGGGAGGCCTCTGCCAAAGGGCTGATATAAACGTTGCTCAAAATTCAAATGTTACTGATGTCACAATTAAAGACAAATAATATATAAAAATAAATACTTAATATAATGTTTGAAAACTTAAATAATATTTGTGTAGATTAAAATAAATAAATAATTAACTAATCAATGTAATAGCTAAATGGATAATAATTAAATGCATGCATAATTATGTAAAAATATAAGTTTTAGTTAATTTGAAATAGATTTTTGTAATGATAGAAAAATTACAGAAATAAAGGCTTTTGAATTTGAGGAGCAGCCTGCCAGCATGTCATCAATATAATCCATAAATAAAACATTCAATTTAAATCCAATAAGCTTGTTCTTTAAAATGAAGTAATAAATAACATCAGTCCTAAACGATCGATAGTAGACGAACTAAAAAATACCAAACAACAAAATGTAATTAAAATATTTAAATTGCTACCGTAAGCCACGATACCATAATTCAATAAAAACCCATTTAATGTCACAAGAACAAATTACAAGGAATAGACAAATAGAGGAAGGCCACAAAACACCTAAGAGCAATAAATCCCAATAGTATCGGGCATAATTTAATCGGTCCTCTCGATTTTGAGACCATAAATTACAGAATTTTAACATTTTAAAAACGAAACAAAACTTTTAATACGCCGTATCGGGTATAAATCACTTGAAACTGGCATATTCGTCTTTGGTGGCATCCTATCTTTTGACACCAGCTTTCGAAATTTTACCTTATACACCTTTGAATAAAACACAAACTCGCTTGTGTTTGTATTCTTGAAATCTAAAAACGTTGACACTGCAAATCGTACTCAATTTTGACTATCTTAAAGCTTTCTCTTGAACAACTTTCAGGTTTGATTTCTCATATAAATCAATGAGTTTCGGTGTTTAGTGATCCCTGATAACCGAATATTGATACAGGCATGGAGGTGTTTTGAAATCTCGTCTGTCACGCCGAATTATAAAATTAGTGGAATGTTTAAAATTGGCCCCATGTGTACAGTAAAATATTAACTAAAGAATTAATAGGTTTTTCTATCATTTCACTACTATCAATCAAATTAATTAGTTATGCATCTAAAGATGATATGCATATAAAGATGATTACAAATAATTATAATCATCTTTAGAGCAGCTTGCTTTTAATGATAAGCTAATCTTTGATGATAACTTGGATAGCTGCACTTGAGAGCCAGTTCATATCTAGGCTTTGTGCTTACATCATCACTTACCCACACACTTATATAAACGGTTGCGGTTAAACTCATGCCTATTCAATAAAAAAAAAACTTGAGAGGTTTCAAGGGACACCCGGGTGGAACGAAGTTATATAAGTTATATAAGTCGAGAGAGTATATATATATAAAAAAAAAACATTTCTATTTATATATATATATAGTCAAGTCGGTATATATATAGTCGATGACTTTTGTCACCGACACAAAAAATCACCGACAGTTTTATGTCGGGGATTTTTTTTCCGTCTAGCCCCCTTTCATATTTCATAACGCGCGATAAGGAACTTCGTTCCAAAACGTATTATATTATTACATAATTTGGGTACTTTGTAGTACTCGCCTGGCTAACTTCTACCGGTAAGATCTGGCAGCCAAACTTGAGAGGCAGTCTTCTAGACATTGTAAAAAGGTCTGAAATACATAGGTTATCCCCCTGGCATTGCTTATGTAGGCAACCTCCTTAAAGTTAGTTTGTTCAGTATAAGCCAAAACACTAATGAATGTTATTGAGAAGATACTGGTAAGAAACTCGTGAATCATTCTTTGGGTTCAGTGGTCTAAACAAACATTTAAACTTTTTAGAAAACGAATGTGAGTTTATATTTAAAGGTGGGAAAAAATCCGTATCCAATTTTTTTAATATCCACGCGGCTATGCTATATGCTCGTCAATGGCTGATAAACAAATTAAATTAGAAACATTTTTTTTGATAAACAGAAGAGAAAACAGTGAAGTGCGATTCGGACTCGCGCACCGAGGGTTCCGTACTAATTTGTAATTATGTTTTCTTTCTTTCTTTTCTATCTCCAGCCCTGTGTCTGTGTTATCTTCCATATTTCGATGCGGAAGTATACGTATAATCGTAATAAGTTTAAAAAATGGTCCAGTCATTAAAAGCGCGTCGTTGCGCCCGCGCATCCAACTACAAAGCAAACAAGTGTTGCCGGCTACAGGCTTGATTAAACACACATTCGGTGCACGGTCGATGCCTTAATTAGAACTGTTTGCTAGTGTTGTGCGTGACCCATCGATCTTATTAGTATCGATAGATTTTAATGTCACGATAAATATTTTGCGATGTCACTTGTTTGGTTTAATTTATACATAAATAAATATAAGTGCTGTGTTTCGTTTTATACCACTGAGGAAATAGAATTATCTTTTAATTAATTAATCGAGGCCTCGGGTGACCGGCGGGCGGGGAGCTTTTTCCGCCAACGCATCAGCTTGGCCATCCAAAGAGGAAACGCTGCCAGCCTTCTGGGAACCTTGCCGATCGGCAGCAGCGGCAGCCTCGAAGAAGTTTTTTATGTATTGTAATTGTAAATTTGCATGTATATTTTGTACATTTGTTGTAAAGAGACTATCTTTTATAATAAAGAACTATTTAACTACAATAAAAAAACATATTCTTTAAATTGCTAATTCGTTTACAAAAAGCATCGATGCAACAATAAAAACTCTCAATTATCAGCCTCAAGGTTCGGTAAATTACTTTTGATGAGAAGAGCTGAAGGCCGAGCCAAAAAAACAGCAATACTCCTTTCAAACTCAAACTGCAACTCAAAACTCATTTATTCAGTTTAGGCCCTGGTAAGGCACCTAACAACGTTACAATTGACTCTACCACCGGTTCGGAATACACTTAAACTGAGAAGACTCCGGCAAGAAACTCAGCAAGGCAATTTCAAAACAAAGTTTAAATTTATTTATTACAAAAAAAAATATTATGTCCTTCAACAGTAAGCGCTATATTATAGTAAGCTTTTAGTTCTAAAATAGTTGTTTTATTAAAATAGCTGATCCTAAAAGTGAACCTTAAACTGAATTACTTAAAATTCCGCAATGAAATAATAAGAATAAGAACACAATAAAAAAATATCGACAGTCGATAACTCATCAACCGCCCACCGACTCCAACACTAAAGTGTTAATAGCTGTAACACCAGAGTCATTGAATATGGTCGTAATCGTAATTATTTTTAATTAATAATCAACACGCCATTAGAACGGTGCACGTAATAAGGATGTGCTCGTGTCGATGTCCCTTTGGCAATTTAAATTTGTTTTGTGACGTGTGGAAGTCTGTTTCTTTGTGTACTTACTTCAAGTTATTTTTTTTTGGAACATTATTTACACACGGCTATCTGATCATAGACTAAGCAGAGATTGAACGAAATAATACAACACACTGCCACACGCGTCATACTTGTGAACAGGTGCTGCTTGTGGGGGCTAGTCAGTCATAATTAAATTATATTTATTATTATTTTGCCGCCTTAACACGCAAATAGTATCAGTGAAACTAGATAAATAAATAATGATTGAATGTAATAGGTGTAAGTTGTTTTTGAAAAGAGTAATTGCTGAGTTTATTGCCGGCTCTTCTCAGCAAAAGCAACCTTCCGAACCGAGCGTTAGAGTCTAGACTATTCATAAGTGCTTGTAAAATCCTATTTGAATAAAAAACATTTTCATTTAATTTCTTAGATAATAACGTCCAGGCTCAAACAGACATGGTCATGCACTCAAATGTCTGTCCTGGGAATCGAACCCACGACCTATAGCGTGTATCTAGGTAATTTATTCATGTGACCTTGTTTTTTTTAAATTGCATTTCAAATATGCAGCGACAAAGTTCCGAATATTTTTTTTTCACTTTGTCCTCGAGATTTATAATTTGCGTTTAAAATAATTTAAAACAATAAAATTACATACATGCCCGAGACTGGTGTAGGTAATAATCCATATTATGTGTAATTACTAGCTGTTCCGCGCGGTTTCACCCGCGTTCCCGAGGGATCTTATCTTTCCCGGGATAAAAAGTAGCCTATGTGCTATTCCACACTATAATCTATCTCTATGCCAAATTTCATCCAGATCCGATCAGCCGTTCTGGCGTAAACGAGTAACAAACATACAAACGTTCACATTTATAATATTAGTAAGATATTAAAATAACACAATAGTTGTAAATAATAAAATAATTTAAAAAAAAAAGTACACAATAGTAATATCAGTTATCTTGTTTCCATGGTAAGTTGTGTCTTTTTTCAGAAGTCTGTCAAGCAGGCAGTTTACCTGATGGTAAGTGACTACCGTCTCCTATAGACATAAGCAGCACAAAGGGATTGCCAATGTAATTACGACCTTTCACAATGACTTAAAGGCAACTGGCTCTCAAGTGCAACTGCTGAAACAGATAGATATGTGGTTGGCGACAGATTCTCAACTTGAGTGTGGTAGCTGACAGAGCCGCTTCTACAAAGTACCCTACCACCGTGCTATGGTTTCCTCACGATGTTTTCCTTCACCGAAAGCACAAGCTCATTGTAGGCTTCGAACCCATGACCTTCGCCCCGGTATCCGACGTCACTACCACTGAGCTATCATCACCTTAAAAATTATGTATAATGCATCTTACAACTTCTTCTTCCCGACTGGCTGGCTATCACCTACAAGTTGAAAATCTGTCGCCAAGCACCTTTCGGTGTGTTCCGACAGCTGCACTTGAGAGCCTGTTCCCATCTAAGCTTTGTGTGATTACCACCTTAGGTCACATCATCACTTACCATGGTGAGATTGTGGTCAAACACAAGCCTATCCAGAACAAAAAAAAGAGAATAATTAAAGGTTTCTTAATAATGAAGATATTATCATTGTAAATATAAACTATCAAGTATATAAGTGTAAAGTCTAATTTAAAGGTGCGTGGAGGTCGGCGCGGGCGCAGGTATAAGCGATAAATACGATTAATGTTTATATTTCTGTTCTTTCGATCGTTAATAACGATATAACGACCGATAATAACGATAACGATAAATATAACGATGCGCTGTCGTCGATATGTCCGCGTTAATGTTAGTGTGGATATCTCTCATCTTTTTAAATAATGGAATAACAAACAATAGTATTTTTTTTATTATTTTAAATGTTTCTACGGGTTATTTTGCACGATGGGTACTAGGTGGTACTCGACTGGCTGGCTACCACCCTCAAGTTGAAAATCTGTCGCCAAGCACCTGTTGGTGTGTTCCGGCAGTTGCACTTGAGAGTCAGTTGCCCTTGCCCTTACGGCATTGTAATATGGTGTACAGCACGTTGGCAGTCCCCCTGGTATTGCTAATGTCTATAGGCGACGGTAGTCACTTACCATCAGGTGACCCGCCTGCCTCGTAGTCACTAGTGACATAAAAAATAAAAAAAAAAAAAAATTACATTACCAATAAATATAACACATCCAAAATATAAACCATTAAGCTATTTTTTTTTTATTAAAATCGCTACCATTTTCGGGTGATTTAAACGCGGACATTTTGGCGCGCTTATTTTGTGACGTCAGATTAGACGAGTTCGATGTCAACAATGAAGTGTTTGGTTCACATTGCGGTTACATACTCTGTGGTCGAGTGTAAAATTGACGTCACGATTTGTTCCACCAATAGAATTGCATTTTGGAAATTTGCGTAGAAATTTAAAAACACTTTTTGATGATTAAATTTAGATATTAAATCATGATAAATTTTGAAAATAATAGTGTCGGTATGTTTTTGTAACAATAAGAATTACATAAAAAATCGTCCATTTTGAAGTCACGTGCATATTTCCTAGACTGCGAAAAAAAATCTTGGGAAAATCGGAACAAATTCCAAAGGTACATCGAAGTATTTGGTTATGTGTAAAAGAATAGCCGAAGACCGGGCTCAGGGTCGCGCGTTATGAGAGGCCTATATTCAGCAGAGGACTAACATGGGCTGATGATGATAATATGACGTGTAACATCTGACATCTCATCTTGGATACCATACATGTACCAACCTGACAGCCAATTGAGTTTTGAGTTTGAGGCTGTATGGGCTCAAACCCTTTGCCTGCACTACAATAGAGGAGATAAAATTACACCCGTCCCAATCTGACAACCCGGCTTCTATATACTATCGTCCCTTTTCACGAAATCACGCTCACCCCACAGATTGCAAGAAAGCGGGAGGATGTAAGAAATAAAAAACAGCACTGCAGCGACATCTATCTACAACACAGATATAGTTCGTACGACTTCTACATAGATGGCGCTCCAATAATCTACATCGCACTATCGAAGTTTTCTAAGATCTGCATATATACAAGCTTCCAACATGTACAGTTAAAGTCCGTCCCACTTTTTGTGTCCCCCGACGACGCCCTGAGCCGAGGTTCGAGCCCCAAATGGGGCGCCCTCAGTGGTGAGTCGTCACAAACAAACACGGCTGAGAGCCCTAAGCGCTCGCCAAATAGTCCGCGTAAGGGTATCCTTCTGACCGCCACATTTAAGTCCTCCTCAAAAAAAAATGTACAGTTGGACAGTGGTGCTCAGGCACGATGACCTAGCCTGGCGGAAGATCTTCCCTTTTCAATGAAGGAGTCTAATACCTCCTCCATAGCACCTATGGAGGGGCGAGGTGTTAGACTCCTCTATTGAAAAGGGAAGATCTTCCGCCAGGCTAGGTCATCGTGCCTGGGGACCGCGGTCCAACTATTGATGTTGGAATCTTGTATATATGCAGATCGCATGGAAAACTTCGTAAGCGCGATGTAGGTTATTGAAGCGCCATCTATCTAGGAGTCGTGCGAACTATATCTATGTGTAGATAGATGTTGCTACATCACTCCCCTCCAAGACCAGAGGTCGATATTGCTGGTCGTGCTAATGTAGCTTGCAAGTGCCAGTGCTGCTCGTAGTCTACAGTGAGTCGAGACTGAGCGATGAGCCTTGCAGGACCAGGAAGCGCGGTGAGTCGGCTGCGTTGGACCTGTTAAAGGCGAAGCTGGCTTGCTGTGGACTGCTGCAGAGACCTGGTGAGGAGTGCAGGGAAGTGATGCTGCATACTGCTGACATTCCAATCACGTCGGGGTCACCAATATGGAGGACCAGGTGTTGTGCGTATGTAATGCATAGTGTTGTGCTTTGGAGTCGATGGTGTGCCTGAAGGGCGAGTAATCTCGGGGAACTTATTCAAAAGATCGTGAAACCTAGTGTCACCCGTTAAAACCTTTACAGAACACACATTGGTTACAGCTAGGCAAGCGTTGGAAGATAATGTTGTAGTGTTATCAATAAGGCGCTGGTTGCGGCAATCTACAATTAAGTTATAAAAGCTAAGAAAATCAACGCCTATAATTGCTTTGGTAACATCGGCTACAATAAATCGCCATGGGAAATTTCGTCTTAAGCCTAAGTTTAAATTTAGATCTAGAAAACCGAAAGTCTCAATAACAGTTCCATTAGCTGCACACAGTTGGTAGTCTGTTTTGGCTCGACGTTCACGAAGCGCAGATCGAGGATAGACGCAAAGGTCACTGCCCGTATCTATCAAAAACTCAGTATTCGAACTGCGGTCGGAGACGAAGAGGCGACCTGTAGAAGCGGGGCAATCGTCAGCCGCCATTAGCGACTGCCCATGGAGTTTCCCGCCTTCTGATAGTCGCATGGCTTGATGCACCTCTTTGCCTGCGAACCAAACTTTGAATGGTACCAACATGTGGGGTACTTGCGGTAACTCGATTCCGATCTGTTGCTGCTGCGTGAGTTAGATCGGTGGCGTTGCTGGGGTCTAGAACGATGGGTGGAGCGACTGGTCGCGCGAGTGTGTTCGTCAAGCTTCAGCGCGAGACGCTCAACCATTTTCCTCAACTCAGCGATCTCGCTGGACGGATTAGCACACGTAGCTGGGCTGCCGTAGGATGTAGATGCCACATTGCATGGTGTAGTTATCTCCTGGATGCGATCAGCCAGGTCCGCCAATTGCTCTAGAGTGTGCGTGGTCTGAGAGGCCAACACAGTCTGGATGTTGTTGGGCAGTCGATTGCTCCAGATGGTCCTCAAAAAATCCTCAGGAACAGAAGGGCCAGCTAAATCTTGCAGGTGTCTCAGAAACTGTGAAGGCTTTCTGTCACCAAGTTCTTCATGAGTCAGCAACTGCTTAACCTTCTCCTCTTGAGAAGCAGAGAGTCGACCTTACGCTCTGCTACAAGCTGTTGATATTTTTGATTCGCATTTGTGTTAAATAATTTTAGTATCTGTATTTGTAATTCTCGTGTTGTGTTGTGAACTGTCTTTCGTATTGTGCTGTAAGGCTATACATCTTGTGAACAACTGTACTGTATATGTGTTTAGTGTATTACACTGAAGTGCCTACTACCATCGCACCATATATGGACATATAATAAATTGCTGTGAGTACAAGAACTGAGGCATATTAATTTCGCCGAATCCTCCTTCCTAATAACAAAAATTAGTGTTCCACCACCTGAACACCAAACTGGTGCTACACACCTTTGAAACAAATCAATGAAAATCATTAATTTAATTTACTCATTTCAATGTTAGATGCCTATATACTCATTTAGATGGCAACATTTTCAATATCCTAACCTCCACATCCTGCACGCCACATCCGATCATACTCAACAGGTTCGAATTAACTGACCAATAACAATAAAACAAATCAATAGTCGTACAAAACAATAACTTTATCTGTTTTCTCGTATCCGAATCGAATTTATCGATATTTATCCATAAAATAACCTTTTTACGTCGTAAAATGGAATTTATACACGTGTTTATTACCATAAAAAGTATCACCTTTTCATGTTAACCGACTGGACGGTGCTTAGAAATGGAGACAACATTTTCTTTTTAACGTTATGAAATTTGTAATCAATATTGTTTAAATACAAATGTAAAAAATATATACTTAAACAAATGTACAACTATAATATATAAAAATCTTCTGTGAGGCTGCCGCTGCTACCGATCGGCAAGGTTCGCAGAAGGCTAGCAGCGTTTCCTCTTTGGATGGCCAAGCTGATGCGTTGGCGGAAAAACCTCCCCGCCCGCCGGTCACCCGAGGCTATTATTTTTTTACATAAAATATTGTTTTGTAACGTATTAGTATTATTTTAAGTTGCTATATCAATTAAATATAATATCCTCGGTCATTTGTTCACACACGTCTATCTGATCCCAAACTAAGCAGAGCTTGTAATATGGAAACCAGATGACTGATATACTACATATACTACTTTTTTTTTGTAAATACATACTCAAATAGATAATTACACCCAGACTCAGGACAAACAGACATGTTCATGCACACAAACGTTTGTCCTGGATGGGAATCGAACCCACGACCTGCGGCGTGATAGGCAATGTGTGAACCAACCACGCCAACCGGCCCGTCAAAATATATGATTGTATAGCCCTTTCATACACAGGTAACTTTTATTTAACTTTTAAAATCTTCCTTTCGTAATTTATCGTTGTCTTAAACATATTTGCATTTCGTTCGATTAAGAACTCCATATTGGCTCGGCACTAACAAAGGGCTGCTATTAAGGGTTAGTCCAGACTGTAGATTTATGTGTGCAAGGGTTGGGGAGGCGAATGGGTTCTTCGATTTATGTTCACACTTATCTTTAAGATTGTCTTGTAAAGTATCGGTTCTTAAAAATATTGTGATTTCAATGAATTTGTTTTTGCTCAGTATTTTCTCGTGGAGAATGACATTGAGTCCATCAAAGCTAATAAAATATCCTCGGACAATAAATATCCTCGGACATTTGTTCACACACGGCTATCTGATCCCAAACTAAGCAGAGCTTGTAATATGGAAACCAGATAACTGATATACTACATATGCTACTTTTTTTTTGTAAATACCCTGACTCAGGACAAACAGACATGTTCATGCACACAAATGTGTGTCCTGGATGGGAATCGAACCCACGACCTGCGGCGTGATAGGCAGTGTGTTAACCAACCACGCCAACCGGCCAGTCAATAAAAGCATGCGTGTTGCCACTACTTTGTTAAAGTTTCCATTAATTTATTTCCATACTAGATGTCCTCCGCGGTTTCACTCGCGATTCCGAGATTCCGATACATTTTATCCTATCCCGGGATAAAAAGTATCCTATGTAGATACCAAAAATCATAAAAAATGGTTCTGCAGTTTAGGCGTGAAAAGGTAACAAGACAGACAGACAGAGTTATTTATAACTAGCTGTCCCGGCAGACCTTGTTCTGCCCTATTTCTCTAAAACGCGTCTTTGTTTTGTTTCGATTGATGTCAAATGTTTGACAGCTGGGTGTTTGTATGGGAAAAAAAAGGGCTGTTTTTAGGGTTTTCTCGGCAATGATTCGAATTTTTCTCGCCGTAAAAACCATCCTTGGACTTCAACGAATATTTAAAAAAAAGAATTGGCCAAATCGGTCCAGGCGTTGTTGAATTATGCGCTTACCAACACATTTTGCGATTCATTTTTATATTATAGATATTAAATTAATTAAATAAATAATATAGTATGGATTGCATAGTTCTTTTTCACATGATCTACTTATTCTTCTAGAAATTAAATTTTACCTTATTATAAAGAGAAAAGATTTGATTATGTTGACTGTAACATAAACTAAAAAATACTTAACCGATTTAAAATAATCTTTCACCTTTAAAAAGCTGCATTATCAACAAATAACATTGGCTATATTCTTTAATTCCCTCAGGAATGCGGGTGAAACCGCGGGCAGAAAGTGGTCTATAAATTACACAAGTTTTTAAGGCGATGATAGCTCAGTGGTACTGACGTCGGATACCGCGGCGAAGGTCCTGGGTTCGAATCCTACAATGAGCTTGAGCTTTCGGTGAAGGAAAACACCGGGAGGAAACCATAGAACGGTGGTAGGGTACATTGTAGTACCCGACTGGCTGGCTACCGCCCTCAAGTTGAAAATCTGTCGCCAAGCACCTATCGGTGTGTTCCGACAGCTGCACTTGAGAGCCAGTTCCCATCTAGGCTTTGTGTGCTTACCATCTTCGGCCACATCATCACTTACCATGGTGAGATTGTAGTCAAACACAAGCCTATCGAGAATAAAAAAAAAAACAAGTTGTTGCCTTTTCAACCTCATTAATATGACAGCTCAAGTCCTCACATAAGTACAACCTTAAAAATCTTGGAAAAATATTAAAGGTAAAAATAATCGAATAACTTTAACTGGACACGTTTTTAATTTCATAAATAACAGTTTGTCTTCGGTTGCTAACTTTATGGGCCATTCGAGTAGTATAATATCCAATATTGACAATATTTTACACTTGAGCATTTAAATATTCGATTGAATATTATTAAAATTCTCATTTCGCTGTCAAATGTGTCACAGGAGTGGGGTTTTATTAACTTATGGCATGTGGGGGCCGCGACCGAGATTAAATGACCCTATAACTTGGGGATATAGATGACAAATTTTAATAATCATGGTCCAATAGTGGACCAGAAATTAAGGCTTTTGATAACAATCTCAACATGGTAAGTGATGATATCGAAGGAAGCACACAAAGCCTAGATTTATGCAGTTATCGGGACATACCAGTGGCAACAGATTTGCAACATCAGGGTGGTAGCCAGCCAAGAGAGTGAGAACATATTTTTCACTCCTCTTGCTCAAAAAGACCGTCATTGTGGCGTACCAGAGCAGAAAAAATAGCAATTCTTCCTGTAATGTTTGTGTGTCAAATGACAATGAGCCTACAAAAACGAAAAAGTCTTTCTTTAGTCATAAGTAGAATAATCATGAATAAAGACTCAATTTATTACTGTTTCAAAAAAAGAACTTTATTTAATTTTGAAAATGGAACGAAAATCGGCGATCTCTGGTAGAATGCATGCAATGTGTTGCGGCTACAGAAGAAACAAAAAAAGACATTATAAACTACATATTTCATATTGTATTGGATTGTTTCGGTTTCTATTTACTACCTCGTATATAATGGATCATTTTAGCTCCTTGTATAACAATCTACTATTATGTAATGATAATGATACAGAAATGGGTATGAATAAATAAATTCCCGATCCCAAACTCAGCAGAGCTTGTGCTAAGGAAACCAGACAACTGATAAAGATACTACATCATACTGCTTTTCTCAATAGATAATCACACCCAGACTCAGAACAAAAAAAATTGTTTGGCGGAACACACGATCTGTAAGATAGATGTATCTTATAAACCACGCCAACAGGCCCATGATAAGCTCATGACGCACAATTTTGAAGCTAGCAACACCACAGCAATTATAATTATAAGCATAGAATTGACCCTAGCGAGTACATCAATTAGTAAGAGCAATAAAATGGGACATATTCGAACATCGCGCTAAATTGCGACACGGTACGAATTTAGTGCGCGAAAGGGTTCACATAATTACGCAAAGGAATTCCGTCCCGATAGCGGAGACAATGGCTTTTGAGAATTAAAATTAAGTCTCTCGTATGAAATGGGCATCTGGTGAAATATAGTTACACGTGCTTCTTGGGGTACGCCATCATCAACGTACCCTCATAAACTTTTGCTTGGATACTGCCGAGAGTCGACACCTAATTCTGCGTCTATAGTTTTGGTGTCATCTTTAGCTATGAGATCTTTGAAATCATTTTTTAATTTTTCATTTGGTATCAGTCTTGCTTAGTCGAATCGGAATACATGATCTTTTATGACTTCAGAGTTTTTTTATTTATGTCTGATAAAAATTGTGTAAAATGTCAAATCCAACATGAATTAATATCTCAATGTATCCACCAGTTTCAGTATCCATGAAAATGATAAGAAATGATTTCTGAATTATACGAATAAAGATTCGATCTAAATTTGTAAGCTTATTTCAAAAATATCTATTTCACAATTATAAATGATTCTGTAGACAAAGCAAAGATGCAGGCTGGCGAAAGAAGCAAACAAAAACAAAAGGAAGATCAATGTCTTTTGATTTTTGCATACTGGCAGTACTGAAGAGGCGGTAACAAAAAAGTCCAATATACACGAAGCAGCAACAAAACATCAGAGACCATTATCAACAACAAAATACGTTGGTATTAACATAAAGACTTTGCGGGGAGCGAACTTTGCTTCTGCAACAGCAATAATTTACCACTCCTTGACTGTTAATAGCCGATAGGATTTTCTGTCCTCGCTTCTAGCACTCGGGGGGGTTCGGGGGACTTCGGGAACTCATTAGGGTATAATTTTCGTAGTAATAAACACCCGACGATAAATATCAAACCCCTTTTATTTATACGTCTTTGGGGTAGCGTCTGGGTTACGCTTTTTGGTAAGCTATGGCATATGCACAGAAGGTATTAAGGTTTTTAATATTTTTGAATTGATCGGGATCGGAATTTTACCGTCAGAAGTCTGAAACAGGTGCCCCTCATCTGAGAGTGAGCAGTAATTATTTAAAGTCTATTTTACAACTGCATGAACACGTTTTTCAGTACAGTTAAATAGCTACGATCAAGACCTTGCTTGTCTAGTATTTATAATCTTATATAATACTCCTAGGACATTACAGAATTTGTATTCTTGTCCCACACTTTCCTTTTCATCTTCCAATAACAAATTCTTACGCGTTTTTAGTATGTTAATAAAGTAAACTATTAAATTTTCAATAAAGGTAATCGGTAAACAAACGGTAAGGCCCGACCCTTTACATCGTTTAATTTGAACATGTCGATGCGATCTCATTAAGTTTCCATCGTATTTCACTCACGATAACGTTTCGAATCAATTACTGAAGCAATAACAGCTTATATTAATGTCTCTTTATATTCTATACTGCAGGACAGAGACAGTGGTTCTGAGAAAACTAACCTAAGAACGAACGTGCATCGGTTTCTTACAGATTTTTATCAAAATCGAAACGGGTTTGTATTTTTTTGGTAGGAACCATTAAAAATCTCGACGTGGATTCGACGAACAATAAAATTTTATGTCTCTATCTAAACGCGTGTGATCGAATACGATAAAAAGTGTTTCGATATTTTTTGAGGTATGTGACATATTTTCACGGACAAATTCTTACCGGACTTAACATACATTTGATGAAGACTCGAGACGTCCCCTCTTATATGATGATAATGTAGGCTGATATTGTTAGATAGTTTATGGCGACGTAAGCTTGGGCTTTCAGCGAAGGAAAACATCGTGTCCCTCACCATAGCACGGTGGTATGATGCTTTGTAGTACTCGATTGCGTAGCTACCACCCTCATCTTGGCATTCTGTTGTTTTTTTTTATGTCACAAGTGACAACGAGGCAGGCGGGTCACCTGATGGTAAGTGACAACCGTCGCCTATAGACAATGGCAATACCAGGGGATTGCTAATGTGTTGTACACCTTATTACAGCCTTAAAGCTTATTTTATGTTAGAAATAATAATATTAGGGTTTCGCGCATAATCGCAGTTGCTTAATAAAAATAAAAAAACCGGCCAAGTGCGAGTCGGACTCGCACACGAAGGGTTCCGTAAAAATGGCAAAAAAATCACGTTTGTTGTATGGGAGCCCCCCTTATATATTTATTTTATTCTGGTTTTAGTATTTCATTTATTTATTCTGCTACTAAGTGTCATACATAGATCTTATAATAATACACAGTACTTAAAAACCTTTTTCAGGTATAGCAAATTTATAATAATAAATTTTTAAGAATTTACAATATTAAAATAAATAATTCTACTAATAGTAATTCCAGTAAGTAATAATAACAATAATTTAAATTTGTAAAAGTATTTGTTGTTATAGCGGCAACAGACATACATCATTTGTGAAAAATTCAACTGTCTAGCTATCGCGGTTCTTGAGATACAAACTGGTGTCAGACAGACGGACGGACAGACAGCAAAGTCTTGGTAAGGGTACCCTTTGGGTACGGATCCCTAAAAATGGATGAATTTTACAATAAATTCGCATTATTTACCAATCTTTTTACATTTCAAATGTCAAATTTATTATTGTAGTTCTGATATAAAATAGTTTTTAAGACGTTAAGTATGTAAATAGCGCTGAGATGGTAAAGATACGAGATTATTTTGCACCTGGTCTTGATTTCGACTACTATTTTGCCTCCATCTTGATTTAATCATATTAAAAGACCTTGAAAAAACAACTGCATTTATAAAGATTATTTATGTAATACTACTTGTCTGCCGCGGCTTTACACGCGTTCCTGAGCATTCTTATCTTTCCCCGGCATAAAAATCTACCGGTGTGCCAAGTTTCATCAAAATCGGTTCCGCCGTTTTTGCGTTATTGAGGAACAAACTTTCACATTTATAATATTAGTAGTTAGATTTTAACACGATCGGCAAAGTACGGTAACCCTTTACCATCAGACGAGCCGAATAGCGTGGTTGATAACTACTATCACAGATCGTAGGTTCGATTCCCGCCCAGGACAAACATTCGTGTGCTTCTTCAAACACGTGTGTTTCTCTGGGTTCAACTATCTTTTTAGGGTTCCGTGCCCAAAGGGTAAAAACGGGACCCTATTACTAAGACTTCGCTGTCTGTCCGTTTGTCTGTCACCAGGCTGTATCTCAAGAACCGCGATAGCTAGACAGTTGAAATTTTCACATATTATGTATTTTTTTATACCACTAGGTGGCAAACAATCTTACTACCCACCTGATGGTAAGCGGTTACCGTAGCCTATGGACGCTTGCAACACCAGAGGTCACGAGGCCAGGATCACGAGCGCATAGCCGACCGCCGACATAAACCTTCTTACTCCTCTTTTGAAGAACCCCATGTCCTATCATTGCATAATAATTATGTAGTATATCAATTATCTGGTATCCATAGAACATCCCTGCTTAGTTGGGGTACAGATAGCTGTGTGGAGAAAATCCCAGAATATTTATTTATGATCGAAAATGGGACTCTATATTGCAACAATCAAGTCATTTGTTTTACCCAACACAAAATTGCAACACCGCAATGATACACTTGTCAACGACATAGGTGTCGATTAAAACAATCGAGATTGAACCGATAAGGCTTAACGATCGATGGAACGGTACGGCTGTCAAACAACAGCGGTAACAGCTTTAATGTGGACCGGCTGCGCACAATAAATCACTATGATATTCGTATATATAATTCGGTGGGTTTTTATATAAAATTATTGCCGTTTCTCGGAATACTTGAGTAGTGATGTGACGAGTCACCGCGTACTGGTATGTACATAAGTGATTCAAATAAAAAAATACAAAAATAATTATTAGAATAATAAAAATCCTCGGTCATTTTTCACACACGGTCATCTAATCCCAAACTAAGCAGAGTTTGTACTATGGAAGCCAGATAATTGATATATGTGGCCAGAGGTGGTAAGCTTACAATGGAACTAACTCTCAAGTGCAGCTGTCGAAACTCACTGGTAGGTGCTTGGCGATAGATTTTCAATTTGAGGGTAGTAAGTAGTTGTCGGCCAGAAGAGTACTCTAGTCCAGTAGTGACGTCAAACCGCGGCGGAGGTCGTGGCTTCGAATCCTACAATGAGCTTGAGCTTTCGGTGAAGAAAAACATCGTGAGGAAACTATAGGTAGGGTACTTTGTACTCGACTGACTGGCTACCACCCTCAAGTTGAAAATCAGTCGCCAAGCACCTATCGGTGAATCCGACAGCTGCACATGACAGCCAGATCCCATCTAAGCTTTGTGTGCTTACCGCATAATCACTTACCATGGTGAGATTGTGGTCAAACACAAGTTTATCCAGAAAAAAAAACTAAAGCCCCATTACCCTAGGTTGCCAGGAAGAGATAGCTACAGCGATAAGGCCGCCTAAATTGTTTTTCACTTTTATTAATTTGTCTTTTGTGAATGTAACTTGTATTATTTTTATGTGTAAACAATAAAGAGTATTTGTTTTGTATTGTAGTTCCAGAGAGCTACTGAAAGAAGCATGCTAAATATTAAGAAAAAAGAAAGAAAGAGAAATAGAGATATAAGAAAGGTAACGAAAGTAACCGACGCCGTTGAACTTGTTTGTAGACTGAAATGGAGATGGGCTGGACATGTGGCAAGAATGACTGACAACCGATGGAGCGAGAGGATCTTGTACTGGTACCAGCGAGAGGCCACGAGACCACGCGGACGGCCTAACCGTCGTTGGGCTGATGACATAGCTCAATTAGCTGGACCAACATGGACCCGCCAAGCCAAAGATAGGGATCATTGGAAGGGATTGGAGGAGGCCTATGCCCAAAAATGGGTACCTCCACTTACCAGAATAATATTTTGTATAATAATTTTCTAACATTTAAATTTATTTTTATATAATTTTTTGCAATTTTATTTTTAAATAATTTATTTGATTTATATAAATACTAGCTGTTCCGCGCGGTTTCACCTGCGTTCCCGAGAGATCTTATCTTTTCCCGGGATAAAAAGTAGCCTATGTGCTATTCCAGACTATAATCTATATCTATGTCAAATTTCATCCAGATCCCTTCAGCCGTTCTGGCGTAAATGAGTAACAAACATACATCCATCCAAACTTTCACATTTATAATATTAATAAATATAATATACAGATTAATAAATATAATTTATAAATGTATTAATGAAATTAGTGAGCCTTTATTGGCTTTATTATTATTATTATTATTGTATTGTATTGTATTGTATTGTATTGTATTGTATTGTATTGTATTGTATTGTATTGTATTGTAAAGGCAGCAATACACTTGAGTAGTGCAGTGTACCCGCCACATCGACACGTCGCGTACTGCACACTTTCAAGATGCCGAATGTAGATAGAGTCGCGGCTTTAACCGTACCATATACTTGCGTTGCCTTACGAGCTTTACTGTAAAATGCATGAAATCTAAATGATTATATTAGAAGTGGCATTATTTATTCACAGAGTGAACTACTGTTCAATCTCGCGTAGAAACTGAATAGTACATTACGATACGCGTGACCTAAGTAGGCTATTATTGCACGGTGTGAAGTTAGCGCCCGAGTGCAGCGAGGATGCTAAACGCCGTGCAATAATAGACAACTTCGGGCACAAGTATCGTATACTATTTTATAGCAAGTGTGACATAAACCCGCACTTTACGCATGCTTCTCCGTGCAGAAATAGGCAACTTAGGTCACGGAAAAGCGTGCGTAAAGTGCGGGTTTAGGTCACACTGTGCTATAAAAAGTGTTCTTGGCTTTTTCACAGATATTTATCTCAATTGACGGCCGATGGGGCAGAAAGTTTCTTGAGTGGTGACCACGGAGCGGAAGACGCAGCGTGGCCTGCCCACACGGTGGACCGACGATCTTGTGAAAGTCGCGGGAAGCCACTGGATACGAGAGATCCTTGGGGGAGGCTTTTGTCCAGCTGTGGACGTTATCGGCTGACATGATTTAATTTATTGTACAGAATTAAAATACTGTAACGAACTTGTACGAGCTAGTGAAGATATTGTTAGTGCATGAACTTAATTTAAATTTTAAATTAAAATTAATTCTTTTTTTTTTCAAATTATTTCTTTCTGTTATGTATGTTATTTCATTGTGTTATAAGCAAGCAATCGTTTCACTCATGCCTCCCGACATAACACTTTCTATTTAATCTTTCTTAGCACGGTGGTAGGGTACTTTGTAGTACCCAACTGGCTGGCTACCACCATCAAGTTGAAAATCTATCACCAAGCACCAATCGGTGTGTTCCGACAGCTGACACTTGAGAGCCAGTTCCCATTTAGGCTTTGTGTGCTTACCACCTTCGGCCACATCATCACTTACCATAGTGAGATTGTGGTCAAACACAAGCTTATCCAGAATAAAAATTAAAAAAATTTTTTTTTGGTCAATGCGCATATTTTTTCCAAATTTAGATCCCAAACTAAGCAGAGCTTATGCTGTGAAAACTAGATATACTAAAATACTATTTTTTTTGTTGCGAATACTGAAATAGATAGAACACCGAGACATAGAACAAACAGACATGATAAATTAAGTTAAAGGTAGTTCTAGACAGTTATTTCAATTTCTATGAGCGAATTGGTCGAGTGCTCACTAACTAGTGAACGCCGTTCAAGATCGGGTTCGCTGTATTTACACTTTCAATGTAACCACTTAGGTTTATGGTTCAGTAACACCTGGTGTCTGCAGCGTGTCGTAGTGGTAACGACTTCATATATCATGATCGAATAAAATCGTCGATGGACAATTTAAAAAAGCGATGATAGCTGTAAATAGTGGTGACGTCGGACCTGATGGTAAGTAACTACCATCGCCTATAGACATAAGCAATACCAGCGGGATTGCCATCTGGCTCTCAATTGCAACTGCCAGAACACACCAACAGATGCTTGGATAGATTTTCAATTTGAGGGTAATAGCCAGCCAGTCGAGTACCACATAGTAACCTACCACCGTGCTGTTCCTCACGATGTTTTCCTTCACCGAAAGATCAAGCTCATTACAGGATTCGAACCCACGACCTTCGCCGCGGTATCCGACGTCACTATCACTGAGCAATCATCGCCTTGTCAACTTGCCAACATGAGGGTGGTAGCCAGACTCTCAGTCGGGTACTACAAAGTACCCTACCACCGTGCTATGGTTAATTCACGATGTTTTCCTTCAGCGAAAGAACAAGCTCATGGTCCGCCATCTTTTCTTGAACCCGTGGTAAAGTCAATTGTAACGTATACAGGTACATAATGAAATGAAATGAAATGTTTATTCATTCAAATAGGCCTTCACAGGCGCATATGAATTGTCAGATTCTAATGATTCTAGTGCACGGTTCGGAAGGTTGCTTTTGCCGAGAAGAGCCGGCAATAAACTCAGCAATTACTCTTTTCAATACAAACTTTGAATTATTACATAAATTTATGTCCTGCAAGAGCATGAAATAAATTATCAGAGACAGAACTCCATAAATGAGTTTTGAGAACTTAACACGATAAAATTGAGGTAAAGACAATTAATGAAAGCAAGTCAACTAATGATTAATTTAACACGATTCGGTTATTTGATCGTCCAGCCCATATTTTATCCAAATTTCATAGTTAAAGTCCATTTGACGAGGTATTATTGCATCAAGGTGTGCTTAACAGTGTTTTAATAGGCTCTCTCGCTCTTGAGATCGTAATCTGCGATGTAATGGTTTACCTAATTGCTGTTACAAGACTATTGAACTTTCCCAGAAGTTGTAGTACCCGTGATTTTGAGAAGCGAGGTCGTGGGTTCGAATTTTAATCATTAGCTCTCAGCGAAGGAAGTCTATGCTAATAAATACCTTGGGACATTCACACGACCTTTTGATACCAACCAAATAACTGATATTTACATTAAATACATTATATAGATACGTTTAAGCGATGATAGCTCAGTGGTAGTGACGTCGGATACCGCGGCGAAGGTTGTGGGTTCGAATCCTACTATGAGCTTGAGCTTTCCGTGAAGGGAAACATGGTGAGGAAACTAAAGCTCGGTGGTATGGTACTTTTTAGTACCCGACTGGCTGGCTACCACCCTCTAGTTGAAAATCTGTCGCCAAGCACATAGGTGCTCACCCATAGGGGTGTGTTCAGACAGCTGCACCAGCTTCCCATCTAGGCTCAGTGTGCTTACCACCTTTGGCCGCGATACTTACCATAGTGAGATTGTGGTCAAACAAGCTTATCTAGAATAAAAAAAGCCTTCTCCCTATAAGGAGCGCCCAATTTCAAGTTAGTAGCATTTATTCATTCTGAGATTTCATAGTTTTTCGCTTAGAAGTGGGTCATCTTCTCTATCGACAATAATACACAAATGTCTGTCCGAACTCTTAAGGTCACTTACCATCAGGACCCGCCTGCCTACTTATGACATAAAAGCATACCATCAGGTGACCCAACCAGATGATTTGACGAAATCCCAAACCGCACCGAGCTCCAATAGTCCGGGAGCGTGGGTAAGCAAAGCCACAGTATAACATTTAGTAATCAACCGCCGCCGGGAGTTTGCAATCATCGCGATTCTATCACGCCGACTCGGCTCGACTCGGGCGACGAGTGCGATTACGTAAAAATTATGATTACGGTAATGAAATAGTGGTTAGGGGATAAAGTTATGCTGGATGTGGTAGAGATTCCATGTGGCTTTGTTTTTATGTCGTAAAAAACAATAAAAATAACATCAGGTGACCCCGCCTGCCCCCTTTTCAGACACAAGCGGGCAGGCCGATCACCTAATGTCTTTTTTTGTTTAAGTCACTAGTGACAACGAAGCAGGCGGGTCACCTGATGGTAAGTGACTACCATCGCCTATAGACGTTAGCAGTACCAGGGGGATTGCCAATGTGTTGTAGACGTTTTAAAATACCTCGAAGGCTGAAGGCCTGAAGGCTTTCATGTCGGAACACACCGACAGGTGCTTGGCGACAGATTTTCATCTGGGTGGAAGCCAGCCAGTCGAGCACTACAAAGTACCCTACCACCTTTGGTTTCATCACGATGTTTCCTTCATAAAGCTCAAAGATTATCTCAATTGAAGTTGCTTCGCGTAAACAGATTTGAATTAAACATAATATCCAAAATTATTTTGTTCCGAGAAAACATTTTTCTTAATTTAAGATACTTGTGTATGACCACAATCTCACCATGGTAAGTGATGATGGGCCGAAAGGGACAGATTTTCAAGTTGAGGGTGGTAGCCAACCAGTCGGGTACTACAAAGTACCGTGCCACCGTGCTATTTTTTCCTTCACCGTAGGATTCGAACCCACAACCTTTGCCGCGGCATCCGACGTCACTAACACTGAGCTATCATTTAGTATTATATTTTATATTAAGGCGATGATAGCTAAGTGACGTCGAATACCGCGACGAAGGTCGTGGGTTCGAATCCTACAATGAGCTTGAGTTTACGCTGAAGAAAAATATCATGAGGAAACCATAGCATGGTGGTAGGGTACTTTGTAGTACCCACTGGCTGGCTACCACCCTCAAGTTGAAAATCTGTCGCCAAGCACCTATCGGTGTGTTCCGACAGCTGCACTTGAGAGCCAGTTCCCATCTAGGCTTTGTGTGCTTACCACCTTCGGCCACATCATCACTTACCACGGTGAGATTGTGGTCAAACACAAGCTTATCCAGAATAAAAAAAAAAAAAAAACCTCTGTACCAGTTCCTAAACGCTGTCCCATCTATTAAGCAACTACATCAATAGAGACAGACACTCGCTTGAAATAATTACGGAAAGTCATCATTAGAAGTGACGATTAGCTCGGAGATAGCTCCGCTCCTCTGAGCACATTCCTTCATAAAAATTATATTAAATAATGCGTTCAATGTTTGTGCAAGACATTGTGACAATAGGGAAATTATAATTTGCTATTGTAAATTGAACTTTGCTGTTTTGTTACAGAGTTACGTTTAGATTGGCTTGGTTATACCGTAAATTTTATGTTTCAATATAGTTTTAATGTTCGCTGTTATTGGCAACATGTATTTTTCAATGGTTATTATATAATTTAAAGTTTCGTAAAAAACTATTTCAGTGAAGTCTGACCCTATTATCTTAATACATAACTATTTACTGCTAATTTAATGTAAAAGAAGGAAAAACATTATATTTACTGAAAATAATTTTATTAAAAGTAAAAAAGTACAGATACCAATATTCGATCTTAAAGAATGGCCGAGAAATGTCACTCTAACGCACACATAAATAATTTAATATTGCAATATCCAAACTAAATTACATTGATGGCATTTTGGATTGTTTTAGATCACTTTTACTTTTATTGCACTCGGTAAGTGAAGTGCATCCATAGAAGCCAGTAGATCAAATTAGGCTAATTAGCCACTCTTTAGCCTCCCGTTTTCGGAGCGCTTCTAACCTATCCACACATATTTACTTATAATGTCACTAGGAGTCCCCCGCGGTTTCAACCGCGTTTTCGAGGGACCTTATCCTTTTCCGGGATAAAAAATTATCCTATGTGTTATTCCTATTCCTTTTACATGAACATCAAATTGAAAGATAGAGTCAAAAGTACACTAATAAGAAAAAGGACTAAGGCGAGAGATGCGGTCAAACAGGTCCAGAAATTAAAATGGAAATGGGCAGGTCATATTCAGCGAGCTAGGGATGAAAGATGGTCACAAATCATCACAAATTGGTACCCAATATGCAAAAAAAAGAAGAAAGGGTAGACCATTCAAAAGATGGAGTGACAACATCGTAGAAATAGCCGGAAACTTATGGCCCAGGCGGGCAAAAGATAGAGTCACCTGGAATGGTTTGAAGGAGGCTTTCACCGCAAAAGGCGGCCCTTACAATTAACAATACTAACCTTAATTAAGAACAAACTAACATAAATAACAAATAAATAAATAATAAAATATACTATAGTACTTTAAAAAAATATCTTATGTAAGGGATTAAACAAAGCTAATAAATAAATAAATGTGTTATTCCAGGATATGATCTACCTGTGTGCCAAGTTTCATCAAAATCCGCTCAGCCGTTCTATCCAAACTTTCACATTTATAATATTAGTGGGATTGCTAAAAAAGTTTTACTCAAATCATTTCCAATAACTTCAAAATTTCGTCAAGAGATGGCGCTCTCATTCAAAACCACATCACAACGATCACATGCGTTCACGCATCGGCTGTGGAGCTACAAAATGTATACAGAGGGTAGATACAGATCTAAACAGCTTCACGTATCGACGGACAGACGATTCGAGGGTGTCTCTACATATAGGATATCGTTGAATTAACATTTAAGCTGCCATTTGGTGTGTTTTAGTTGGCCTCTGTTACGGACGGATGGAGATTACCTTGGCTGTGGACTAATAAGATACCTACTTCAAGTTTTTGAGTGCTCATTAAAATATTACGTTAGCATATTTAAAATATTAAAATACATGTAATTACGTAGTTTGTAGTCGATTAAATGATGTGTATAGAAGATACTTTAAATATAAATGTTATAAAGAAAATAGGCGATATGATATTTTTGCAAACGTTAACGTTTTGAAATATGCTATCGCTGATCTTTTCGAATTAGGAGCCAGGCTGAATATTTGCCTTTTTGTATCACCAATTCCTCTATCACTGCCTAATTCTACCTTATTTGTGAATATCTTAAGATGATATGGAGGCTAAAGATGCTTTTTGATGCAATGTAACAGATTAAACCCTCAAAAAGTCAGCCAATATTTTTTAAATTTGGCACGTAGATAACCTGCTTAAAAGAATACCAGGTGATGAATGGATAGATGTCGTTGCAAGCGTCTATAGGCTATGGAAACCGCTTGCTATCAGGCAGGCTGTACGCTGCAAAATTATAAAGAACGAAGAAAGTAAAATTGTTGTTCCACGTATGAAACCATTAGGAATATCAATCGTTCGGTAACACATAATCAGTTTGCTGTGTTCGCAGTTGATTTAAGAGTTGAAAGTTTATAGGATACAAGTTTACCTTGTCGTTCGAAAAGAACCTTAGCATTTAACTAAGGTTGCCGCTGAAAATCAGCGTTGCCGGTTTATTCCGCAACTATATTGCTAAGCGGTTGCCTTTTTTTTGGCAGTATATTTAAATAATTTTAGTATGTAATAGTTTTAGATTATTATTATAATACTGTCAAATAAAAAAAACTATTCTATTCTATTCATTTAAAATGCATTTTGAAAAACATGTAAAATTAATGTGATAAAAAGATTTAATATGTACATAAGAATATTTACAAATTATATATAGGTACCTTGCTTGCTAATTCTATTATACATTTAAACTCGATATACCTACTATTATAAATAGAATATCGAGTTAAAGTAATGTAAATTAAATTAAATATATAGTTATATAAAGGCCATTACATCCATATTAATATTATAAATGCGAAAGTGTGTCTGTCTCTCTGTCTGTTACCTCTTCGAGCTTCAACCAATTTAGATGAAATTAGGTATAAAGTTAGATGAAACCTTGGAGAAGGACATAGGATACTTTTTATCCCGGAAAAAGATAAGATCACTTAGGAACGCGTGTGAAACCGCGGGGCAGAAAACTAGTCTTAAATATATTAGATGATCTAAACAGCGTCCGTGTGGCAGGCTTCAGAATGACTGCACAGTCCGATACACGAGCAATAGATATTTAATTAGACTGTAAGTATACCGTCTAAGAAGAAAAAGTGAAACATAAACGTAAGGAATCAGGTTACACAAAAAAGTAATGCTTATATTGTCTAAGTACCAACAATAAAAGCAACTTTAGGAAACCTTTTTGGCTCGACACGACAACCTCTGCAATATTTTTTAAGTGGTCGGTTACATAATGAACATAAGCGAAAGAACTCTTTCAATGGTTATTCATTCGTCTGTACCTACGT
Source organism: Ochropacha duplaris (assembly GCA_951361185.1). Lineage (NCBI taxonomy): Eukaryota > Metazoa > Arthropoda > Insecta > Lepidoptera > Drepanidae > Ochropacha > Ochropacha duplaris. The sequence goes on along the minus strand of OX592711.1, from coordinate 1,116,238 downwards.
CATAATACGATTTATGTTATGCAAAATTTGGCTGCTCTGAATAGATTTATGTCTATAATACTGTAGGTTTTATTAAAATTTATGAATTTCGAAACTAAATAAAAATATCGTTGTCAGTAGGCGCGTGCCTAGAATGGCGGCATTGCCTCGTTGGATGGCAATGCTGATTCTTCGAGCGAGGTATATGCCAGCATGCTGGTCTCGAGATGCGTCGACCAGGCGTTTTGAGATTTCACGGAAAAGATGGTGCGCACTCGGCCCCCACGGACTCAGAGTTCAACCCCAAACGGCTCAAAGTATCTAAGTTACTGTATTTGCATCGCTCTCTGCTGACATGGCTGCACCACCAGCCCTATCTATTGTCTCTGGAAATTTCGAAATCAAAATTTAAAATCTTGTTCCATTATCAATATCCAGTAGTCCCAGTTCACCGTAACGGCAGTCATGACTTTAATGATAGAATAAGCTTGAGCTTTCGGTGAAGGAAAATCACGAGGAAACCATAGCATGGTTTTAGGGTACTTTGTACCACCTACCACTACCACCCTCAAGTTGAAGATTGTTTGCCAAGCACCTATCGGTGTGCTCCGGCATTAGTGCAGAGCCAGTTGCCTTTTAAGCATTGAACCCTGGTATTTCTAATGTCCATAGAGGACGGTAGTCACTTACCATCAAGTGATAAGCCTGCCTGCTTAACAGAACTCAAAAAAGTCTAAACTGAGTTCATCTTAATGACTTGAATTGCTATTCCTGGAATTCAATTTTTTATGTAGTTTTGGGTAAAGCGGTAATTTATACAACCGCTGGTAGATGATTCTCCATTCCTGATGACACTGATCAAGTTTCACTTGATATTTTCTGGTAAGTCCAACCTTACAAATTTAATAGTCCCAATAAAATAGAGCATCCTGCGACTGGTAGGATGTTTTCACATAGACATCAATCAATTCGTCACCAACCCCATCATCAGGTAGACACAAAGCAACGCAATGAATATGGATCTGTGAACCGTGACCACAATACATATGTAACCTTAGACTAACAGCTTGTAGAGGGGACAATTCTTTTCAGAACTCGCTACAATTTTAAAGCTGTTTATTTCAAGCTCTTGGGTTTGGAAATTGGATATAAAAGCGTGTGTTTCATGGATCGTCATGATTTGCAGAAAGTTAGTTTATGGACCTAAGAGTGATGGGCCTCTTTACCTAGTGCCTAGGTTGTAGTAAAACGTCCTGATGTATTTTTGTATTAGTTTAAGTAGAAAATTGTTAAACATTTGAAGAAATAAAGCAAATATAGTCAGATGGTCCAAAAATATTTAAATATTTTGTTTCTTGTCGGTTCTTCTTAGTTAAAGGCAGACTACCGAACCGCTGGTAACTTCTGTCGACATTCATAAGTGCCCTCGTAGGGCCTAAACTGAATAAATGGTTTTGACTTTGATGAGTGCAACAAAATTAATTGAATAACGTACATACGTACGTAAAGACAAAGAAGGTAATAGATGAAAAGCTTCCTCCATACACTTTGTATTCTTTTGGAGCTAGTACCTAGTTAATTATTTACAGTAATATACTATTCAATGGAAAATGTCTCACTTTTTCGCCATAGAAAATCTCTTTTTTTTTCAGCAACGCGAAATTCAAAATTGATAAAGAAAGAAAGAAAAATAAATTTATTTTGGACACACACAAAGACGGCAAAAAACAGATGCACATTATACAAAACAGTTGTGTGAGGCCAAAAAAGGCAACTATCTCAGCATATGCTGTAGCATATGATGCTGCAGCGCTGTTTTTCAGATAGTGCCCTCAGCACGGTCAATCGCGGCACAGACATAAAAATATATACATGAATATATCAATGTAAAATAATAATAACAACATAACATGAAGTGCATGCAGCCTGATCACTAAACTAAGCGAGTTAGAAGGAGATGGTATGTCTGGTTAAGGTTTGAACGTATATTATAAGGTCTAAAACGAATTCAATAGTCGAGCAGTGGTTAGATACGGTCCGGTAGCCTCCGATAATTGCTGAACTGATTGACAGAGTCCAATGTGTAGTGCATGTGTAGTTTGATACATACTGCTGTTCTGAGAAGAGAGTAAAGTTGAAGAGAGAGCTGAAGGTTTTGATAATATTCTTGATAGAGGTTGATGGGTGCAGGAACATTAAAGGTTCTAAGATTACGATAACATTTTTAAATATTTTGGTTTATAAACAGATGAATGAGTGAATACCGTCGCCTATAGACATTGGCGATAAATAAATTCAGCAATGGTTTATTTAAACTGTGCGATTCGTTTTTGTTTATATTCTGGATAAGCTTGTGTTTGACCGCAATCTCACCATAGTAAGTGATGATGTCGCCGAAGGTGGTAAGCACACAAGGCTTAGATGGGAACTGGCTCCCAAGTGCAGCTGTCGGAACAGATAGGTGCTTGGCGACAGATTTTCAACTTGAGGGTAGCCAGCCAGACGGGTACTACAAAGTACCCTACCACCATGCTATGGTTTCCTCACGATGTTTTCCTTCACCAAAAGCTCAAGCTCATTGTAGGATTCGAACCCACGACCTTCGCCGCGGTATCCGACGTCACTACCACAGAAAGTTAATCGGATAGGATTAGTCTTTTTACACTTATAAGTTGTTGCAAAATAATACGACTTTAGCTAAACTCTTTAATGAATTAATATTAGTACCTGGATGACCGAGCTTTGCTCGTTTTTTTTTGGTAAAATTTTAATAGTTTTTCTCACAAAAGAAGGAACTTGAAATAAAAGGGGAAAAATAATAATATTATCTGGTCTCGAACCGAGGTACCTTAGTTTGAGTGTCGCTCATTTTCCACCTTAGCTATTATAACCTGTCAATTAGCAGCAAAATTTTCCTTGGTATTCTAATGATATTGTAGCAGTTTTTCATTGCCTGAAAAACGGATAAAAAGACGTTTTCTAAAAATTTTACTCTGCATACAAAATTTCATGAAAATCGTCGAAGCCGTTTCCGAGATTCAGATTATATACAAGAATTGCTCGTTTAAAGGTATAAGATATGAATTATTCAATAAATGTAAAGATGTATCAGAATGTCGATTGATCCATCAGTGTGTCAGTGCGCAGGCCCTAGCCGCCCGAGCGTGTCCTTATGTAAATATTCTGGTGGTTTGTCCAATGCAGGGGAATTGATGCCTTGCTATTCATGTTATATTAGATATAAATGATTGTCAATTGGCCATCCAAAGAGGAAACGCTGCCAGCCTTCTGGGAACCTTGCCGATCGGCAGCAGCGACAGCCTCGAAGAAGTTTTTTATGTATTGTAATTGTAAATTTGCATGTATATTTTGTACATTTGTTGTAAATAAAACTAGTATGTTTTTTTATTGTCAACGTTATATTTTGTGGTATTATTGTTACCTGTTCCCTATATTGACTTAATTGAGTCTATTTTGAATAACTAGTGTTCGAGACTTGGCGAAATGTGACCTTTATTTAAAAAAATGGGGAATTATATGAATGTACATTTAAAGGTGAAATATGTTTTCAATGGTTTATATTTAGAACACTAAAGCTCGTCAATTGTTTTTAAAAATATAATAATCGGTTGAAAAACAGATGAGGAAAAGGTAGTGAATTTTTTTGACACTTGGGTGATAGGTGGGCGGGTCACCTACAAATATACAAAAATGACCTCAGTAAAAAGGTCACCATTTTCGAGATATTTAAGATATAAAAATCAAAAATCAATACATAACAAAACTGAAATATCTCGAAAATGGTGACCTTTTTATTATGGTCATTTTTGTATATTTGGTAGGTGACACGGCCACATATCTTCCCATTAAGTTTCAAAGTCAAAACCATTTATTCAGTTTAGGCTCTAGAAGGGCACTTATGAAGGCCGAATTACAGAAGTTACCACCGGTTCGGAAGTCAGCCTTCAGCTGAGAAGAACTGGCAAGAAACTCAGCAAGGTTTGTCGTACTACTTACCGGACAAAAAGGCGATGATAGCTCAGTGGTAAGTGACGTCGGATACCGCGGCGAAGGTCGTGGGTTCGATTCCTACAATGGGCTTGAGCTTTCGGTGAAGGAAAACATCGTGAGGAAACCATAGCACGGTGGTAGGGTACTATATGGTACTCGACTGGCTGGCTACCACCCTCAAGTTGAAAATCTGTCGCCAAACACCTGTTGGTGTGTTCCGGCAGTTGCACTTGAGAGCCAGTTGCCCTTGCCCTTAAGGCATTGTAATAAGGTGTACAACACGTTGGCAGTCCACCTGGTATTGCTAATGTCTATAGGCGACGGTAGTCACTTACCATCAGGTGACCCGCCTGCCTCGTTGTCACTAGTGACATAAAAAAAAACACTCTGTATAGTTCTATTAATTTAAACTACTGACGAAATATTAAAATTGAAATTACTGTACTGTTTTTTCTATACAAACCATGTATTGCCCAATATGTATACATTTAATAGTCTGACAGTAATAATCTAAGGAGGTCTTGTAATTTCTGTGTCACGTTTTTTCTCAATAGAGAATTCAATAACGCGCCTTTGTCATAAAAAACCTTCCCGTAAATAAGACGGCCTTATGTTACACCGTTGCGTAATATGACTTCATGTATAGAACTCTTTATTTGGAGAGAACTGTCGAATCAATCATTCGAATAGTTTAAATAATCGGTATCTCTTTATGGAAATGTTACTGTCAACTTTTGCGTATTTTTAAAACATTATAATTTGTTAGGTCGTTTTCATTGTCTATTATAAAAGTGAAAGTTTGTTACTTTTTCACGCAAAATTACTTATTGGATTTTGATGAAACTTGGTACACCAATAGATCATATCGTGGAATAAAACATAGGATATTTTTTATCCCGTGAAAGGATAACATAGCAGTAGCTAGTAATATCTAAATATTTCTATCATACCCACAAGATTTATACTCTGTTTCCTATTCTTAGCTATCCCGTATACAATATCTTATTCTCAGATCAAATTAAAAAGGTAGACATATCCCCGCGCACTTTTTTTTTTTTTTATTAACTATAGGTATCGCGTTTGACCACTATCTCACTTGATGGTAGGTGACGATGTGGTCTACGATGGTGCACGCTTACCTAGAAATAACCTATTCACCCGAGACTTGAAGACTCCCAGGTTGTAACTATCGGGAAACACAGACTCAGGCAAAGAAAGCACAGTAACAGAAGCCGAACTTCAAAAAGGAAGCCGATCGTGTGTGGAAGCAGATCACGTGTGTGTGTTGCTTCACTTCAATGGAGACTTATTTACGTACGCTCCTTCAAACTTTTTTATATGTTATGTGATCTCATTAGAAAAAGTTATATATCGGTGTGATATAAACCCATTCACGTTTAATAGCTATTCTATTGTAACACAAAATGCAAACGACAGGAAGGCAGACATCTAATTTGACGTTTGACATAATTCCAGTCTGCTATTATTCTATTACCAAGCTATATTTTACCGTAACCATTAAAAAACCTTTCCCCTATGTCTATGGAAATAAAGTTTCAAATCGCATGTCTATATTTTTCGATACAACACGCTGTAAAGACACGATATGAACAAATATCGTGGAAATTATTAAAGGTGACAGTCATTTGATGGCAACACTGGCAAGAAGAACTCGTGCATCTCTGACCGATATTAAATTTCGATGTGCTCGTAATAACAATAATATTGTTTTAATTATATACTAGCAATCACTTGTTAGACATGTATGAATTCCTACTTAGCAAATCTCCTTCATAATTTTAGTTTTTATTAGTTCAAAATTTTAATATTAAACATTTCTTTTTTCATAAACTAGCTTCACTAGCTGTTTCCCCGCGGTTTTTTCCCGTGGGATCTTATCTTTTCCCGGGACGAAAAGTAGCCTATGTGCTATTCCAGACTATAATCTATATCTATGCCAAATTTCATCCAGATCCATTCAGCCGTTCTGGCGTAAATGAGTAACAAACATACATCCATCCATCCATCCATCCAAACTTTCACTTTTATAATATTAGTAGGATTATGTAATTCCTAAGTTAAGTTTCCTTTATGAGAGACTGGTACCAGTACTAGGGTACCCTGTACTACAGGATACCAGGCCCTCGCCCCTCGAGTAGCTACTGTATGGCTATTTTAATGTTAAAATAAGTAGAATGAATTTAAATTTAGAATAAATAATGAATATTAATTATAGAACAAAATGACACATTGCACACATTTTAATTCAATTGTTTTAATCTACTTTAGGCCTGCCTATTTGCACTCTTATCACCTTTTCAATTGAAGATCGACTTCTGAACCGGCGGTAACTCCGTTCGACCGCTATAGGAGCCCTCTTATAGATCGACATGGAAGTTTGTTGCTCTATCACGCAAACAGCTGAACATAGTCAGATGGTACAAAAATATTTAAAAAAAATGTAACCTTGCTGAGTTTCTTGTCAGTTCTTTTCAGGTAAAGGTTGACTTCCGAACCGGTGGTAACTTCTGTAGTTCGACCTTCATAAGGGCCCTTCTAGGGCCTAAACTGATTAAATGGTTTTGACTTTGACTTTGAACGTATATTAAAGTATCTTGGCAGTGCGATCATATCCTGAAATAAGACATAGAATACTTTTTATCCTATGAAAAGATAAGGTCTATTCTTATTCTTAGGCGGGAGAAACCGCGGGGAATAGAATAGTGACATATTCTAGTATGTATGTGATAGTAAAGTAACACGATATCCAGTTTGCAGTTGACAAGAGACTATGTAGTAGTTACAGTTTACTCTCATTATGTAACTCAAGACACGTCTGCTCACAAATTGCGTTAATTCAATCATAGTTGCAGCTCAATTTGCACGTATCCCCTTTATCTAGCAGATAGACACGAGATAGAAGTTACGGGATTTTAGGAAAATTAGTAAAAAAAACTTGTGGATAAGTCTGTGTTTGTTGTTTGATGAAGGAAACTGGCTCTCAAGTGCCGCTGCCTGAACACACCGATAGGTGCTTGGCGAAATACTTTCAACTTGGGGGTCAGTCAAGTCGGGTACCACCGTGCTATGATGTTTTCCTTCATTGAACGCTCAAGCTCTGAACCCACGACCTTTGCCGCGGTATCCGACGTCAATACCACTGAGCTATCATCGTCTCCTGATATTCTTAGAGGATTGGTTTGGCTTCGTAACAAAATTAAAAATCAAAACTCATTTATTCAGTTTAGGCCCTGGTAAGGCACTTGATTTTTGATTTACATCTACACTAATATTATATAAAGGTTAAGTTTATAAGTTTGGATGCAGGAGGTTTCTTCGAAACTACTGATCCGATTTTGATAATTATTTCACTAATAGGAAGTTACATTATTCCTGAGTAGGTACTATAGACTTACTCTCTTATAATAAAGAAGAATTTATAGTCTTCGGAACTTCGCGACTATGAAACCTTGAAACTCCTTAATTTAATTTTCCTTATCGCGCTTTGTGAAAGTGGGCTAGACGGAAAAAAATCTTCCCGAAACACAAAAATTGTCCCGACACTTTTAGTGTCAAAAGTGCGTTGACCTGTCTCTCTCTCTCTCTCCCTCTCTCTTATAGAAAGCAAGCCAGATATTTTCATTTCTATTTATATATATATATATTTCATTTCTATTTATATATATATATATATGACGGCGCGTAGCTTTTGATTTTTGCACGAATTAATTAATTTAAAATGTATCATATCAGAATATATGTCATCATTTGTAATTTGAATAATTTCATAATTTTTTGATATTAATTTAATTATTATTTTCATATCAAGATAGTAATTAATCAGCTCGGCGATCCGACATATATATATATATATATATTTTTTTTAATATATATATATACTCTCTCGACTTATATAACTTCGTTCCATCCGGGTGTCCCTTGACACCTCTCAAGTTTTTTTTTGAATATTTTGAAATTGTGCGTTCCATTGCTAAAATTCCTAATGAATGCTTTGTAACTTGCAACCTCCATGTACTGTCGTGGTATTATTATAAACGGGCCGTTCAGTTTTGTGGTTTCAGTTACATGTCGTGGGAACGTTGATCAGGTTAATGGACATTTTTTCTGTATATATTTTGTTTTAACTAATGTAATCTAAATTAGTTACGGCGATCATAGCTCAGTGGTAGTGACGTCGGTAGCGGCGAAGGTCGTGGGTTCGAATCCTACTATGAGCTTGAGCTTTCGGTGAAGGAAAACATCGTGAGGAAACCTTAACACGGTGGTAGGGTACTTTGTAGTACCCGACTGGCTGGCTACCACCTTCAAGATGAAAATCTATCGCCAAGCACCAATCGCTGCGTTCCGACAGTTGAAATTGAGAGTCAGTTCCCATCTAGGCTTTAAGTGCTTACCACCGGCCACATCATCACTTACCATGGTGAGATTGTGGTCAAACACAAGCTTATCTAGAGTAAAAAGAGACAAAAAAAAGAGTAACTTCCATGTTACGTAATTAACCCCAACAGCAAGAACAAATGAAACCTGATATATGCCTTCTACCATGTCAATAGAGTCCATTATTGTTTACTGCTGGAAGAAAGTGATGATAACTCAGAAGTATTCACTTACCATCAAGTGCTTATTAGACTGACACAAAAGAAGGACCTGATGTGTCATCAAAAATTGACATAATTTCAAAAGGAACTGACAATTTTAACTCATTGAAACCATTATGAGTCAGACAAGCTATCCATAAAAACACAGGTGGCAAAACCTGTTCATTAGAGTTCAAAGTCGCTTGAAACCCTAAGTAAATGTGCTGAATTAGATGTGATACATTAATTTGTGGTTTTTATTACCTTATGTAGATTGGTAACTTGATCTGCCTCTCGAGATGTGCCGCTGACAATCAAAATGTCATCCATGTAGGTACGTAAAGTTTATCATATTCGAATAGCTTAGCTACTGATACAAATAAAATTTAAGAGATTAAAATAAACTTTTTGGGGTCATCTCGTGATTGAATTTGAATTGTAAAGAAATAAAATTTAAGACAGTAAAATAATCTTTTTTCGGGTTATTTCGTAATTCGTAAGATATAAACCTTCGACAGGATGGCAGCATTGGTAAGAACACTATCACGCCACTGGTCTCAGGTTCGTTTCCCATCCAAGACATTTAGTGTGCATGAATATGTCTGTTTGTCCTGAGTCTGTTTTAAGGCGATGATAGCTCAGTGGTAGCGATGATACCGCAGCGAAGGTCGTGGGTTCGAATCCTACAATAAGCTTAAGATTTCTGTTAAGTTTTGCACGGCACAAACTTTGTAGTACTCGAATGGCTGACTACCACCCTCAAGTTTAAAATTCTTTCGCTAAGCACCTCTTGCCTCCTCTTGAGAGCCAGTTGCCTTCAAGGCATTGTAATAAGGTGTACAACACGTTGGCAATCCCCTTGGGATCAGATGACAGTATGTGAATGTCTCAAGGTATTTATTAGTTACCTTAAACTTCATTGTAACTTTTTTTTTTTTATTCTGGATAAGCTTGTGTTTGACCACAATCTCACCATGGTAAGTGATGATGTGGCCGAAGGTGGTAAGCACACAAAGCCTAGATGGGAACTGGCTCTCAAGTGCAGCTGTCGGAACACACCGATAGGTGCTTTTTTTTTTTATGTCACTAGTGACAACGAGGTAGGCGGGTCACCTGATGGTAAGTGACTACCGTCGCCTATAGACATTGGCAATACCAGGGGGACTGCCAACGTGTTGTACACCTTATTACAATGCCTTAAGGGCAAGGGCAACTGGCTCTCAAGTGCAACTGCCGGAACACACCAACAGGTGCTTGGCGACAGATTTTCAACTTGAGGGTGGTAGCCAGCCAGTCGAGTACCACATAGTACCCTACCACCGTGCTGTGGTTTCCTCACGATGTTTTCCTTCACCGAAAGCTCAAGCTCATTGTAGGATTCGAACCCACGACCTTCGTCGCGGTATTCGACGTCACTTACCACTGAGCTATCATCGCCTTGAACTATTAAGTTTACACTTGCAACTATCATAAAAGAAGAAGCTAATCCCGATGTCTCACTTTCTCATATCAATATGTTGACAAGCAAACAGACGGCGTTGTGGATAACTCTAAAAAATGTAGACTGTGAGAATTTCTATACCGCTTTGATTTAAATTTAAACGATTTTATAAACGTGCTAAATGTTGACACTTAATAACCGCTGATTACTCAAAAACCAAAATAAAACATACGCTTAAAACTGTATGCACCTAAAACTGGCTTCTATGTTTTAGGAAATAAAGAAGAATATAATAATCGTGCTGCTTTTGGAATCGCAACTATAAATTGGTTTGCAGCAGACATTTTTATGACGAGATTTGATAAAACGATAACCATAGTTCAAGGGAATCAGAAACAAGATGGTATCAAGAAATATGGTATGACGTGAAATGATGACTCAGAATACACCCGTTAATTTTTGGTGATTTATTTTACTGGGAAATTGTAAGCCGAATCGGCAATGATGCTATCTGAAAATATACGAAGGAAATTACCTAATCATTTTATGGATAAGCTTATATTGATGGTACATTACCGATATGAATTAATTCATTAATTCGATGCAGTAGAAAGAATTTAAACGCGTAACACTTACACTGAGGACTATAAATTTCATATGTCATTCAAAAACAGCATTATCATGTTAATAAATACACAAAATTACTAAAATACCAACGTAATGACGTGACCCTATTTTTCGATTGCAACAAAATTATCATTTACCGTCAAAAACTGACCACGGACTCTAAAACGAACAGAAATACAATTGAATTTTAATCAACTCCGTCTTGTGCGACTGCAGTTTATAAATTTGCTATTGCTACAAACACATAGAATATTTTTCAGGAACGCTTCATTATTGAACTCTTTAATGTAATGTGCTTTAAGGTTGTGAATCGAACGAATGTCGATGGTGGTCGGGTTTCGTAAATTTGTATTACTGTCACAAAGCAATATGCAAATAGAGTAGGGAACTTCGCATGGACACAACTCGATTGTTTTCTGTGGTGTGAATGAACGTCGATAAATGGACTATAGATTGCACAATGTCTTTTTGTCGTGACAGCTAGAACTGTCAGATTGTATCTGCTATCAGATTTATGTACACCTTTTACAATATTGATATATTTTCACAACGATAGTGTTCGATCTTAGGCTTGTTTTTGTACCACTAGCTAGGGTAGCAAACAAAGCTTATGGCCCATCTGATGATAAGAAGTTACTGTAGCCTATTGATGCTTGTAAAACCAGAGGCGTCACGAACGCATTACAGATAATGCATGAACCTTTTCACTCTTCTTTTGATGAGCCCTATGCTGTAGAGGAAAATGATCTACAGGAGCTCATTCCACAACCTGATACGCAGGAGAAAATGTTTCACAAAACTTCAAACGCACTACTGTACGTAACCAATTCTAGTTCTATGGTGTGTTGATGAACCTTAGATTTAAAGTCATTAGTCAAAATTTGGGTCGCCAACAATTCTCACAGCCCGTTTCTGAACCGAGTCAAAAGGTCAAATTAGGTGCTCCTACCCAGAGATGATAGCAATACTGTCAACAGTTCCTTCAGCTCTAACAGCAGTTCCTTCCTGTGGATGAGGACTTGCAACTTATATAACTGTAACTGCAGCTGTATGCTGTAGCAACACTAGCAACAGCTTTTAACAGGATACGGAACTACCTCCATACAAATCTTATTTACAGTATTAGATGCTGTATTTTTGGTTTTCAGCATAAACCAAAAGTGAGACCACAGTCGATTATTATTAGTACCTTAAACTATTCTACTGCTGGATAAAGATTTGATCAGCATGTTTAATATTTGATGATCTCAATTTAAACAGCAACTTGACGTGTAATAACCATAACTTCAAGCGAGGATGTGCACGCCACTGATAGGGTGCCGGTCGGTTGGGCACGATAACAAGGTTCTCTTCACTAGCGGACACTTCAATTGTGTGGTATCCAATCACCATGTTCAGGGTCAAGGAGTCATTGTTACCTTGTCCCGAGATTTGCTTTTGTTTTGATGATTGATTGAGGATCTGCTTCAAGGTATATTGTTTTAGCTTCTGGTAATCTTGTATTTAACAGCAGTCTTGTCATGGTAAGCAATTATGTAGCAAGGTACTTGGAAACAAGCCAGGTGCCGTGCAAAATTTTCATTTATTGAAAGTTCAATATCTTTACTAGAGTCAAACCACCTTTGATATGGCATCGACTTTACTATTACTCTCTAATATATTTTTCAGCTCAGTAATCTGACAAGCATGCACGTAGAACACTTGATGGAATGTGAACGCCATTGTCTATAAACATTTTCAATGTTAAGGCCATTTACAATGTCTTAAAAGCAACTAGCTTTTTATTGCATCTGCCGAAATATTCTGATACTTGGTGACAGATATTTAAATTAATACCCTACGATTTTTACTCCAAAAACTCAAGTTCATTGTAAGATGCAAACCCATCAATTTTGTCAAGAAAGAGCTGTAATTGCTGCAATTGTTCCAAATCTCTAAATTTACCAATAAAAACTGATTATTCCTAAATCAAACCAAACAAACATCACTAAATCCACAAAGAACAAAACATAGCCCCCATACTGCATTTGAAGTTATTTCAAGTATAGTGGGGGCGTCACGCGTGGCCGCTCCCCTTGGCACTGGCGTGATGATATAATGGCGATTGTCGCGACGCCATTGAAATGTCTTTCTTCCTTCCTGTCTACTCCTTTTGTGAGGAGATATGCCTCGATATTTGACGTGGTACTTAGTGTTATGGCCGCTTAATGGGGATTCGATGTTTATTTTAGAAGGTAAAGTTTTATTGTCGTCGTTAAAAGATTTCTGATAAAATTTTCCGTGAAACTGTATTTTACTAGGTTTATAAGACTCCGAATAACAATTTCTTAGGTAAGCATTAGATTTATTATTTCTACAACAAAGATGTCGTAATATTTTTTCGTACAAAAATTAAAATACATTCTCAAAGTAGGATTTTAGTGTTCACCCAATACTAAAATTCGATCATACTTTTTTAGGAAAAATACCTGTTTCCAATTTGGAATAGCTTTAAAATAAAAAAAAAGGTTAACAAATAGAGGAAAAATTACCGGTCAAGTGCGAGTTGGATTCGCGCACCGAGGGTTCCGTACAAATTTTGTAGTTTTTTTTATTATTGTATTCTATTATTAGTATTTGTTGTTATCGCAGCAATGGTATGTCTAGTTATCACGGTTCATGAGATACAGCTTGGTGACAGACTGACAAACAGACGGACAGTAGAGTCTTAGTAATAGGGTTTCCGTTTATACCCTTTGGGTACGGAACCCTAAAAAGGAGTAGGTACAAAATTTTTCCTCAATAATACTATATGATTTATCCTTAGTAAAAAATAATGTTCCAAAACTGTTGCCAACTCAAGCAAAGAAAACATAATTTAAAACAACACAAATAACGAGCCCACGCCTGGTTGCACATGCAAATGACAACAGTTCGGAATCAATCAAACCCTCACCTTTCGGTGGCAGGTTGGTTCTGGTCTGTTGTCCTGGGATCTAATGACCCATGACACCGCATAGTTTTGGTTAGTTTAACATCATTGTTCGGAGCGAGAGGTGACGGGTTAACTGAGCGAAGAAAAAAGAACAACTCCTGGGTTTATAGATAAAAAATTACACCATAAATTTAAGTATGGTAAAGTATTGAATAGACTTGAATTGTAATGTGGAAATTTAAATGACACCATTTATTTTATAGACAAAGCTGATTCTACAGTGTCTACAAGAAGTTAGTTCGCCCTATTAGCCCAAAAGATTGGTAAAAACATATTACAAAAATTATTAAAGATAAAAAGAATATCAAGGAATTATTTGAGAAAGCTCCATTAACGATAAACTAACAGGAATAATCAATTATAATAACAATCACAATAGCAACGGTACAGCAACTGCAATTAAACACACGGATCGTGACAAACAAAGGCACATACAAAATTACTTACTATTACATGTTATTAGGTAAGTTATCCAAGTGTGATGAGTGACAGATCTGACGACAGATAGCAATCGTCTAGCAAGACGATAGCGATGCTTGCACGCACGAATGAGGACGTAATTACGTTATTACTGCTGTTATTAAATCGACTTCTGATGATGATAACGAAAAATATGTAGCCTCTCATAATAGCAAAGCTGCTAATGATTCTTCTGAATGTGACTTAATTGAAGAACAATTTATATCTTCCGCTGATATTTTAGAAGATAAGAAAATTGTTGCTGATGATAAAATTGATGCATTGATAGTTTAATAATGGTTATATCACATTTTTGAAAAGCATTTTTTTTTTTCAAAAATCGTTATCTGCCTGCCTTGTTCCCAATTAATTGGGTCAGCATTGTGTAATTTTCTTCTATCCGTCATATCGAAATTCATTCTTTTCTTACTCACAAATCCATCCATCTCTTTTTTGGTCTTCCTCTACCCGTGTATCCATCCACTTTCATATTCATAAGTCTTTTGCTGCAAGACAAAGTCTAGATGAATTTTAAACTGAAATACTTTCTATTGAAGTAACAAATGATACAGATGTTACGATAAAAATAACAACAAATGAAGAAATCGATCCTATCTTAGCATTCATCAATTTAAAAAGTAGCACAGATTAATTACAAGCTATTAAAAGTTTTATAGAGAACAAAACAAATAGTGTTCTTTTTGAACATTATACACTTGAGCCGAGAATCAGCGAAGCGAAGCGAGGATGTGCGTATCTTGATATTACCTAGATGATCAGTTACCACTACCAAGCGCTATCTTTAATTTTATAGTTTTGATGGTATACTATTGAGATTTATTTTATAAATAAAATGATACAAAGTACTCAACTACCTTACGATGTTTTCCTTCTCTAAAAGCTCAAGCCTATAAATTGTATCATGACATTCAACGTCTATACCACTACCATATCGTCAAGTCTTACCTCAAATAAATATAATTTTAAGTACTAACTCAAAGAAATTAATGGTTTGCTCAGTTAGTAGGATGCTAAATTTTATTTGCTGGTTGTTCTCTTCTAATTTTATTTCTAGATCACAGAACGTTTTAGTTTATTTTCAAACCCCACATATTTTATAATCAATATCCTAAATGATTATTTCTGCTCTCTTTCTAATTCTGCTTTAAAATTAAGTTTTTGTATGCCTTACCTTAAACTTCATATCAAATTAACGAGCTCTATTTGTGATTCCATAATACTGATAAATAGTAAAGCACGCCCAAGGCGCCACAGTGGGCATACATCAATCGGGGCTAAGCTGCCCCAATGCCCACTGTGGGGACCAATATAACCCATATTTAACGAGTAGTTAAAATTCAAATTTGCGTTATCCCAAAGCCTATAATGGGCACCAGGCAATTTGGCCCCGATCGAAATAGTCCTCACTGCAAGCCTAAATACAGCAATATGACTCAAAAGCGAACACCGATCGAGAAAGCATAGTTACATTATAGAAGTATCACATGATATCGTTTCCTAGCGAACAACAATGGTCTTAACCGTGTCTAATCAGGAAACGATGTTATCTGTTAACGCAGACCCCGAGGTGTCCGTGATTATTGTTCTGTTACCTACTTCATGTAGCACACACTTACTACCAACCGTCTTGTGTTAAATATTTCCTTCTGTAATTATTTATTTTAATGGCTTATAGAAGCTTCTAAATATTTTAAGTCCTTTAGCAGACGGGCTTTAGACGAATATTATAAATGTGAAAGTCTGTGTGTTTGATGCTCAATCACGCAAAAATGGCTGCACGAACTTTTAAGAAACTTGGCACACAAGTAGATCATATTCTGGAATAAAACATAAAATACTTTGAATCCCGGGAAAAGCTAAGATCCATCGGGAAGCGCGGGTAAAACTGTGGTGAAAAATTTTCGGGACATTTCTCACAAATGGCCTGTGATGTTCTGATCCCAAACTAAGCTGACCTTGTATTATGTAAAACCAAATAACTGATATTATAGTACATATACTCGTTATTTTAAATACATACTTAAATACATAGATAATTACACCCAAACTCCAACAGGCATGTGTATGAATTGTAATACCTTTCAATATAGAAAAGAAAAATAAATTTATTTTTAATTTTATTTATACGATGGTTTTCTTGACCAATAATTCAAGCTTTAAGATTCAAACCCACAACTACCAGCAAGGCTTTGGACAGCACTACCGACCGAGCAATATCTTTATCTCCACAATATCCCACACTCAAAACTCATATGTAAAGGCCCTATTTAGACTTATGATAGTTACCATTGACTCTACCATCGAATTCTGTCACTTAGCATCTATCGGTGTGTTCGCCAGTTGCACTTAAGCCAGATCCCATCTAGGCTTTGTATGTTTACCACCTTCGGCCACATCATCACTTACCATAGTGAGGTTGCGGTCAAACACAACCTTATCCTTCTTTTTCTTCATCTTCTTCCTGCCCTCATCCCACGCTAGGTGGGGTCGGCACAACATGTTTTCTTCCACTCCGCTCTATCACTAGTCGTCTCAGTACTCACACCTTTAACATATAATTCTTCACGCAGTCCATCCATCCCTTCTTCGGCCTTCTTCTACCTCTATATCCATCCAAAAGTAGCTTATACCAAATAAAAATAAAAAACACATTGACCCCTGGTATTTGCTAATTTCTATAGTCGTATTCACTATCTATAAACAGACCCGGCTGCGTATTAAAAAGGACACCATAAGAAACCATACTGTCAACGATCTTCAATTCTAATGACACAATTAATTAACCTCACAATAAATTAAGTTTAATTTTCAACCATTTAATTAGTAACAATGTAGAATGATACAAGCCGTGTGAAGCCAAGTTGCGGAGATATTCGTGGTGATACGAACATACAGTGTGTGCGTGAGAGTGCGTCGACGCACTTTCCAATGAACAATTATGTGTTGGATTGTAATAAAACGGTGTTAGGCTACTAGCAAGCACATAGTATTCCAACTAACGCTCGGTTCGGAAGGTCGCTTTTGCTGAGAAGAGGCAATAAACTCAACAATTACAAGAATTATTTATTATGTCAATTAGACAGAGAGGTAGAGTCAATTGTAACGTTCATAAGTGCTTTACCAGGGCCTAAACTGAATAAATGAGTTTTGTTTTGATTTGTTTTGTGTATTTATAACAAAGAAAATGTTACGTTTTTGATCTTGCCGCTTCTTCTCAGTAGAATGAATGCTGACTTCGGAACCGTTAGTGCTGTAGCTCGATCTTCGTAAACCCTTTTAGGGACTTTAAAAATTTGCAGCAACCATTTTGAAATATGTATTTGAAAGAAGTGTAACTGTAACGAGGAATTACTGCGCTCTATTATACGCTTAATAATTAATCATCGAAACATTGTTGTACATTTGACCAATAAAAATACACAAGCAAATTACAACCTTAACACTTAAACAATAATGAAGAGACTAGAACATTATGGGGAAAGATTTATCTTTGCCAAGTAGCTAGGACATGTTAATCGTGATACAACGAGTGATGTGCGATAAAGCTTTTTGCATACGTGCGATTTTGTGACAATAAGTGTTATCGCTGGGTTTTTGTTTTGACGGGCCGGTTGGCGTGGTTGGTTAACACACTGCCTATCACGCCGCAGGTCGTGGGTTCGATTCCCATCCAGGACACACATTTGTGTGCATGAACATGTCTGTTTGTCCTGAGTCTGGGTGTAATTATCTATTTAAGTATGTATTTACAAAAAAAAAAAGTAGTATATGTAGTATATCAGTCATCTGGTTTCCATATTACAAGCTCTGCTTAGTTTGGGATCAGATAGCCGTGTGTGAACAAATGTCCGAGGATATTTATTTATTTATTATTTATTTAATTGCAGTAGAGAACGAATTCTTGTATACCATTATAAGAAACCTCACAGATTTACCAAGATTTTTACAGAGTATCACATAAATCCTAAAAATGTAGGTATTTTTCGATACAACTCCATATTTTGGAGACTATTTCCCTATGAAGTAGATTACTTCAACCTATAATAGTGAAATTATTAAAATAAGCCTTTGTAAACACTTATGAATAGTCTAGGACTAACGCAAACTTACTCTTTTCAAAAGCAACTTAGACTGATAATATTTGCGAAGACAAAAAAATTAGGTATTAGAAAATTCGAGTAAACCAGCCTCCACAAGTCACACTTCTTCGCAAGGATGACGCCTTCTAAAAGTTTCAGTAATATCGTCCATGTATAAACTACCTTAGAACTGATCCTAATTAAACGCGGATGAGTGTATCTTGGCAGTGCATAGCGCCGAATGATTTAGGGTTCCACAAAAACTTAAGGAATTATTGCCCCTTTCCCAGTACAGTGCTGAATGAACCAACATTATCATGGAAACGGTATATGACTAGCAAATTTCAGTTTCCCTATTTACCTAGTTAAAACTGATTCATTGCGTCAGGTTTATAGTAAAAACAAAGGAAACTGAATCTTAATAGATATCACATAGAATGTAATGAGAATACAACCTATAGAATTATCCAAGAAAGACACAACATTAAATCGCTACAAAGGATTTAGAAATGGAAGTTGTAGAAGAAATGAAAGAAGGTAAGTAAGTCACTTAACATCAGATCGTCACCATTTATGTATTTGTAGATATATGTATATGTATGGATAGGTATAGTATATGATAATATGATTACTCCTATGCGTACGTAAGCGCTGTCCGTCCGCACGTCCGTGAATCACCCGTGGCTTCAGCCGAAAATCAGCGCTGTAGTTATCTGCAGCATAGGCTGAGCTGGGGCCATTTGGACCCACATAATGTGTAACTTACTTTTAATTTCTATTGTTTTTTTTGTTTTTATGTGTGTGTCCAATAAATGCTTTTTTATCTTTTTTTTTTTACCATACTGGAGGATGGCCAATGTGTTGTTGACCTTTTTACAAAGCTTTAAAGGCAAACTATCAATTACAAATGCCAAAACACACCAACAGGTGCTTGGCGACAGATATTCAACATAAGGGTGGTAGCTAGCCAGTGGCGTACTACAAAGTACCCTACCACCGTGCTGTTGTTTCCTCACGATATTTTCCTTCTACTTCTGATATATAAACAGATATTCAATCTTCATTCAGTGTGTATAAGCGTTAGGTAACTGGCACTCTTATCATTTTCGTCCCAAAGAATGCAACCAGAGAATGTGATACAAATATAGCTGAATCCGAATGCGAAGATACGCCGAATAGTTTCAGGCCATACGTCACAACACTACCGGCAAGCTGGATTTATACGATACGGGTAAACACTTGTTATTTTAACAAGACGTATGTAAGCAAAGATTGAGAGATATTGCCGTCTGTGCGCGTTGCTTGCTTGGCTTCAGTTGAGATTCGATGCGTCTGTGACAGTTTTGTTGATAAAATGTAGTTTACAGTTTATTTTGTGGATTATATTTGAGTGCAATTTAATTGAATACCCAATTTTTATCACATCACATCCCACTGTAGGAGATTTTTCTTACTTTATTTCAACAAGCTTAGTGATGAAATATCAAAGTGTTTTTAGGGTTTGTCATATTTCTTGGTTCACGGTTTCACCTGCAATCTCCAATTCTACCCCTTCCTTAGTTATACCTACGTTATAACAGGAATCTTTAAAGCAACAAAATTTAAAGTTTGCTAAGCCCAGCGGTTTAGCCCAGTTAGTCAGGAAAAGTCTTGCCATTGACTGCTTCATACTTGTCAACAATCAAAACTCATTCTCAAATTGGGTGTATTGTCCAATTACATTTCACTTTTAAATCGACACCATAGTTTTAACCCAGTGTTAATTCACAACATTGTTGAAGAGAATCAAGAATCGTTTAAAAAACCATTACGCCCACTTCGGTTTCTCCATAAGCTACCCGAAATGAATGCCTACAACCATTTATATATAAAAACAAAAATGTATTGTCACCTATTCGGAAACAATCGAGCGATTTCTGTGATCACCAACGTAATTTTACACCCTAAACTCTCAAAGCAATCCAATATTAAACTGTACCGTCATAGAAATAAGATCTACGTGAAATTTTTAATAGCAACCTTTAAGTTTTTGATACAAGATGGTTTGTCAAATGAATATAATCTTTATTCCTTTGAAATAACAGAACTGTTTGACGTATTACTTCCTATTGTTACTTCAGAAGAAAACAAAAGAATGATATCTTTGTTACATAAAAGTGGTGTAGCAATAAGAGCTTTAACTCCTAGTAATAAGGAATAAGAAGTATTTACTGGAATGGTAAATGATAATGTTATGGAAGCTGTTGCTGGTGATAATGACGTCATGGTACATGACTATGGAAGTATTAAAATGACATTACTAGATATGCGGAACAGTTATGTTCATAATTCACGCCTTCGAGCTTTGAATATTTAGAGTTATTCTGATTTGATTGTCAATAAGGTATACATTGCCATCGTATAAAAAATATAGAGGAATTTATGACGTTTTGCGTGTAAGCAGACGGTCCAGTTGATGGTAAGTGGCCACTGTCACCACTAAAGCAATCATTACTAAAGATAAATGCAATTGTCCTTAAAAATATATATTTCAGCTTTCATTTCGGATACTTGGCAAATCTTAATGAAATGTCTACAAAAACATAACTTGCAATCACAGATTGAAATAAATATTTAATCGGGAAGATAAAAATGCACAAACGATATTTTATTTATTTTTGTCTAATTTCTTTTTACTGAAATGTTTAAGAATATTGTCGAATAAAAAAAGAATTTTGAAAATAGAAATCGGTTTATTCGAATGTATATTCGAACATAGAACCTCCTCCTATTTTAAAGTCGTCTAATAAACATGCTTGATATCATTTCCGAAAGATATCACTGAATTTTTAACTAGTAAAGCATTCAGCAGGTCTTGGGCACATGACAAAATCCGTCGAACACATTTCATAAGCTATAAATATAGAGAATCAATGATGCATACACTATGTAATGCTGTATTGCGTACGATTAATGTTGCTTGCCAAGACAGCCGGTTCGTTACTATCAATATGTGTCTGTCATATGCGAACGATAAATTTTACAACGGTATGTTTCGATTTGGGTATGATGCCGGCAATGAGGAAATGGTTGTGGAAACTGTTGGATTTGCATTCGAAAATGTATTACCATAGTGTTGCTTTTCCCTTTTATTGGAGTCATTAAATTTTCTGGTAACTGGAAGAAATTACTGATACATAAATTAATATGCTGAAGCTGGTGCTAATATATCACCAAATTCGTGGATTCAAATCCTACAAAGTTTGAATTTCAAAGAAGAATACTTTGTAGAGCTAATCAAAAGATCTATTTCACTATATGTATTAAATAGCGATGATAGCTCAGTGGTAGTGACGCCGTATACCGAAGGTCGTGGGTTCGAATCCTACAATGAACCCCAGCTTTCGGTTACACCGTGGTAGGGTACTTTGTAGTAGCCAGTCAATTGAGTTGGCTGGCTACCACCCTCAAGTTCCGGCAGTTACACTTGAGAGCCATTTGCCCCTGGTATTGCTAATGTCTATTATTTAATAGGCGACGGTATTTACTTAGCATTAGGTGACCCGTCTGCCTAGAAAAATATATAGAACAGATTATGTATAGAGAAAAAAATCATCGGATGACCTGAAAGTAGGTAATAAAAGACAAATAGATGCAAGTGGCAATGTGCATTGAGAGACGAAGATATCTTGAGGTTTAGTAGATACTAACGGTGAATCAAATTAATGATGCTTACCATCTGCAGTCAGCATTCATTGATAGATCAGCACCATTACATCTATCTATTTTCAGGAAGCAGCAGTTGAATGAATACCATTGTTAATAAATTATTGTAATTTATTTGAAATACAGAACATGCTTAAGATTTAGGACATTTTCCAACTTTTCTATGCTTATATATGGAGATAAGACCAGATTTTTTGTATGTTTCAAAGTTTGTAATGGATAAACTCAAAAACTATTTCTATTTTTTATTTTAATTAGCAAGTTGTTTTGGTAGCCGTATTTTTTTAAAGCAATTTGGCATTATAGTCTGAAGAAAATCTAACTATAGTTTTTAGACCATAAATCCTTAACTTTTAGTCAGCCAGGCTACTGAAAAGTTCCACAATGCTATATTGTTTCCTGATGATAGCACCTTCACAGTGAGGTTACCACCAACTTTTGGAAGTCAACTCGGTCTAAACTGAATCGTCTTTGTATCAAAGGACGTCAGAATGACAATTGCCAGAAAAATTCCAACTCATACCTTAAGTTCATTAATTTGAACTCTATCTGGCACCGTGTCAAACGATTTGTAACCCCAATTATCTGACCGCGAATCCACAATCCAATAATACTGGGTTTAAAAATCGAATTGCACACGTATGTCGATGATGCATCGAGCGTGGTTAGATATTGCCCGCGCATGATTTGTATCGCGACAGGTGCGGTGCGCGACGCAAATACATCGCGCACGGTTTGGTTTCAGTCTCAATTGGCATTTTACTGTGATGCTCAAACTGTTCTGGTTGTGATGGGGCTTGTGAACAAGGGGGCAAACAGGGTTTTGGATTGTGAATTAGAGAGGATAATGTCCCCCAATCACCTTTCCCATTACACATATTGCAATATTATGTTTTAGTATTCTGACCCGAAGGGATCATGAACATAAATTAATTATTATAAAAAAATGATTGTTTGGATGTCCAAAAACACTGAAAATTATTTCACTGATTGGAAGCTAAATTATTCCTACGTGTTATAAACTTCTTTTCATCTCGAAAACGCGGGTGAAACCGCGGGACCGATGCTAGTTTTGAATGAAGAAGTAATTAATTAATTAATTAATTAATTAAATTAATAACAACTAAAACTTATTTCTTATTCCATTTAATTATTATTTACGGTAGGTACATTTCTAGTGTTTTTTTTTATTTTATTAATTAATGAAGAAGATAATTTACCTAACTAATGGCACTTCTCGATTTACACTTTCTTTTTTTTAAGACTTTTCACTAGATATATTTACACAACTAAATCCAAAATGTATATTAGAACTGAAACGATAAAACCACTATCTAGATACAGACTAAATTACAATTTGTCTGCTATAACAAAACTAACGCTGCTGTTTTTGCATTGAAATATTTTTAGGGCCTGATAGGCTTTTACCCCAAGAATATAGGTAAAACTACCGGGTATGAAAAAGGAATTCAAAAAGTTTGAGACACGCTCCATAATAAGTTCGGTACGTCGATAAATCTATGAAAACGCACGCAGCTTTAATGTCACAGGAATGCTTTCATGATCTGCACGAGCCAGAGGCGGATTTATCAGATTAGAGACGTTCTTTACGTTCGTTTTATTTGCCAATATTTAAATAGGTATAGATTACTACTTGGAATTTAGGTCGTTTATAGATTTCAGTTCTGTTTTATTATCTAGCGCAACAGTGTAATAAATCCTACTAATATTATAAATGTGAAAGTTTGGATGGATGTTTGTTACTCATTTACGCCAGAACGGCTGAATGGATATGGATGAAATTTGGCATGGAGATAGATTATAGTCTGGAAGAAAGACTTTTTATCCCGGGAAAAGATAAGATCCCTCGGGTACGCGGGTGAAACCGCGCGGAACAGCTAGTGGTTTTCTAATTTTGTATGTACCACGTAGTGTCCCCGCGTTATGAATTGACTACCTATCACGCCGCAAGTCGTGGGTTCGATTCCCATCAAGGACAGACATTTGTGTGCATGAACATGTATGTTTGTCCTGAGTCTGGGTGTAATTATATATTTAATTTAAGTATGTATTTACAAAAAAAAAATAGTCTATGTAGTATATCAGTCATCTGGTTTCCATATTACAAGCTCTGCTTAGTTCGGGATCAGATAGCTGTGTGTCAAAAATGTCCCAGGATATTATTATTATCAACTAGCTGTTCCGCACGGTTTCACCCACGTTCCCGTGGGATCTTATCTTATCCCGGGATAAAATATAGCTTATGTTCATCAGGGATAGTGTAGCTTTCCAACGGTGAAAGAATTTTTGAAATGTTTGAAGTTTCGGAGCCTATTCAATGCATACAAACAAACAAACAAATCTTTCCTCTTTATAATAATATTATTAGTATAGATTAACTTGATTTGACGAAAAAAAAACGTTTTGTCGTTACTGGTGCAGAAACCAATATGTTTTTATTGAAGTAGGTAAATAGTTTAGATTCATCATATCAGCTGAGAGACGTCCACTGCTGGACAAAGGCCTCCCCCAAGGATCTCCACGATGTCCGGTCTTGCGCGACTCGCATCCATTTTTTTATTTATTGTTGTTTTAGTATAAACCTTAAAGTATTTAGACGAGAAAAAAAACAGACTGAGGTCCGAAAATGCAATCGGCATCCTATTTCAAACTTCGGCTTCCTTTAATGTGCTTCATTTTAAGTGCGTGGGGCTCTGTCATTTATATCGGTCATTTTTCACACACCATCTGATCACAAAATAAGCATGTCTAGGTACTATGGAAACCAGGTAACTGATATACTATTGAATTTATATATTTGAACAAACAGACGTGTTCTTGCACACAAATACTTGTCCTTGATCGGAATCGAATTTACGACCTATGGCAGGATAAGTAAGCCGTCCTAAAATTATGACGCAAAGGTCAAGTTAGCCTAAATTTAATAATGTTATGACTTCTAGGACAACCAAATCCGTCCCATAAGTCAACTAACCCATGCTACCGACTCGAATCGACGTATGTATGTTTGTATCTAAATATAGGTGTCGACTCGAGTCGTATTGAGTGCTGAGCTATTTACATTGGCTTTACTTTGTAGCAAACCGACGTAAGAAGAGATAGGTACGTGAGGGCGAGAGTGCTTCACAAGGCACTATGAACGTTTACAATTGACTCTACTAGATTTTAATTTAAAAAATATGAATAGGTTTATGTTTTTTTATATAAATATTAGAAATGAATAGAATAAATAGATGTAGATTTTTTTCATATCTAATTTAATTTTGATTGGATCTATTATTGAAATTACCTACCCTTCGTCTTTCATTTTCGGTTATTCAAAAAATATAGATTTCTTTATTTATGCTACCTAGTATTTTTCATGTCAAATATAAGCCACGTCTATCAATAGTCATTTTATTTGCGGTCAACCTTATGAAACAGAAATTTGCACGCGATTATAGACCGTAAGGTGGTAAACAATCTTAATCCCCGACTGTATGGAATCTGTTGCATTAATCAGTTTATGATTTAGATGAATCTAGTGAACGTTTTTTGAAGAAGCGAGAAGCTAGCTGCCTTGCCAGCCACGTAGTAGGTATAAGTCCTTCCTTATGATGTTTTCCATCACCGAAAACTCAGCGTAGGAGTTAAACCCTTGATTTTCCATGTACTTAGTAATAATCGCTTAAGTTTGCATGTTTGGATGTAGGAGGTAATCTCCAAAATCTTCAAAACAATGCAAAGAAGTATTCAATCACAGGAAATATTAAACTGAAAAGGCTTTCTTAAAAATACAAATCCAACAGCTTCACAATAACCGAATCCCTATCAGTAAGTTATTTACTACAATAGTATCAACCGTTACATAGACTACGTTGAGCTATACTCAGCATCTCAAGACGTAGGATGGATCGCGGGGTGGCACCCCCTACCACCTACCCCAAGAAGGGGTGCCTGTCGCCTCTGTATAGATTTTTCTTTTTGCCGGGTGCTACGTTCCGATATTAAGAACTAGTTGGTTTCTTGTGACGATGCTCGATATTTTGTTAGGATTATTTTTTAATGTCCCATGATATTTATTTATCTATACTAATATTATAATGAGGTAAAGTTTGTGAGTTTGTGAGGTTGTTGGGGGTAATCTAGCTGTAAGTTTTCCGAAAATTTTAAAAATAAAATAAAAATCTCTGGATCTACTGAACCGATTTTGAAATTTTACCAATAGAAAGCCACGTTATTTGTGAGTGTCATATTAACCCGAAAAATTATAAGATCCCACGGGAGCGCAGGTGAAACCGTGGGGAACAACTAGTGTTAATATAATTTAGAATTCATACTAATAATAGCTAAATGAGAAATAAAAAAATATTGATGGATGGATGGATATTTGTTACTCTTTCACGCAAAAATGGCTGAACGGATTTTGATGAAACTGGCACAAAGGTAGTTGGTATCCTGGAATAAAATATAAGATCTTTTTACCCCGGGAAAAGATAAGATCTCTTGGGAATACGGGTGAAAACGCGGGGTACAGTTAGTAGATCCATAAATCCTGAGGTGTATTTGGGAATTAGCAGACATATCCTTAAATCAGGGCAAACCTCTAATAGCCTTATTCGTAATTAAATCGACGGTGCTTAGCAGATTCTAAATTCAAATTCTCTATTTTTTTTTTTTTTTTTTTTTTTTATGTCACAAGTGACAACGAGGCAGGCGGGTCACCTGATGGTAAGTGACAACCGTCGCCTATAGACATTGGCAATACCAGGGGATTGCTAATGTGTTGTACACCTTATTAAGGCGAACTGGCTCTCAAGTGCAATTGCCGGAACACACCAACAGGTGCTTGGCGACAGATTTTCAACTTGAGGGTGGTAGCCAGCCAGTCGAGTACTACAAAATACCCTACCACCGTGCTGTGGTTTCCTCACGATGTTTTCCTTCACCGAAAGCTCAAGCTCATTGTAAGGATTCGAACCCACGACCTTCGCCGCGGTATCCGACATCACTTACCACTGAGCTATCATCGCCTATAGACAATTTGAATTAAGAATCTGATAAACATCGTCGATTTTATTATGAATAAGGCCATAAATATAACAGAAGTACAGACACTCGCATAAATCAGTAGAATATATTTTTCACGTCGTAACATTGAACGTCGGACGATATTGCTACGTAGTTGGATTTCTAGTTAACTTTGCAGTGGAAATTGAAATTCCATTAAGGAGATTGCTTTTTAACGTACCGAGTGCTGGCGGAGGCACCACTGTTGCTTCTAGCTGTATACTTGCATATTATGCAGCATTAAATCCTGTAACAAATTAAGGACACTTTTAAATGACTCCAAATAAGATTTAGCCTGGAAGTATGGAGCCAAATCACGATGAAAATATCAAAAAAGAATGTCCTGTCTCCAAAAGAGTTAGTGAGATGAGCAATCTAAGATGGGCCCTTGATAAAATCCAAAGATTCGACAATAAAAGTAGTCGACATGATAAATAATGAATTCTCACTCAATACATACAACGTAAAAGCTGTGTACTCCCATCTACGAAAGAAAAAACCAGAGGAAAATCTACGTGACGTAACCCCGAACCAATAGCCAATGGCGTATTGAACCTTCGGCTTTTTAACGCCCAAAATGATTCGACCCACCTCACCCCGCGAAGCGACATCCAAATAGATGATCAAAGGGAAAAGTGCAACAACATCAAAGATCAAGCTAAAATGGTCGGGTAATATCGAGAACGAACGGGGCCACCTGATTGGTTGATCGGTTCCGCGCGATTGGGCACCACGGCGCACACTCGAACCGATACACGTATTTACTACGTTCGACGTTTGAATTCGTTTTGTGTGAGTGTGTGCGCTGAAACCGCCTTCGTTGTTCGATAGGTATTTAGCGTCGATTGACGTGAAGTGTAGGTATTGATTTGATTTGTGACGCCTCAATTGAGCTGCCATTTGATTCGATATCCAAATTTATAGTTCGAAGAGTTGAATTTCATATTTTGAATTACGAATTTGATAGGACCAAGACTATAAAAGCTATTAATAGTTTTGATTATATCATAACATATCTCATTATTACCACAGCCAAGTTACATAAGTTTTTGCACAGAAGGATTGGCATTCAAAGGAAAGGTCACTGGAGGACAATACATCGTAGTAATTAAAATGTCATTGTTAGAAAGCATGATACGAAAATTGACTAAGGACTTCATTTTTCAAACCTCCAAATCACTACGACCGCGCCTACCATTCGAATTTCGAATCACAGACACAAAATCTACTCCAACGCTCTAATAGGTACAGTTAAAAAAACACAACGCTTCATTTGGACAAATTAAAAGCGCGTTCCACTCCATTTCTAGATACAAAAAAAAACTTTTGCGAATAAAAAAATATGGCTGCAAACATACTCATCAACTCGAGGCCATTAATAGGAAAAAGTGCGCAATCCCGGTTCAGTGTTCACTGCCTACTAATATTAACAAACTGTAGATAACGTGAATATATACGCTATTTCCGTGTACTTATTTAAAATGGAAAAATATTTTTCCTACGTCGCGCAGTCGGATCCGGTGCAGATAGCCGTAACTTGCGTTGTGTTTGATATTTTTTATACTGTAGAAGGTTAAATGTGGACACTGTTGTACACAGGTATTCTTTTAAGGGTTAAATTGAACGTGAATTTTATTTCGCGTTCCAATTTTGAATTTTTTTTTCATTGTTCTTATTATAAATTTTGAACAAACCAGTCACTTTAGAAAACTCCAAATGACATACAAGTTTAAATTTGGCTATCAATTCATGGAGAGTAAGATATCCCAAATTTTTCACGTTCCAAAAAAAAGCCTACTCATTCTCTCTTCAAAAATGTCAAGCTTTTAAGTATGTATTAGGACAGACAAGTAAAATACACTCATTACAATAACACTTAAAATAAAACTTTTTGATACTTTTCCCAGACAATATCCACTGCAACAATAGTGGATCAATAATTTGTATTCCAAGTATTGATAATAATTTCATACTTCACAGAAATCTCAGCAACGTGGTTATGAGATCAGTGGATATCGCCGGCGCTAGATATTCACTATTCGGCCAGTCGAGGCGTCGCACGTACCTCATCTAGTCGGAGATACACAAAGAGGATGTTTTATATTTTACTATGTTCTGCCTCGCAGTTTTTCCCACTTTCCCGGAATAAAGGTGTCCTATTGCACTCACAGGCCATTAATGGTTTGATAGAAGGACACGAAAATGGCTGTAGTAACATGCCTTATAGATATTGGATGCTGTATGAAGAATGAAAGGAAATTACAAGCAAAACCAAATATGAAGCCCTAAAATATGCCAGAAAGAATTTTCCAGTTCGATAGTGATTATAAGTAGCATTATTCGACAATATACGGCCCATACAATCAATCCGAACTTGATGACTTGAGACCAGTTTTAAATCCTTCGCCTGTGAATCTTGACTCCACGAGCGAATAGGGATCTAATAGGCAAGAGTTCTCTATCTTTGTCTGTTATGGACTGGTCAAACCAGTCAAGATACGAGTAGAATACCTACTTACTTGACACTGGCACGAAATAAAATTATCATTTCCAAAATGGAACACAAATTTTCGAATTTTGAATCCTGAATGTGATTGAGCGTATTCTCCCGGTGTATCCAAAGCTGTACCGAGTTCGTATATTACGAGAATCGGGCTCGGAATATGGCCGATATACGGCACGTCGGTTCCACTCGATCCCGTTGAAACATTGCCCCTGGTAGTGTTGGGGTCGTTGGATGTATCGATGAACGATTGCATTTAAATGTGGAATTTTAAATTATGCTTGGATCATCTATATTTAAAACTAGCTGTTCCCCGCGGTTTCACCCGCGTTCCCGTGGGATTTTATCTTTTCCCGGGACAAAATATAACCTATGTTCATCAGGGATAATGTAGCTTTCTAATGGTGAAAGAATTTTTCAAATCGCCTCCAATTATCGTCTATTACAATGAGGGAAAGTTCGTAAGTTTGTATATGTATATCCAAAACTACTGATCTAATTTTGGAAATTATTTCATTAACAGGGAGCTCCATTCTCTGAAGCATTATTATCCCTGAGAGCTATGGTCACAAATAAACTCAATTAAATATACTTACTATCGATAACAATCAAATGCTCACCTCACTAGCTGTACTTCCGTTATAATATTTCACATTTAATAGTGATGCGCCAGGAAAAATCCACCGTAGATGAATCCCGAAACATGGTGTACTTTTAAAATTCTGTATACGACCATATTGTATATACAGGCTGTCCGGTAAGGAATACGACAAATTTAAGGGGGAGATAGGTGGCCCGATTACCTACCAAATATAATACAAAAATGACCTTAGTAAAAGTGTCACTATTTTCGAAAATCAATACATAAAAATCAGAAATATCTCGAAAATGGTGAACTTTTTCTGAAGTGATTTTTGTAGAATTGGTAGGAGACCCAACCGCCTATCTCCTTAAGTTTGTTGAACTACTTACCGGACACCCTGTACGAGTATATCGTGGGGTGTTTATAAGCACCCTAAAGTCTAGATAGAATGATTGAAGCTGTTGGAGCCCCGGTGCTTTGGGACAACCAGCCATTGTAGGTCGGCCATTGGCAATCTCCTTGGTATTGCTAATGGCTATAGGCAACGGTAGTCACTTATCATCAGGTAACCCATCTATCTGTTTGTCAGATAACTGATATTATTAAGGAGAATGAAGATAAGCTTGCATTTGGCCTCAGACTTTCTGTGGATGTGGAAGCCATGAATTCTACATGCCTGTTCAGAAGATCCCAATAACCCTTAATTTCATATGACAAGTCTCAGAATCAGAAGGAAATATGTTCCATTTCCTGTTTTGGCCTTAAACTAATCCGTTTTGATTGAAGCTAGACCAAGCCCAAAATTACTTTATTTAGTTTAAGTCCTGATGCCGCTGGATTGGAATACACTCACATTGCAAATTGACAAAAATCTCAGAAAGTATAAATGATTGATGAAATGATGATCTTGAAAATTTGCAAATAGATTCCTTATTGGGAGTTGCTTAGTGGACACCACTAAGCAAAGGATTTTGGAAAATTCAACCATTAAAGGGTTCCCTAGAGAACGCTGGTGAACCTGTGGAGAACAACTAGTAACTTTATAAATCTTTTGCACCATCTACCAGCTAAATCGTTGTAAATTCAGTCATCCCATGAAAACTGTAGCCCGCACTAAACATATTTCAAGGAAATTTTCAATATTCCCAACGGAGCGGCTAACTGCAAGTTATTCTAGCGCTGTTTTTAAATAAAATCAAAGTGTACGACGCCGCGCAAGTTGCAGGTTCTTTACTGGGTTCATAAAAATGGCAGTATTTAGTACTGGCTGCCGCATGCCGTGAGCACGGCCTCGAATGCAACTTAAACTGCGATAGCTCATTTAGAATTTCATTTTGTAAAGTATTACGGGTAATTAATGGAGATTGTAAGCTTATGTTAGTTTTTTAGTTTTTGGGCCAAAAGTAGGTTTATAGAGGTTGAATTTTCTGAAAACGTTATTATATTATTAGTAATTTTCAGATTGTAAAAACATGAATAAAAAAAAGAAAAAAAGCCAATATGGATGGTCCAAAAATTTTGAAAATTTACCTTGCTCAGTTTCTTGCCGGTTCTTCTCAGTTGTTGTGTGACTTCCGGATCGGTGGTAATTTCTGTAATTTGACCTTCATAAGTGCCCTTTTAAGGCCTTAACTGAATGTTTTTGACTTTTACTTTGACTATACATGCATGGCACCTTATCTTATATTTGAAACAATCATGCTTACAACCAGAAACCAATGACTCAGCATCATAAAATTTAATTGTTTAGTCTCTTGAATATTTGAAACAACAAGGCCCAAATTCATTATATCGTTGGACTACATTTCTTGTATCCAACGGATTACATACATACGACAGTTTAATCAAAGATATAGTTACTGGGCCAACTTACATACCAAAATGTTGAACACCTTTCGTATAAGAATCACCTAAATAACACAATTTTTGGTATCAAACATGAGTTCCGTTCGCAGAAGACGGAATACGTTGCATTTTAACAAGTTTAAAATACTTTATGCATAGACATTACGGGAGCTTTCTGTACCGGAGAAATTTCATCCGATGTTCACATGGAGCCAGTGAAATATGGATGTTCAAGAGCCGGTCATATATCAAGAGCTCAAAAACGATGCGATTATAGCTCATTGGTAGTGATGTCGGATACCATGGCGAAGGTCGAGGTTTCGAATCCTACAATGTGCTTGAGCTTTGGGTGGATTATTTTGGGTAGGGTGCTATTTAGTACCCGACTGGCTGGCTACCACCATCAAGTTGTTAATCTTTTTTTTTTTTTTTTTTTTATTCTGGATAAGCTTGTGTTTGACCACAATCTCACCATGGTAAGTGATGATGTGGCCGAAGGTGGTAAGCACACAAAGCCTAGATGGGAACTGGCTCTCAAGTGCAGCTGTCGGAACACACCGATAGGTGCTTGGCGACAGATTTTCAACTTGAGGGTGGTAGCCAAGCACCTGTTGGTGTGTTCCAACAGCTGTACTTAGAGCATTACCATCTTTGGCTACATCACTTACCATGTTGAGCGGTCAAACACAAGCTTATCGCCTACCACCCTCCTATGATTTCCTCAAAACGTTTACCTTCACTGAAAGCTCAAGCTCATTGTAGGATTCGAACCCACGACCACGACACTGCCACATAGCTGATGATAGATTTTATATTTATTTTATTTGTCAAACTGAATAGCAATCCTATGACCCATCCAGTACTTACACGTTCCATGGATGTAAAATACCACCCAGCGGCAGCCAATAGCGTTGGCCAATTTGAATATAGAACGCCCGCTCGGAATTTATAACGGACACACGAAACTTAAATGTTCAGCTTAGCTACCTAACGTACGTATCTAGCGAATGCAATATCTACTTACTTTTTGAACGTGGAATCTTTATTGATTTAAGTTTTTGAACGTGCGGAAGCAGATGTTTTATTTACTTTACGTTCTGCTTTCAGAGAGAGGATTTGTGAGTTCTGCTCGTACTGGCCTGCCTGGCTACCACCCTCCAGTTGAAGAGCTGTCTCTAGGCTGCTAGTGTGTTTCTGTAAATACTTTTGAAAGCCTTTCAGGCATTGTAAAAGGCCTACAAATTGTTACTTTACCATAATGGAGCAACTATACTATTTCCAACTCCTGAACTTAAGAAACTGTTCCTCTTTATGAGAAGAAGTCGATTACCAAAATGATAATGTCTGAAAATTTTAGCAATACCAGGAGGATTTCTAATGTGTTGTAAATACTTTAAAGGTAACTGGCTCTCAAGTGCAACGGCTAGAACACTCCAACAGGTGTTTGGCGACAGATTTTCAACTTGAAGGTGGTAGCCAGCTAGTCGAGTACTACAAAGTACCCTATCACCGTGCTGTGGTTTCCTCACGATCTTTTTCTTCACCGACAGCTCAAGTTCATTCCGGATTTCAACCCACGTCCTTCACCGTGGTATCACTCACTGAGCTACCACCGCCCATAGATCCTTAACCATCCTACTAATATTATAAATGCGAAAGTATGTTTGGATGTGTGTGAAGATATGCAGATGTTTGTTACTCTTTAACGCAAAAACTACTGTATGGATTTTAATGAAACTTGGCACACAGGTAGATCATATACTGGAATAACATATAGAATACTTTTTATCCCGGGAAATTATAAGATCCCTCGGGAACGCGGGTGAAACCGCGGGGCGGAAAACTAGTAAACCAAATATATTACAAGTTTTAAAACAGAGTAACCTCTGGCAATAACACATAATAAATTCCACATAAGATTGTGAACAATATTCGTTTTCCATTCGGGATCCGAATTCCGAAGCAAACATCTGTGCTTTCGGGAAATTCACCAGAGTTTCGGCATACGATTTATTCTACAGTTATAGTTTCCGCTCTTCCGAGAATACGTGATGGAAAATATGATTCGCCATGAAGTATACCAGTATTTGAGAGCAGCCAAATATTTACTTTATTAAAATACCTACGTGTAGATTGGTTTTTCCCTTGAGCATAATACGTATTTATATTTGAAAATTCTTCGTTTGATCACAATTTCTTGCTGGTTAGTTTTCATCGTCATGGAGTTTTGTCTATGTGCTTAGTTACTTTATAGTCAAAATCAAAGTCAAAACCATTTATTCAGTTTAGGCCCTAGAAGGGCACTTATGAAGGTCGAATTACAGAAGTTACCACCGGTTCGGAAGTCAGCCTTCAACTGAGAAGAACCGGCAAGAAACTCAGCAAGGTTACATTTTTTAAATATTTTTGGACCATCTGACTATAGTGGCTTTTTTTCAAATGTTTAACAATTTTATTCTTAAAGTAATACAAAAATACATAAAAATTATAACCCGCATTAGTTACCTCCATAGGTTACTAATGCGGGTTTAGGTATAGGTTTAGGTAAATACGTCTCTATTTTTATCTTTACTAGATGAAGAATCCAATTTGATTTACTTTGGCCAAAGATTAAGCATTGCCATTCAACGTGGCAATGCTGCCAGTCTTTTAGGAACGTTACCAGTCGACGGCGATGCGGAGGAATTCTTCGACGCACTTTTATAGTTTATTTTAGGTAGTTTTTAGATTAGATTAGTTTTAATTGTATTATGTTAATAGTGTAGATTATTAGTATTAGTAAAGTTACATGTTCCATTTAAATCCACTCAGCTATTACGACATGAATAAAATTTGATAGGTCATTTAATCATATAATGGTGTATTATATCGACTACCTGCCCCCCACAATTACACCCGCGTTCCTAAAGGATCTTATCTTTTCCCGGGATAAAAAATATTCTATATTTTATACCAGGATGTCTACCTGTGTCTGTACCTACGAAGTCGGGTTAGTTACACAATTTATAAATCAAGAACGGCTTAACGGATTTTGATGATACTTGGCACACAGGTAATATTTATCCTGGAGTAATATAAGATCCTCTGGGAACGCGGGTAAAACTACAGGGAATAGCTAGTTTTAGATAACATTTTTAAACCAGTTTATAGGTGTGAAAGGTGTTAAAAAACATAGGAAACTATAAAAAAAATTGTCATCTCCATGGTAAGTGATGATGTGGCCGAATGTGGTAAGTACACAAAGCCTAGATGGGAACTGGCTCTCAAGTGCAGCTGTTGGAACACATCAATAGGTGCTAGGCGACAGATTTTCAACTTGAGGGTGGTAGCCAGCCAGCCGGGTACTACAAAGTACCCTACCACCGTGCTAAGGTTTCCTCGCGATGTTTTCCTTCACCGAAAACTCAAGCTCACTGTAGGATTCGAACCCACGACCTTCGCGGTATCCGACGTCACTACCACTGAGCTATCATTGCCTTACTAACTATCATCCAAGACTCAAGCAAACATCAACCAATCCATAATATAACAGGCAAGTTTAGTGATACTAAAACAACTAAATACTCAGCAAATTCTACAACCTATACGTAAAGCTAAAACTAATAATGCAACAATCGCCCAGATTGCACCAATACGCTGCACCTGGTCCGGACGACACGGCAAAATGGGCCCTTGTCACCCTGGGGTGAGGCACAGCCCCCCACTCCGTGGTAGGAGGGGGGAGCACAGATATCAAGCGGAGCGTGGAACGTGTGAATGTTTTTATATTATACTAGTTTTCCGCCCCGCTGTTTCACCCGCGTTTCCGAGGGATCTTATCTTTTCCTGGGATAAAAAGTATCCTATGTGTTATTCCAGGATATGATCTACCTGTGTACCAAGTTTCATTAAAATCCATACAGTAGTTTTTGCGTGAAAGAGTAACAAACATCTACACATCCAAACATACTTTCACATTTATAATATTAGTAGGAAGTATGAGTATTGGAAATGAGTTGGAATGAGTCGATGTGCTGGATGTGTACAATCATCATTATGATAGCTTATAACTTATCTTTTCCCGGGATAAAAAGTATCCTACGTTCTTCTCTAACGTCCCATCTATCTCTACACCAAAATTCATTCAAATAGTTCAGCTTTTTAGGCGTGAAAAGGTAACAGACAAAGCTACTTTTGCTTGCTGTGTCATCTCATCACTCTTTTACCGTGTTAGGAAAAATCATTCCATGCAACTTTTCAAGATTCTTATATTAGAGGTTTAGGTTGTCCGTCTTATCTTTATTTATGTTATCTATACGATAAAATACCACATGGCACAATGAGCTTTAGAAGTAAATGCCTGCTAAAGAAAAAGAAGTTCTCTCTACATGATCTGACTCAATTTTGGCCATGTAATTTTTAACCTTAATTAGAACACATACGACTGAAATTGGCTAAGTGTTCTTTATGATAGATAGCTACAAAAACTATTGCCGACTTATAAACAAGACGTCTTAACCGTTTTTCTCATAAGGTATGTTTTCTTATGCAGTTTTTCAAAGACATAATCACAAAGACTGCAGAAAACAGAACAAAGTCTTAAATTAAATAGAACCTTGTTATTGCATCAATAAAGTATCAAACTCATTAATGAATCTATACAAATGTTGGCTATACATAGTTTGTATGCCCGAAGGCCAACATTGTTGCAAGGGGGTAAAAAACTTAAAAGCGGGTAGGATGGCGTAGAGTTGGGCGACTGAGGCTGCCCGTACCGGTGGCTGGATCATAAGGCATTTTTCCGAACATACACGTAGTACCCCCACTCCTGATGCCACCTCCACCCCGGTGATCTGGGCGCCCGATTGTGTAGAGTAGTGCAGGGAAAATTGTCTACAGAGAATGCTGACTATTATTTATGTTTTTAGGCAGAAAAACTGTATGAAATTATATTTGTTTTTGATACAAATTATTACCTATAAAATGTGAGTTATAAAATAATGTGCAACTTAAGTTAAACTGAATTGCAATTTTGTTTGTTAAATTTAGGAGATTATAGCTGTCCCCCGCAGTTTTATCTTTTCCCGGGAACAAAAGTATCCTTTGTGTTATTCCAGGATATGATCTACCTGTGCGCCAAGTTTCATCAAAATCCGTTCAGCCGTTTTTGCGTAAATGAGTAACAAACATCCAAACTTTCACATTTATGATATTAGTGGGATGAAGATTTTTAAAGCACATTATTACCTAATCATTGGCATTTGTAAATCGGTTAAAATACCTCCTCTAATAGATAGTCGATATCAAAGTGTTTTAATTAAGTATCAACAGTACATTCCACAATTACACCGACAAGTTTGGCAAACTTGTCCAACATTCTCTGTTCATTCATTAACCTGCGCCCACTCTTTGCTTCTTCGTCTCGCCGATAGCCGGCGATGTGTGCGGCTTCGAAACGCTGAAAGACGCCCTGTGACGCCAGAGCCTTCCTGAAAATGTATGCTACCCCTCCTCTAGAGCCCACCACGCCAGGCCAACGCACACAGGCGCACCACAGAAAAAACTACAACTGTGTACGTAATCGACACTGAAAATACGTAGCGAACGCGTCTGTGTGCGTCCAGTCCCCGTGAAAGATTACTCCTATGTAGTAGCAATACATATTCCTCAAGCGAAAGGTTTTAACGTTGTGTGTCGCGCGCATGTGTGCGTTGTATCGTATTTTTCGCACATTCGTGTGTGTTTTATTGACATTTTTATACATGAATTTTATGTACGCGATTTAGATGTTTTTGTATATACGTTCGGTTGTTTGTGTGCGTGTAAATTATTTGCGGTCGCTTTCGATGTTCGCGGAATACTGAATGGGTGTAATTAATTCGTTTCAGATGAAACTGTTCGGGTTGGTTTTCCTGAAGGCGGGAATATTTCTCACGTTTTTGAACCTATGTATTAAACATACGATATTATAATTTGGCATCATTACTTGAATAGAGTTTGTTAGGCGTGCCGAGGATTTGATTTCTTATGATCTCTAATATTTGATGGGGCTTTTTTCGGCTCTACATACGTATAAGTATGGAATATAACAAACACAATACAGTCTTATTACTCCTACCTGATATTCTTCACATAGAGCTTTCTGATTCTAAATTAGACTTAATATAACAGATAACTGATATAGGTACTCCTTGTAAATGTCTTGATCCCCGTGATTTCACCCGCTTTCCCGTGAAATCTTATATTTCCCCGAAAAAAAAAATAGTCTATCTCTTAATCCAGGATATAATCTATTTATATGCCAAGATTCATCACGATCGGTTTTGCAATTTCGGAGTTAATCGTGGCCCAACATGACAGGTGATTTTTTTTAAATTAAGATTTTATCAGGAAAATTTATCGTCAAAAATCATTAAGTATATGCACACCTATACATACATACATATCATTATATACAAGAACTCTCTAGTCCGTCTGTTAGAGCAACATTAGCATAGCTAATACGATCACACATACATAAACGATGTTAATTCCAACTGCAATTTTCTAGCTGGACACCCACACAGACATTTGAATGTAAACTTCCCAATATTTATCATTGCCAGCGTCCATGGATCCAGCGTTCGCGTGAACTCTAACTTGTTATGTAGTATTAATTAGTAATATTAGTTTGTTACTGAAATTTGCGAGTAATTTTAAGTTGCAGATGTATTTTTGAAGTGACACTGCCATAGTTAACAACAATGATTCATCTGTAAATGAAGCTTATGGAATAATTACTTCTTCTTTGTTCTCAACAATATTAAAGAAGGTTGGCCCCACGGTGGGCGCCAATATCATAGAATTTTGAAATTGGCGCCCAACGTAAATTTTGGGAATATCGATAATATTAATAATTAAAGCCTAACTATATTCAAAATTAAATCCAGACCAAATTATGGCCATAAAATCCTTTTACACATCGCAGAAGAAACTTTAACAAATTCGATATCTTCATAAATTCTTTACCTTGTGCAGGCTATAAAAGTGTATCTATAAACTCGGTTAGGTACTATGCATGTATAAAACTACAGTACCCAAAGGATTTGCAGCGCTGAGCTCGTGTCTTAGTATTTTTATTTTCCTTACTCCACTCTCTGTTGCTGTATCATGGAATACTTAAGGATCTACCCGTGTTCATTTTATAATGTCTACGGTTTTTTTTTACTCGACCAGTCGATAACAGGTCCTGACCTGTTTGCAAAATAAAATTTCTGTACTACTATGATTGTTTAAAAATTCACGGCGGGCCGGTTGGTGTGGTTGATGATGGGTCCATGAAACCATGCTATAGGTCGTGTGTTCGATTACCATCCAGGACAGACAGTGTCCATGAACATGTCTGTTTGTCCTGAGTCTGGGTGTAATTATCTATTTAAGTATGTTTTATAAAAAGTTTATCAGTTGTCCGGGTTCCATAGCAAAAGCTCTGCTTAGTTTGGAATTAGAGAGCTGTGTGTCAAAAATGTCCCAGGATATTTATTTATTTAGTTTCTATATACTTTTGCATCAGTTAAATCTTTGAAGTTGATTAAGTTATTCTATCGATAGATATAATTACAAATCATTTGTTCAGCAACAAGACTTTAATAGAGGCATACATTTTTCTTCTACATTTGTAATCTAATGATGCTTAAAGAATACATTATTTTTTCTCGCTCATCTTCCATTACAATTACAAGCTGAATGATGCGTCACACAATAAATATTCATGTTTATATTATTATGACAATGCATTAACATAGAGACGGCTTTCGTTTCTCATGGTAATCATAGGAATATAAACACTATTCCTATGGGAATAGAGTCCAAGGAAGCGGTACATAGAAGTCGGTAGAAGCGTGTAAATGTATTCAAAGTTATTGAGCGCCTTTTCATTCATATTGATGATATAATTAAGATTGAAGTGATGCAAAAACTTTAACCATTGATGTATCAGAAGTGGGATAAGTGCGTCAAGAAAACTTTGTACTCGTTTTTGCGAAAATTACGCGGACGGAGGAGTATGAAAGGCGCAGATAAAGTTTATATAGAGAAGGAGTGCTGAAAGCTAATATTTTTATATAATATGCATAAGAAATAAATTAAAATAATTTAAAAAAACATTACACACACTACCATGCGTTTGATACACACACACACAAATATATATTCTTACATATACATACATAACATAATCCTCTTCTGTCTTGCAACATATATTCTTTTTTTTATTGACGGCTATTGATGAGCTTTAGTGTTATCAAAAAAATACTTTATTCCTTAAAACTTTATGGTCGAATTTCGATCAATGGGCGACCTTTAATTTGATAGATATCCAAAAGAAAGAGGAAATAATCATTCAATAACTTTATTAGCGAAAACGAAAAGTTCTTTGTATGAAAACCAAAGGCAAAAGCATTAAGAAAATCGATAGCATTTTTACAATTTAATAAATTTAAGTCCGCCATTACTATATTACGCTGGGGATAAATGGGTCGCGAATGCCCCCACCTCCCCACCCCTACTGGAAAGGGGGACATCATACATCTCGATTCCTAGTACAAGGTTCATGCCATGTGATAATTGAGAAATTCCCATTCTTTTTACATGAAACGTGCTCGTATTAAAATTTATAACACGGAAGTCGCTAGTTATTGTTTGTTTAATTCTCCAATATAGTAACAAAATAATATATTCCACTGAAAAATATGAGGATGGATTTATTCTTTAAATCAGAAATATTACAAGCAGGCTGACGATGTAGGTTCAAGTCAAAATTCATTCAAAAAATGATTTATTCACTCCCACATAAAAGTTGAACATTATATGAATTTAACTAGGTAGGTACTGATGATTATGTAGTAGTCACTAAAACATTAACATTTTTTTTTAATTAGATTTTTTTCTGGTTAAACTTGTGTTTGACCACAATCTCACTATGGTAAGTGATGATGTGGCCGAAGGTGGTAAGCACATAAAGCCTAGATGGGGACTGGCTCTCAAGTGCAGCTGTCGGAATCCACCGAAAGGTGCTTAGCGACAGATTTTCAACTTGAGGGTGGTAGCCAGACAGTCGGGTACTACAAAGTATCCTACCACCGTGCTATGGTTTCCTCACGATGTTTTCCTTCACCGAAAGCTCAAGCTCATTGTAGGATTCGAACCCACGACCTTCGCCGCGGTATCCGACGTCACCTTAAATACATTTGCTATATTTGTATTACTATGAACTATCGTGGAGATGCTTTGAGGAGGTCTTACTCCAGTAGTAGACGTTTTCTGGCTGATAATAAACTCTCTTAATACATTATTTTAAAAGAAAACCAACCCAAACCCAATGGGTTATACACCAACTAATGTAAGTCTGATAATCTGACAATGTTGACTTGACGGTCATTATTATTAACCAACTAGCTTCGGGCCTGCAGTGAAAGAATTTTCAAAATCAGTCCAGTAGTTTCGGAAATTACCTCCTACATTCAAACTCACTTTTACCTCTTAAAGAAGGTTTCCTAAGGATTACGCAGTATCTAAATAGCTATGGACATATACAGAGTTTCCAGTAAATATTAGATAAACTTAATACCTACGATAAACTTAAGGGACAGATAGGAGGGTGGGTCACCTACCATTTATACAAAAATGAGCTCAGTAAAAGTGTCAATATTTTCGAATATATTCAAATTCAAAAATCAAACATCACAAAAATGGTGAAACTTGTAATGAGGTAATTTTTGTATATTTGGTAGATGACCCGTCCAGCAATCTCTTTCTTAAGTTAGTCGTACTTACCGCACATCTATATATATAAAAGAAAGTCGTGTTAGTTACACTATTTATAACTCGAGAACGGCTGGACCGATTTTCATGGTATTTGATTTGTTAGATTCGTCGCCCGGAATAGCAGAATAACTATTAAAAAATAAGAAAAATGCACAAAAAAGAATAATGAAGACAATTATTTTTGTCATAAATTTTGTATAGAACGACTTTTTGACATGTCTCGAGATCGGGCTGACAGATGACAGATGGTTTAGATTCACAAATTGGACACGGTAGGTGTCGCTGGAATCGGGTTCCATGTTTTGTTTTAATTTCAGGGCAGGACAACGTCTGCTGGGCCCTCTAGTCCTGTATAAAAATAGCTCGGAGCTGAGGGTCTGTCAGTCTGAAGAGCCATCAGAGTTCAGCTGCACTGCCTCTCACTGAACGTTAGATATATATTTATGTTGAAGACTACTCAATTTACTGATATGCTACTGTTCAATAGGATTTAGGTAGAGATATTAAAAACGTTCAACTAAAATAACTGGCCCATAATTTAGGAGAAAGGATCCAAAAATTTCAACTACCAGGGCCTAAAATAAATAAATGAGTTTTGAGTATTTTGGTGATGAAAAATTCCATGTGATTTTCTATAGCAGTCATATTGCCCATGATCACAGACCTAGATATCCGCATAATTTGGGAGAAAGGATTCGAAAATCTCAACTACCAGGGTCTAAAGTGAATAAATGAGGTTTGAGATCAAAGAATTATGGAAATTTCTTATTTCTTTTCATGTGATTTTCTATAGCAGTCATATCGCCCATGATCACAGTCTGAATAATCGACAATACTTAGTTATTATGACGTAGATATCCGCATTTTATGGATCCGATTTTCCAAAATTTACCCCCCAAGGGTATGAAACGGGGGTCCAAAGTTTGTATAGAAATGGGATCGCGGGTGAAACAGCGGGGCGGGAAGCTAGTTCAAACTAATCGTAATCAACTTTCGACACAATACTTTATATCAAATTGAAAACAAAGGTTTTACGTAAGTGGTTACCCAACAATTAAAGTCACCTATTGTTATTTTAACCATTGTCTGTTTGTCTATGCGACATGAATCTCAATCTAGTCATTAAATAACTATGTGGTTCTATCGTTTATGTTTACCGGTTACATTTTTTACTTAAGGATAAGCTTGTGTTTGATCACAATCTCACCACGGTAAGTGATGATGTGGCCGAAGTTGGTAAGCACACAAAGCCTAGAAATGACCGTGGTATGGTTTCCTTACGATGTTTTCCTTCACCGAAATCTCAAGCTTACTATAGGATTCGAACCCACGTCCTTCGCAGCGGTATCAAACATCACTACAACTGAGTTATCATCGCCATAAAAACATTAGTTAGGTACAGAATATTATAAAAAAATTATCGTACCGAGAGCTCGGATTCAAATTACATGAATTTCTGGCCTGAATTTTCAACTTAAGAGTGTTTTATTGCAAAAATCTGCAGCTCGAATTGTGAAATTCAATTAAATTCTATTTATTATTATTTTGCCGCCTTAATACGCAAATAATATCAGTGAGACTAGATAACTAATGATTAAATGT
The DNA here is from genome assembly GCA_951361185.1 of Ochropacha duplaris. Classification (NCBI taxonomy): domain Eukaryota; kingdom Metazoa; phylum Arthropoda; class Insecta; order Lepidoptera; family Drepanidae; genus Ochropacha; species Ochropacha duplaris. The sequence goes on along the minus strand of OX592711.1, from coordinate 1,072,958 downwards.
AATAGGTGTAAGTTATTTTTGACAAGAGTACTTAATTGCTGAGTTTATTGCCGGCTCCTCTCAGCAAAAGCAACCTTCCGAACCGAGCATTAGAGTCTGGACTATTCATAAGTGCTTGTAAAGGCCTATTTCAATAAAAAACATTTTCATTTTCATTCAATGTTTGACCTGACTTGACTTGTTCCAAGCAAAAGTGTAAAAAATATCGCCAATATGACTATAGATGGTCCAAAATGTAACTGTTATATAAAAATGTAACCTTGCTCAGTTTCTGACCGGTTCAACTCAGTTGAAGGCTGACTTTGAACCTGTTGTAAGTTCTGTAGCACGATCTTCATAGACCCTTCTAGGGTGATTTCATTCACCGAAAAATAATACTCACTAGACCATTCGACGTCTAAACTATCGCCTAATATTAAGTAACCGTTTTGTTGAGAATCTTTCCCAATGCAGTAAAAGCGATGTATACCTGAACTCCTAGCCAGAGCTAAGAACTAAACGCCCGCTAAGCACAACAGATTCCAGTACATATTTTATTTCAGACAATAGCAATCCTAACCTAGCAGACTCACGCCACCTCACGCGCTCTATCATACGAGGGACAAAACAAAACACATAACAACTTCTATAGGTTGTTGCCGTTGGATGTAGCACTTCTAACAAAACCTGGGCGTCGTGCTCAAAGCGTGCGAAAGTAGAGCCCTCTTTATCTAAGAGGCGTCGAGAGGGGGACGGGGGGACGGGGCGACGGAGAGGGGGCCAGGGGGCGGAGGACAAGTGCATCTCAAAGAAATGCAGATTTTACACGTCGCTACTCTTCGGGTGTGTCGAGGTATCGTCGAGATGTGCCGTTGTGTATGGTTGGTAAAACTAACTAACTTATTTATGTGTTTTTTGGCTTAGAATTAAATAAATAAATAAATATCCTCGGACATTTGTTCACACACGGCTAACTGATCCCAAACTAAGCAGAGCTTGTAATATGGAAACCAGATGACTGATATACTACATATACTTTTTTTTTTGCAAATACATACTTAAATAGATAATTACACCCAGACTCAGGACAAACAGACATGTTCATGCACACAAATGTGTGTCCTGGATGGGAATCGAGCCCACGACCTGCGGCGTGATAGGCAGTGTATTAACCAACCACGCCAACCGGCCCGTCATGTGAATCAATTCAAGTGTTATTTATCTGACCTTAGATTGAGTCCTTTTCCTATATTACTAGCTGTCCCCCGCGGTTTCACCCGCGTTCCCGAGGGATCTTATCTCTTCCCGGGATAAAAAGTATCCTATGTTTTATTACAGGATATGGACTACATGTGTGCCATGTTTCATCAAAATCAGTTCAGCCATTTTTTCATGAAAGAGTAACACACATCCTTTCACATTTATAATATTAGTGGGATATTATTATACATCCTTTCAGTAGTGTTGTAGTTTAGTTGATATTTATTAATTATTAGCGATTCAAGTTAATCCATTCTTCTTCTTGAGGGTGCCCTATCCTATCGAATGTGGGCGACCACCACACGGAATTCATCTCTGTTCTGCGCCAGTCTGCAGTCTGCAATTTCCATTAGCCACGTGTTATGTCATTTTTGGGGAGAATTTTCTGGAAATTCAAGCAAAATGTGAAAGCCATCTTTAATTATCCATAGTTGGATCCACTGACTGATTCCACCAGGTTGATGGAAGAAATCGCTTCTGCTTTATTAGCCCTCTAAATTATTTTGAATAATAAAAAGTTTATTCTTATAATATTTGTACTATAGATTCGAATCTTCAATGAGCTTGAGCTAAGAAAACCTGTCATACACTTACTAGTATCTTCTGACAGCTGCCTCAATTCGAGAGCAAGAAAATGAAAATATTATTTAAATTATTTTTTCTATTTTGCTGACCCTACGCACCGAATATGACACTCATTATAGCGAAGCGGAAGGATTTCTCTAAAATATGTCAAACGTAAGTAGGCGGGCGACAAGACAGACTACGATTTCTATTCAAAAGGTACCTTATGTAACTGTCGAATACTTTACTATTGTCTAATTGGACATGCAGGCACTCAAAGTACATAAATGAAAATGAAAATCATTTTTCTCATGAATAGTTTACAGTCTAACGCACGTTTCGGAAGGTTGCTTTTCCTGAGAAGAGTCGGCAATAAACTCAGCAATTAGGTACTCTTTTCAAAATCAACTTAAACCTATTAATTATCTGGTTTCCATAGCACAAGCTCTGCTTAGTTTGGGATCAGATGGCGGTGTAAAGAACGTCTCAGGGAATTATTACTATTAATTGTTCAATTCTTCTTCAAAAAAATGTTCTTTCAACCTAATTCCAGAATGATTTAAAAACTACCATCTTCCTGAGTAAAATTCTAACAAACAAAACCATATTTTCCAGTGTCAAATAGAACAGAAGTTATAAATTAACAATTAAATGCTGGCATTACTCTCGATTGCCGTAGAGGGCGGGATCGAGATCGCGATCGGCATGGAGAATAGGTACATAACATCTTCAATAACAATAAGCACAAAACTTTGCACATTAAGCGATCGTAATGTAAAACGATTAAAAGCAAAGTTTTTCCAAAAGGGTGTGGCCCGAAACCCCGTGTCGAGAATTACAGATGGAGTTGATAATACCGCCTATTTGCTCCGCTTAAAATGTTTCAAGCGTTTTCAATTTTATTCGGTACAACAATTTCAGTTAGTCAAGATTTTTCACTGTTTTTTCCATTTTAGTACCTACATAGATAAAAATTATGTAAATTTCGATAAGTTTATCATATTCACATTTCTTTTTTTGCAACGTATCTCTGTTTTTGTCTGTCGTAAAAATAATAATTAATGATCAGATAGCCGTGTGTGAAAAATGACCGAGGATATTTATTTATTTATTTATTATTATTAATTAGTACTTTTGTGTACATATGTTTAATATTGTCATATTAAAACGTTTTTCAATTGTACAGACTTGTGTTGGTCCAAAACATGAAATCCCAGTTCAAAATTGAGTTTTTGAATCGACAGTTAATTTCAATAAATATTCACACTTTTCACATTATTTTACCAATAGTAACAAATTTTTGTTATGTAGGTATTTAAGCTTAGGTAAGTATATTATTATGAAATTTAATAAAAAATACCTTGCACTACAAAAAATAGTCAATTATAGTTAAAACGTAACTTCTCAGAATCATGCCCATTATTCTCATTTAAAAGCTAACTTCTAAAACTATAACCTTCATAGTTTCACACACACACTAAAACATTCACACTAAAACCGACATCAATCACACCACAAACAGCTCTGTATGTATATACAATTAGACAATCGGCGCATCGGTGGACCGTGAGCCATTAGGGTTTTAATTGAAAATAGCGTAAAAGCTGTAAATTGTACGAGTGCAGCCGGGGGGCCTGCAGTGTCTGTCCGACGACGGACGATTCCTTTGTCGCTTTACTATTGATACTTGTATTTTATGTTCAACTAGCTGTCCCGCGGTTTCACCCGCGTCCCCGTGGAATTTTTATTTATAACAAACCTTGCCCTAACGAATAACGAATACATAAAACAAAGAATCATCCAATTTGGTGCAGTTTGAAAGTTATTAGCGTACATACATTTCGAAGATCCATTTTTATTTATAGGTATAGATATCTAGAGATAAGGTTTTGCAATCAAAAGGTTTTTTGATGAGTCGAACGAACATCTAGTTAATATGTGAAGAAGTTATTTGTACATCATTTTCGTCTCTATTTGTTAGCTGACTTTCTTTTCTTTAGCTATAGTCGAACTTTAGTGTTATCAATAAAAAAAAATTGACAGTAACTTTTTTCCCCAAAATTTTCTAATTACGACAATATCTATACAAATACCTCACTGAGATCTCAGAAAGTACAGCTACAATCTTGAAAGGCAGGTTGATTCCTAATAAAGAGTAAGTACCCACTAAGAAAGGATTTTTAATAAATCAACCCCTAAATATTTCCCTCGGGAACGCGGGTGAAACCGCGGGGGATCACTAGTCGACACTAATATTATAAAGAGGAAATATTTGATTTTAGTTTGTAATGGAAACGGATTTTAAACATTCTTTCACATATAGAAAGCTCTGATCAGCGAGTAGGTAACATAGGCATTATTTTTTTATTAAATCGAAGATGGTAAGCATACAATCAATACTTAGTTAGAAGGAGACTGCCTTTCAAATACAGACCTAATGGGAGTGTGAAAAGGGATATTTATTTAATAACAACAATAAACGAAACCTTATGGACTTCCTTGACAGTTCATTTCAGATCCGACTTTGTTTAGTTTAGATATTAAGTTAAGAATTCGATTTTTTTGCATGTATTTTAAACCACCAAATAACTTATTATTCATAATGCTAATCTTAAACGAAACATATAACATGTTTCTCAAAGTTTAAGCAAAGAATCCATAACTAAAGTTCGACAATCTATGGCCATCATAATAAAACTGTATTTAAAATAGAAATGGCCACAACACCCAATGAATGCGTTAAAAGAAATTATGTATATTAAATTCTCAACTGAATTCCTTATCAACATCAAAATATATCGATACAGCGACAGAAAAGTCTTGATACTTTAATAATTTGTTGTTAATTATGGGCCGATCTAGGCTCTGTATGCTTACCACCTTGGGCCACATCATCGCTAAGCATGGTGAGATTGAGGTCAAACACAAGCTTATCCAAAAGTAAAAAAAAAAGAAAGTGGCGTCGGATACCGTGACAAAGGTTGTAGGTTCGAATCCTACGATGGGCTTTAGCTTTCGTTAAGGGAAACATTGAGGAAACTGTAACACGGTGGGAGTACTTTGTAGTACTCGACTGGCTGGCTACCACCCTCAAGTTGAAAATCTGTCGCCAAGCACCTATCGGTGTGTTCCATGTGTTGCAGCCAGTCTCTGAGAGCCAGTTGTCTCCTTAACAATTTAAAAGGTCGGCACCAAACTGTCAAGCCCACGGTATTCCTAATGTGTAATAGGCAACGGTAGTCACTTACCATCAGATGACATGTCTGCGTGCTGGTCTGACTTAAAAAATAATAATAAGACATAACTACAAAGATTTACTAAAATTTTGTAATATACATATACTAGCTGTCCCGTGAGATATTATATTTTTCCGGGATAAAAATATAACCTATGACACTCACAAATAACGTGGCTTTCTATTGGTAAAGAAATTTTCAAAATCGGATCCAGAGATTACCCCCTACAACCTCACAAACTTTACCTCTTTATAATATTATAGTAAAGATATTAAGTTAACAATAATTAACCTATTTGAAATAAAATATTATATTTTATTAGGTAAATTCAACGATCAAAACCTTTCAAGCGAACACATGACACTTTTATATCGCATGCGGCTAACAATCTAATTACAACCCGCGGGAATCGAACCGCGATCGACCGGCCGATACGGGCCGATTACACTGCCGCCAGACCACTACGCCCTGCGCCCTTACGTTACGTTTGGAGGGCTACAAGTACCTACTACGTCTCCTTTTATAGCTAATATTTTAATTGTAGCCATTAAGAAGGTAATTTCTGCCGAAATTATTAAGAGAACTATTGGTAAAACCCACCAGTAGATGGATAGCTCAGCCTTCGGATTACGTTTGTTACAGACAATTTAAAACTACCTCCCCCGTTTGGGGAGGGGCCGCCAAAACCACTCTTTTACAATTGGAACGAGCACAGAGAGCTGTTCTGAAGGTTATGACAGGAAAACCATTTCGCTATCCAACCGTCTCACTATATAAAGATTGTCAGCTCTTATCAGTAAGACAGCTTTTTGTACTCCAAACTGTTCTACGCAAACATGCTACTCTTCAACTTGACACTACAATTTGTAAAAATCGCAGATCATATAAAGTATGCCACGCACCACCCTGGAGAAGTAGTCTGGCCAGACGGCATTTTGATGTAAATAGTTGTTATTTATACAATACCATTAATAAAACTTGTTCTATTTATTCTTTAAACACATTCAATTGTAAAAATAAAGTGAAGACTTGGCTTTTGACACAAAAATTTTTTGACACCGAAAACATTATTCAAATTAATTAATGTAGGTTAGGATAATTTGCATTTCTTACCTTTATATAATGATCAAACCTGTGCGGAGAGAGCTTTGGTATCCATAACACAAGTTAGTTCTTACTTTGGATACCAGAGGTTTCAACAAACACTTTTATTTTGTATTTAACTCATAAGTACCTACTATTCATATGTAAATTTTAGTGTTTTTGTTCCTTTTTTGCGAAATAAAATATTTATTTATTTATTTTTATTTATTTACCTACAAATCACTTAAAATATTTCAATGACATTCCTTTCTTAATGATTTGCAATTTGCTAGGTCACGTGATATCATGACGTCACCTGCTCGTAAAAAAAACTTTTAGTTCAAACATCGAAACGTAATACGCTGGATCTTTCATAACTTTACTGTTTCCATTGAGCTGTTTACAAGCAGGTGACGTCACACTCAGAATCGGCCAGTTTCGAGCGTTTTCAATCACATTTTATTTATGATTTCTTATAAACATCACACTATTTTCAAATATTAGGTACTATGGCTAAATTAGTTTAGAACAATGTTTACTGGTTAAACTAACAACAGTTTTATCTTTATTTTCATTGTAGTCAAATACCCTATTGTAACGTTCATAAGTGCCTCATCAAAGCCTAAACAGATGAGTTTGAATTTAGGTATCTTCTATAAAAACTATAATACTAAGGACAGTGAATAAAACTGGCCAAGTGCGAGTCGGACTCGCGCACGAAGGGTTCCGTAAAAAAGGCAAAATAATCACGTTTGTTGTATGGGAGCCCCCCTTAAATATTTATTTTATTTTGTTTTTAGTATTTGTTGTTATAGCGGCAACAGAAATATATAATTTGTGAAAATTTCAACTGTCTAGCTATCGTGGTTCTTGAGATACAGCCTGGTAACAGACAGACGGATGGACAGACGGACGGACAGACAGCGAAGTCTTAGTAATAGGGTCCCGTTTTTCCCTTTGGGTACGGAACCCTAAAAAAACCAACAACAATACCAACCAAGCCTGAAGAAAACAACACAACATTAACCACCAAATCTCACGGTTATCTAAGTGACATAAATTACGTTCAAGTTAATTGATTCAGTTCCAATCGTAGGGGAGCCAACGATGCGCCACGTCTTATCGAAAGCAGTTGTGCGCTTTAATTAGGTGTTATCATGGCAGATGGTTCAGGAGTTAAGGGAAAGAGTAGAGGAAGAAAGGTTTCCTATCGGAAAGAAGTGGCAGTGACGTTGGATACTGCAGTGAAACTCTTACCTAGAGACTACAACATGGGGTTCTACAAAAGAGGAGTAAGAAGGTTTATGCAACACACGATGGCATTTTTGGTCGTTTTGGGTCACTTTTACTTTTAATTGCACTTGGTACGTGTAGTACATCAGTTCATTCCGGCAACGCGACACAAATAAGCTAATTAGCCACTCTTTAACCACCTTTCGGAGCATGATCTAACTACACCTTGCAAAAACCAATGATAATATTTACTTAAATTCAACTTATTCAAGAAACATTCATGAGCAAATTCAATGAGTCAACACGTCCACCTTTCAATACATTTTCAATGTATAGAATTCTCGTCCCATCCTTTCAATAGGTGTTCAGTATTCCGTATCGAGAATCCGAAGTACTTCCTTAACGTCCAAACCGCAAACTTTCTTACAATACATGTGTGTGTCTCTAATTATATTCATATTGGTGACCACCTCAGCAGGTGCACACCCAAGCATAACGGACATCAGTGATGCGTAACCACAAACAAAAATTAACCCACAAATTGAAGCAGTAGAGTCTGAATTTAACTGCAACATCTTCAAGGATAAAGAAACAATTCTCGATCGATGAATAGATTTTATTAGGAATGTCTTAGAGTCTATTATTGTTTGTTTTTAGTTTGATTTTCGGAACAATGACAGTGGCTCGCTTCCCTATACTAAGGTCAATAGCATGATGGGCAAATTCGGTTTCGTTAATTACTGACCATTTTTAAGTGGTCGAATGATTTTAGTCTTGTGGGTTTTCTTGAGTATGATATAATTTGAATTTGATGATCTTTTTTGAGGATTTAATAAGACAGGTGAATGGAGGGACTCGAAAGTCTATAGCTTTTACTGTTCCAATTAGAGGATAAGGTCTAAGTAACTATATTGAATCTAGTTAGTAAATTTATTTGAAAACAATCAGACGCAAAGAAAATTAGCCCCAAAATTCGTAAAATTTTGGCGCGATCGGGAGTCCACGGGCAGTCGGGTTGACTCTTAATATTTGAGGCGGACGTACTAAATTATCGATTAAATTAATACACTTGCTACTATTATCATGTATTTTTTTTACTTTTGGATAAGCTTGTGTTTGACCGTAATCTCACCATGGTAAGTGATGATGAGGCTGAAGGTGGTAAGCACACTGTCGGAACACACCGATAGGTGCTTGGCGACAGATTTTCAGCTTGAGGGTGGTAGCCAGCCAGGCGAGTACTACAAAGCACCCTACCACCGTGCTATGGTTTCCTCAAGATGTTTTCCTCCTCAATGTAGGATCCAAACCCACGACCTACACCGCGGTATCCGACGTCACTACCACTGAGCTATCATCGACTCACATCGCCTCATATACATCAAACATAGTTTTTGCGGTACTAATAAATTTGTACTCATTATGTTAAACAGTAAACGGTACGTACTTATACATATTTAACCCCTTCATGATAGCGCTTGTTAGCGTATCGCCTGACACCTTTTTGCACAATCTTGCGAAAATTAATATCAAGTATCTATTATAGGATATTAACGCTATTAAAACTTCAAATGTTGAAGCCTCAGACATCTAGTAGGAATAATATGGGACCTAATAGAGCGCCTTGTGGCAGTTCGCCTATAAAATAGTTTTTTTTTATTGTGGATAAGCTTGTGTTTGATCACAATCTCACCATGGTAAGTGATGATGTGGCCGAAGGTGGTAAGCACACAAAACCTAGATGAAAACTAGCTCACAATAGCAGCTGTCGGAACACACCGATAGTTGCTTGGCGACAGATTTTCAACTTGAGGGTGGTAGCTAGCCAGTCGAGTACTACAAAGTATCCTACCACTGTGCTGTACCTCACGATTTTTTCCTTCACCGAAAGCTCAAGCTCATTGTATGATTTGAACCCACGACTTTCGACGCTATATCCGACGTCCCTACCATTGAGCTATCATCACCGTGAAGACTCAGGACAAACTGGCATGTCCATGCACACAAATATATGTCCTAGATGGGAATCGAATCAAATAGATAATATATTATTATTATGCAAGATATTGCTAAGTAAGAATATGAAAAAACACAAAGAACTAATTAAACAGGAAAAACGTTAGTACACGTCTCCATAACCATTACCGATGTATTGATAAAATCGATATCGATACCATCGACTCGTTAAAAAACCGACAATAATTAAACAGTAACCAACAGGCCGCCACATGTCATTCGAAACAAAAGCTCTTTACATGAGAAACTAATTACTAAACCGCGATAGAGCGAGACACCAATACGGTTAAATATACAGTGCGAGAGGGACGTCGACAATACCCAGATCGGAAGCAGATTGGTACGCACCACTGCGCACTGACCGAATATGTTTTTTACTAATTAAAAATGCTGGCGGTAGTTTGATAAATTATATTTCGGTCGATTTATTTGGCTTTGTGTTTTAGAGGTTAAGTGCGCGGGCGCAGCTTATGTAACCGCTCGATGAGTTTATTATGTTTCTGTGAAGCCAAAAATAGTTTTATTTTTATTTGTTTCGATGCTGTCCTTTTTATTTTTTTTCATTCATTACTATCTGTCTCTTATGTATAGCTAAAGGATCTTATAGTTTCCCGTGATAAAAAGTATCCTACCAAGTTTCATTAAAATTCGTTCAGCCGTTTTTGCGTGATACAAACAAATATACAAACTTGTATATTTATAATAACACTAGCTGTTCCGCGCGGTTTCACCCGCGTCCCCGAGGGATCTTATCTTTTCCAGGGATAAAAAGCCTATGTGCTATTCCAGACTATAATCTATCTCCATGCCAAATTTCATCCAGATCCATTCAGCCGTTCTGGCGTAAAAGAGTAACGAACATACATCCATCCAAACTTTCACATTTATAATATTAGTAAGATTAGTGGGATTCAATTTAGATTTCCAGCGAGCAACATTGATGATAATTATGTAGTTAAAGTATTTCTTCGGTATGTTATACGGTTCCGTGATAAAATCTGTATTTAAAAAAAATGGTGAGTACGACTTTTTTCCCATATATGGCATTGGCATTTGGCATAGACAACTTCCACACGTCAAAGTTCCCATCTAGGCTTTGTGTGCTTACCACCTTCGGCCACATTATCACTTACCATGGTGAGATTGTAGTCAAACACATGCTTATCCAAAGTAATTAAAAAAGCTATGATTTCCGTCAATCTGATTATTAGTTTCATTTGTAAAAGAATTGACAGCAAAGTTAAACAAACTTTGGTTTGGAACTGTCAATGTACGATTGAAAATTTTTAAAATTATTTATTATAAATTAATAATTTCAAGTATAAATGATGAAGCAAATGCTGTCTTTGGATGATATAAATGTGAAATATGTTTGGTTTTAAATATTTGTATGCACTGAAGAATATAAAAAGCTTTCAGATACAATTTCTACATTTGTTATACGAGTATGTACATCACGAAAATTTGCTGTTTTAACAATCAAGTGCTCAGCTGTGATCCGGTTTTTCTGTTTTAATATATTTGTGTGCCGAAGAATTCCAAAATCATTGAAATAAAATTTCTCTGTTCGTAAAAATCAGCTGATTTAATAAAGTGACACACGTTCGACGGGGCGCCGTCAACGTTTTGGATAGTCCAGTGCTCCCGCCGCCACACTAGTGCACCGTCAGATTACGTACTCGTATTTTGTTTAGGACATGCTATTTAATTTTTTTATTTAATTACGTGTTTGTGTTATTATTGTTATTTGTGTTATTTGTGTTCTATAAATATAAGTATGTAGGATGTATGATAATTTTATTTCTAATATTTTTAAATATTTTATAAGTCGTAAGTTTTAATGATCAGTGGTAGCAGCGATGTAGGAAGTGCGTGTCAACCTTCAGCATCGCTGGAAATCTTGGAGAGATGTCCCCTATGCACCCAGGCACGATATTTTAAAGGTAAGCGGGGTCTGAATGTGCATATTGGTAAAATCCATAAATCCCAACATGCATGCACTTTGGACCCCGACACCGCACCTATACTTTCACAACCGACTTCCGATCCACTTTGGAAAACTTTGTCAAAATTAAAAAATTCAGTTCCTGTTTTGAAGCGAGTTCCTCGTGGCGCTAGACCTTTAGTTGCTCAGCATTTAGCAGGCTGCGTCCGCCTCGCAGCCCGGGAGAACTCGCAACGTGCTTGGGAGCGACTTCTCACCTTCCCCTACAGGATTCTACACGTCCAAAAAAGTCTGGCAAACAAAAAAACTTTAACCACACAAATTAAAGAAAACTGCAATATTTTGACCTATAATTTTGATTCTAAATTACCGACACAGCGATATAACTCTACAAGAGGTATATCAAATTTAGTAGAATCCAAGTTAAGCGAAGGTGACATTAGGGGAGCTGCCAGGATTCTTTTTAGCAACGATGTAGTGGCGCCGTGTTCTACGGATACTCTATCAGCTTTGGAGAGTAAACACCCCGCCCCCTCGGATGATCTTTCTTTTCCCGACCCTCCTGAACTAGATATTCATAGCCTCACTGTTTCAGGTCAACAATTGATCGCAGCTGTGTGCTCTTTCCGGAGCGGCTCCGCGGGTGGCCTCGACGGCTTGAGTCCACAACATTTAAAAGATCTCACCTGCTCAAGCGCCGGGGATGCTGGTGAGCTGCTTTTGAAGGAGCTCACGACTCTGATCAATCTTATGCTCTCCGGCAGTGTGAACGATGCCGTCATCGACGTCTTGTACGGAGCAAATTTATGTGCTCTGCGCAAGAGGGATGGTGGTATTCGTCCCATTGCCGTGGGAACTACTTATCGTCGTATGGCAGCCAAGATTTGCTGTAAATTTTATAGTGAGGCCCTTTCGGAAAAATTTCAGCCCCTGCAGCTAGGCTATGGCTCAAAGGGGGGCTGTGAAGCTGCCGTACACGCCTTGTCGACCTACCTAAATCATGGAAATGGAGAAATCATCCTGAAGGTTGACATAAAGAATGCCTTCAACTCCGTCAATAGGGACACCTTGCTGGCAGAAGCTAAAAAAGAAACACCCCAAATTTTTAGTTTTCTTTGGCAGTGTTATAGGCAACCATCAAAATTACTATATCAGGACAATCTTTTGTTATCAGCAGTAGGCTGTCAACAGGGTGACCCCCTCGGACCAGTGATTTTCAGCCTAGCTATCCATCCAATTATTCGCCAGTTAAATTCCAAGTTTAATGTTTGGTATCTCGATGATGGAACTTTGGGAGGCGATGTAGATACCGTATTCAATGACCTGCAATTTTTAATCAACGAATTCCACAATATTGGCCTTGACCTTAATTTTTCAAAATGTGAACTTTATTTATCTGACACGACCGACAACCAAACGACACTCGCAAAATTTAATAGTATTTCCCCCCAATTAAAAATGATTGAAAAAAGTTCTCTTCGCCTCTTAGGGTCTCCAATCTTAGAGAACTCTTTCCCCGATTTTATCGAGGAAAAAATTCAAAATTTTAGTGATATTTCGGAAAGATTGCTAAAAATTAACATGCATTCGGCTATCACCATAATCAGGTACTGCTGTTTTGGCCCTAAATTTAACTACATATTGCGTGCATCTCATCTTTGGTCACATTCACACCTATTAGAAAAAATTGATAAAATTATCCGCCATACTTTAACATCCATTTTAAATGTGGCCTTGGACGACCGAGCTTGGACACAAGCTACCCTCCCTATCCGTATGGGAGGTCTCGGCGTCCGCAAAATTGCAAGTATAAGTTTACCGGCTTTTATATCCTCGGTCCATGGGACTGAAAAGTTAACCAGGAAAATCCTAGCTTCCACACTGGTTGACTTTGAGGTACCGTGCTTCACTGAGGCTATAAGCGCTTGGAAAGCCACTTGTCCGAATATTGACCTACCCGCCAACCCATCTTCCCAGAGGCAGTGGGACGAACCGCTCAGCAAAAGTATACAAAAGAATCTTATCGACACGTCACCGTGTAATGCTTAGCGAGCGCGCCTACTGGCTGTGGGTGAGTGGGAGTCGGGTTTATGGCTTCTAGCACTACCGTCTTCCAACATAGGAACTATGTTGGACGACACTACTTTCCGCCTCGCTGCTTGTCTGCGTCTGGGAGCACCCTGCTGTTCTCCTCATCGCTGCCACTGCGGGGAAGCTGTCAACAGCCTCGGGCGCCACGGCTTGTCATGCAGTCGGAGTGCGGGCCGTATAGCGAGACATGCGAATTTAAATGACATTATCCGTCGTGCTCTTGTTGCCGTCGGCGTTCCAGCCATATTAGAGCCAAATGGGTTGGCACGCGACGATGGCAAGAGACCTGACGGAATGTCATTGTTTCCATGGAAGATGGGTAGGCCTCTAGTGTGGGACGCAACGTGTGTTGACACTCTTGCGCCATCCCATCTTCCTAGCACAGCGTGTCTTGCCGGCGGTGCCGCTGCATCTGCTGAGAATCTCAAGCGGCGAAAATATAATAGCCTTATAGGTAATTATATTTTCGAGCCGTTTGGGGTTGAAACTCTCGGGTCGTGGGGCCCGAGTGCTCATTTCCTATTTAAGGATATTTCCAAAAGATTGGTTGACGCTTCCCGTGACCAAAAGGCTGGCTTTTACTTTGGCCAAAGATTAAGCATTGCCATTCAACGTGGCAATGCTGCCAGTCTTTTGGGAACGTTACCAGTCGACGGCGATGCGGAGGAATTCTTCGACGCACTTTTATAGTTTATTTTATTTTAGGTAGTTTTTAGATTAGATTAGTTTTAATATAGTTATAATAATGTAAATATTTTATTGATTTTATATAGTGTTCCTTTATAATGTAGATATTAGTTAATTTAATAAACAAACTTAGGTTTCAATATAATTCCAGCGTAAATTATTGTCTATTTCCACCTAAAAATCATTAAGCAATTTCTGACAATCTAAACTCATACTTACCTGACTGGCCGGTTGGCGTGGTTGGTTAACACACTGCCTATCACGCCGCAGGTCGTGGGTTCGATTCAAACTTCAAACTTTATTGCGTTCATGGTAACATATAGATGGTACAAAATTGGTGATGGTACTAACATGAAACCCTGTTAGGGCACAGCAAAGTAGACTCTAAAAATACATTTTTCATTAAATAAAATAAAATAAAAGTTTATTTTTAACATATATACATTTTATTTTAGCATTTCTTACATACCAACTCTTCATCAAAAAACTCCCATCCAGGACAGACATTTGTGTGCATGAACATGTCTGTTTGTTCTGAGTCTGGGTGTAATTGTCTATTTAAGTATGTATTTACAAAAAAAAAGTATATGTATCAGTCATCTGGTTTCCATATTACAAGCACTGCTTAGTTTGGGATCAGATAGCCATGTGTGAACAAATGTCCGAGGATATTTATTTATTTATTACTTCAATAAAACAGATTATGCCAATTACACACATTTCAGTTTAAAGTGCATTCGAACGAAAACCATTAATTACAAAGTGAATCCGTCTAGAAAATACACAGTAAATCACAATCATGCAAATGAACCCTTCAAACGCTATCGAAATTCAAATGACGACCATAAAATCGGTCTTGACACAATGTCTAAAATGCATAGGAATAACCCTAACAATGCTGGCTTAAAACCTATGGTACTTACGCGCCGGTTGGCTTTTGGGGACCTTTAATGAGCTATTGAAAAATGATAGCAAAAATAATTCGAATTATCATAAGCCATTTGAGGGTTGAGTGTTCCCAAGCCTTGGAGTTACCACTCAAGTGAAAACAAACTCAATTACCATGACATAAAACTCTAAATCAAAATTATTTACCTTACAAAAGAGCAGTCAAAGTTTTGCATCATCCTTCATCTCGTAATAGCGATATCAATCAAATATAAATTTTATCTCGTATATTTAAAACTCAAAATCCATTAGCATGCAAGTCCAAAAATGTTATGATAATTTTTCCTAACCCTTAAATGGCATATGCAAATTTTCTCGAATGAGCATTGTCAATCGGGATGCGCGTGCAAGGATTTCCAGACGCGTTCGAGGGTTGGATCAATATGGCGATGACAGATGCGAAGACGGGTTCAAAACATAGTATCGAATTACGATGCTCTATTTTGGATAAGCGCAACGAATCAATGTTTATTTCCCATGATACAAAAAATGGTAATATTTTCTTAACAAAAAAAATTGCATTGAAAATAAAAACACTTATTTTAACAGTCAAATCAAACCGAACATTAGAAACGCAATACACTGCAGTTCAAATTAAATAGTTTCCACAAAAAAACCATTTGTTTTATTTTTAATTTGGGCTCCTAGATACCAAAAAATACTGTAAAAATCAGAGGTAAATAGATTCACTTTATAAGAACTTCAAAACGCACTGTTGCGTTACTGCATCAATTTTACAATTAACTGCCCTATCGACGATATAATTAACGGCTATAATCGTTAAATCGCTCACTATCCTACTTACGATAAAAAATTCTAGTCTCAAAAATTCCAGATCAGCAATTTTATTTTATAAAAACGCCGATCACTTTGAAGTAAAGTTGTAAAATTCCTTCAAAGAACCATAAATTCGAATAGCGTTCAAGTACGAACATAGCTTCCTCATGCCTTCATTCGATTGTAAAAAAAAGCGGTTAATAAAGGCAGACAATCGATAGAATCGATCACTACTCGTTACGATACAAAAACGGTTCGCAAAGAAAGCTATAATAATCGAGATATTATTCAGTAATTATTAACGGACATTTTGCTTTCTTCATTTTACCGCTCGGCAAGTATGGAGATTGCTTTCGATAAAAATGATTGATTTATCGAATAAAGAAACGGCTGAAGCTCGGAAAGGCCAATTATTTTTTAATTACGCAATAAATTTATCAATAGAGAATATCTTACTGCAAAACAATTTATATGAGATTGGTAATTCGAATTGGTATCTAGACAATTCGTAGTTCGGAGATTAGATGGAATAAGATCTCAAATAGCATGAATTTACTTGTCACATTTAAAAAACATTCACTTAGTTACACAAAAAGTTGACGGCGTTTTGTTAGAGAATTGTAATAAAAGTATAGCTGACACTAAACTGACTGATCTATCAACATATAACTCAAACCACTGAACGAATTGCACTGACATTTGACACGCAGATAGTCATTATAACGTAGGTATCTGCTATGAAAGAAATTTCCAAAATTTACCTCCTAAGGGGATGAAACGGGCGTTCAAAGTTTATATGGAGAAACGGGATCGCGGGTGAAACCGCGGGGCGGAAAGCTAGGATGCGGCCTTATATCTAGCAGTGGACCTCTATAGCTGAAGTGATGATGATGAAATAGTCTATTACCTACACTCAGACTCAGGACAAGTGATAGGTAGAAGGTTTCCCGCCGACTGAGGTCAAACACAAAAAAAACTAACTGTCATCAATAAAGCCACCTCCACACTCTCTTCCGATTGCACCTATAGACCGATCGCAAGAGATAGCCGGCAGGTGGCCGCTCCGCTTCATTAACCGCGCCACCTCGCGCTCGCTCGCAAGCAACCACGCACTGCGGCACATGAAAGGGACGTGCATCTGTCTCACCCACAAGGTATTTTAGGGCTATAGTTTAAACATTGTCAAAGTCAAATTCAGTTAATCTGTTGACTCGCGACATTAACCTGTCAAACAACTCATCAACTCGCGCACAGTTTACAAAATTCGCGCCCAATTTTCAAGTAAATGTCATTGTCCCGATTGATCCCATTTGAGAACCAAGTGGTGCGGACTCTGAAACCCCGATTGTCCCAAGAAAGAACTGACAGGTTAAGGCCCTAGGCACTTCGGTGTGTTGTTATTCTAGTGAGAACGTGTGGAAACATGGATGCTTGAAGACAAGCATGTAGAGTTTGCTGAACTGTCCTGTACCCGTATGAACGACTACAGTCGACTCCATCAACGATCAACCAAACTATTTGGTACTAACCCATAAGAACTAAAATAAAGATGGCGGCATGGGTAGCTTAATTACTTAATTCACTTTATTGGCCCAATTACTATATTTCTGAGATATTGTGGAATGAAAATCAGCCTTTATAATCGGGACGTATTTTGTATACGTTGTCACAAAGGCCAGTTGTAGATAATTATATAAAAACCGGTTTTTAGCGTGTATCACACAACTATCTCACCATTATTAGAAACCTATAGCCTACGGTGGAAAGCTTACAGAGGCTTGAAAGGAACTGGTAGGTGTATGACAAGAGATTTGTAACATATATTAATAAAAGACTCAAACCTGAAACCTTAATTTGGTGACTAGTGGCTCCGTTTTTAATTTACCATGATGATAAGGTTATGCCATTGCGTGGTTGTCACATTAACTGTACCTATTTTCAAATTCAAAAATCGAACTGTACAGAACTCGGAATTGAGTCACAAAAGAACACACGACGTCACAATCGCAAAAAAAATCGATTATTTTTGCATCAATTATTGTACAACTGGTGCTGTCACTTCTTTGCGAAGTAACGGGTTCGGTAAATGTAGATTAATGATACGAATGACATTACGGTTGACTTGCATATCGATACATTTTGAATCGATATGTAGCAATCATCAATATGAATTATACGGTACAATTACTGGGATCAGCGCGAAGGGGTTTACGTGTTCTTTGCATTTGGCATTTACAAAAAAATAACAGATAAAGATTATCAATAACTATTGCACATGTTCTGAAATCTATTAGACTTATAAAATTCTATCCTAATGGCTACTTTATATTGACCGAGCGAGCGAAGCGTGGGAAGTCTCCGTTTCAGATTGTACAAAAATGATTTCGTATGTGTCTGTCCAGCTGTCTCCTCTAGAGGTCGCATTTCTCAACCGATTCTCGCGTCATTTTGTGAATAGGTTCGATAATTATATGGTTTTTGGAACGAAGTTCCTTATCGGGCGTTGTGAATGTGAATGCGCGGGGGCATTGTGTCGCTGTGCGGCGTGCGCATGTTTCTCTGTCTGACTCTCTCTCTCTCTCTCTTATAGAAAGCAAGCCAGATATTTTCATTTCTATTTATATATATATATATATATATTATAATAGTTTTTTTTTTAAATATATATATATACTCTCTCGACTTATATAACTTCGTTCCGTCCGGGTGTCCCTTGACACCTCTCAAGTTTTTTATGAAATAATTGATCGAAAATCTCACAATACTTTCGCGAGGTCTATATCTCACAGAGCCACTAGTATTAATAACTCGCTAATTAGGTGCTCATGTTATTAGAAGACGAATAAAGAAACTAAAATGAGCATTAATAGAACCTTTACTACGAGCATCTATACTCAAAAAATAATAGATTCTCTATTCAAAACCATCCATACAATAAACATCACAATAACATGTTACAAAATAGTAACAGGACTTCCGTATTTTAAATTTAAATAGTGAAATTCGAACGTTCGAAAAAAAAAATTCGAAGCACCCATCAATTAGAGTAACTCAATACACTGTCACATTAAAATGACGAGTCGCACTAATGGATTTCCAAATTTGAATTTCAAATAGGTTCGAATGGATCGGAAGGATCGGTCCGTGGTCGGGTATAGTCGGCGATTGACGAACGAAGCTGTGTCGTATTATTGATACTATTTGATACTGAATGAATACATGATTTACTAGCTTTCCGCCCCGCGGTTTCACTCGCGTATCCCTTTTTTACCCATTTAGAGATGGAATTTCGAAAAATCCTATCTTATTCTTCGTCTACATCTTAAAAACAATACCTGTGAAAAAATGGTTTCTAGGTCCAAGGTTGTAGACTGGGCGTTGATGAGGCAGTGAGTCAAGCCTTCTCATTTTTCATCCAATCTTCCCCGTTTCACCCCCTCAGGGGTAGTAATTTAAAAAACGCAAATACACGTATTTCTTTATTTTTAATTGTTAGTCTAAAAACAAAGTTTCATGGTTCTAGCTTCAAAAATTATGCAACTTCCCAACAAACTTTCAACCCCTTTTTCACCCCCTTAAGGGTTGAATTTTAGAAAACGCTAAAATACTTATTTCTTTGTTATTAATTGTTAGCCTAAAAGCAAAGTTTCATGGTTCTAGCTTAAAAAAATCGCGGACTTCCATACAAACATTCAACCCCCGTTTCACCCCCTCAGGGGTATAAATTTAAATAACACTGACACACGTGTTTCTTTATTTTCAATTGATAGTCTAAAAACAAAGTTTCATGATTCTAGCTTCAAAAATGACCGACTTTCATACAAACTTTCAACCCCTTTTTCACCCCCTTAGAGGTTGAATTTCGAAAAATCCGTTCTCATTCCTCGATCAAGTTTTAAAAACAACACCTGGGAAACAAATCTGCTTTCTAGGTCTAAGGTTTTAGGCTGGGCGTTGATAGATCAGTCAGGACTTCTACTTTTATATATACAAGATATAGAAGATTGTGGACACCTCGATTAGAAGGTATGCTTGGTTTGATACTGTTTCTTTTTTATTTATGGGACTTATAGTCTTTACGGAGTTTCTTATGAAACACTGTGACGTCATAAATAAACACCATCAATAGAACTACTCTTTATTGTTAAATTGTTAAAGAAAAGGTATAGTGCCACCAACTTATCTGTGAACTGAAGGGTGGCGCTAGTGGTCACTGAAATGAATAGGTAACTGACAGTTGTGACATTGGAATGTCCATGACGGCCGTAGTTCCAATTTTCGCCATTTCACAGATAAGTTGGTGAAGTGTAACATGTATTTTTTTTTTCTTTTAGGAAGATTTACAGCCAAATTATTGATATAGGTAGACATGTAAAATTTTGTTCAATGCCATTAAAAATCTCCACCTATAAATAGAGACATTATTTTGTACAAGAAAAAAAAAATTTTAGTTGTGTTAGTAAGTAAAATAAGCTATCATAAATATCACTAAAATTACAATTGAGTTTTAAACAATTAAATAACGGTAACAAAAATAGAATAATTACATAATTTCACCGGAATCTTTATTGGTCTTGTCTTTGCCAATATTTAAAATTAACATGTATATTAAACGTAAATAATACTAAATTTGACTATAGAGTGTATTAAATAGATCGGCGGTCACCTTTGAGCACGTTGCATGACGGTGGGCGGCGCGGGCGCAGCGGTGGGACCGCACACGCGTTTTTGCACTCCAGCGCTACCTATGATCTATAATAGACGTAATAACACATATCATGCGTAATTACACCGCATTTGCTGAATGATGATTAATTAACACTAATCGTATTAGCAGGGAACCTTAGAGTCAGCCATTGTTTCAATTTTATTTTCTTGCACTACATTTATGTTAAACGAGTTTTTTTTATTTTAAATATTGATCACAATCGAGGTATAAGCTCAAATTGCTATCTGCTAATATTTACAACAAATGTACAAAATATACATGCAAATGTACAATTACAATACATAAAAAACTTCTTCGAGGCTGCCGCTGCTGCCGATGGGCAAGGTTCCCAGAAGGCTGGCAGCGTTTCCTCTTTGGATGGCCAAGCTGATGCGTTGGCGGAAAAAGCTCCCCGCCCGCCGGTCACCCGAGGCCTCGATTAATTTTTTACATAAAATATTTGCGAAACGACGAGCTTCAGACCCCCACGGACCCATGGTCTCAACCGCAAAAGGCATAAATTGATAATTTGATCTGCTAATTATAATCTTAAGACTATTTTAATCTGATAGAGATATTGTTTCTTTTAATAGAAAAAAAGAACACCGAATCATAGAATCCAGTGAAGCAAAAATGCACAAAGTTAGAGAAAAAGCGATGATAGCTTAGTAACGTTGGATATTCGCACCACGGCATGTGTCGTGGGTATGAATCCTAAAATGAGCATAAACTTTCGGTGAAGGTAAGCCGTACCATAGCACGGTGGTAGGGTACTAACTATAGTACACGACTGGCTGGCATCCTCAAAATTCTGTCGCCAAGCACCTATCGGTGTATTCCGACAGGTACACTTGAGATCCAGTTTCCTTCTAAGCTTTGTGTGCTTACCATTTTCGGCCACATCATCACATACCATTTTTTTATGTCATTAGGTTCACTAACGGGCAGGCGGTCCACATGATGGTAAGTGCTCACCGCCGCCTATGAACATTTGGAATACCAGGCCGACTGCCGATGTGCTGCCGACCTTAAAGAGCTCTTCTTTTTGAAGAACCCCATATCATAGCACGGAATCACACGCTTATCCAAACTAAAATAATTGTAGCAGATAAACAAAATAAGCATGCCATAGATCCTAAACGTTCCTTAAATAACTGTTAGATAAGAATTCCACACTAAACTGACATAGAATCATTAGTGTTTGACAAATGACATGCGACGCGTGTCGAATGCTCTGCAACTTAACTCTTTATATCGCTAGCTTTGTCCTGTAGGGGAGACCAGATACACCATTTTTATATTGTTAAAAAGGGAACGGTGATTTTCATATTATTAATAAGGTCTTTACCTATGACATTGTCGTTTCGTACAAAAAAATTAATACCTCAGTTGACCGGGAGGCATCAAATTTTCAAAAGGTATTTTTATTTACTTTTAGGATGTTTGTGTTTGACCGCAATCTCACCATGGTAAGTGATGATGTGGCTGAAGGTGGTAAGCACACAAAGCCTAGATGGGAACTGGCTCTCAAGTGCAGCTGTCGGAATACACCGATAGGTGCTTGGCGACAAGATTTTCAAATTGAGTGTGATAGTCAGCTATTCGAGTACCTACTGCAAAGTACACTACCACCGTGCTATGGTTTCCTCACGATGTTTTCCTTTCGAAAGCTCAAGGTCATTGTAGGATTTGCCGCGGTATCCGACGTCACTACCACTGAGCTATCATCGCATTTTGTACTATCTTGGGGAATGATTATTAAAAAGTAGAAGTAGGTGTAAGGCCTGAGTATGGATGATGGAGAGCTTCTAGCCTCTTATAGCTTGGAGCCAGTCTGTTGTGTCGTGTGAGGTCGTGCGATCTCGTTAAAGTTAGAAAACTCGGAGACGTGTGCCAAAGTTTGGAAACTGAATCAAGAAAATAGGCAGAGAATATTTCCCTTCAACTTACCATCGTGTTTGAAGTCAATAAGATAGATGAAAGCTTAACTAGTAGGTACTAGTTGTCCTCCGCAGTTTCACCCGCGTTCCCGTGGGATCTTATCTTATCCCTGGATAAAAATATAGCCTATGTTAATCGGGAATAATGTAGCATTAACATCGTGCAAGTTTTTTTTTAAATCGGCCCAGTAGTTTTTGAGTTTATTCGTTATATACACACGTAAATACAAATCTTTCCTCTTTATAATATTAAAAAGATTTAAAATATCCTGTCGAATACAATACTACTAAGCTTTTTCCGCCAACGCATCAGCTTGGCCATCCAAAGAGGAAACGCTGCCAGCCTTCTGGGAACCTTGCCGATCGGCAGCAGCGGCAGCCTCGAAGAAGTTTTTTATGTATTGTAATTGTACATTTGCATGTATATTTTGTACATTTGTTGTAAATAAATACAAATATCCTGGGACATTATTCACACTCGGCCATCTGATCACAAACTGATAGAGCTTGTAATATGGAAACCAGATCACTGATATACTACATATAATACTTTATTTTTTGTAAATACATACTTAAATAGATAATTACACAAAGACTCAGGACATACAGACATGTTCATGCACACAAATGTGTGTCCTGGATGGGAATCGAACTCACGACCTGCGGCGTGATAGGTAGTGTGTTAACCAACCACGCCAACTGGCCCGTCAAATCAAACTCATAACCTTGGGCGTGATAGGTAAGTGTTAATAAGATTTTTAACATTTTTTTTTCTGGATAGGCTTGTGTTGACCACAATCTCACCGTGGTAAGTGATGATGTGGCCGAAGATGGTAAGCACACAAAGCCTAAATGGGAACTGGCAAGTGCAGCTGTCGGAACACACCGATAGGTGTTTGGCGACAGATTTTAAACTTGAGGGTGGTAGCCAGCCAGTCGGGTACTACAAAGTACTCTACCACCGTGCTATGGTTTCCTCACGATGTTTTTCCTTCACCGAAAGCTCAAGCTCATTGTAGGATTCGAACCCACGACCTTCGCCGCGGTATTCGACGTCACTACCACTGAGCTATCATCGCCTAACATGACCGATTTAAAAAGCCAGAGATCCAACAGCAAATTGAATCAGGCTTGTGACCATTCAATTTATGATACCAATATAAAATTTACAATTCCTCAAACGGCAATACGAAATGAGCGTGAATATTAACGTTTCCTCATAAGGGCTAAGGCAGTCCGCCCACGGACAAACGAACATACAAACCGATCTCGTTACTAACAATGCGTCATATATTACCACGTTTCCGGTGAGGAATCACATCTTACTTCTCGTTCTGGCTCGGAAATAATATATGCTGTCTCTATCCACAATCATACTGATGCTTCAAGATCATTTAGTAATACAATGATTTGTATTTTTGAGCTTTGGTTCACTGTATTTGGATACAAATATAGGTGTGATTTCTGAAATATTTAATACCGCGTTCCCGTGGTATATTATCGTCTCATGACACTCACAAATAACGTGGCTTTCTATTGGTAAAAGAATTTTCAAAATCGGTTCAGTAGATCCAGAGATTACACCCTACAACCTCAAAAACTCACAAACTTTACCTCTTTATAATATTATTATAGATAGATATACAAGTAAGTATAGAAAGCCTAAATGGAACAAAATTTACAAACAAACCCATTACACGCTTTTGAAAATTTGACATCGGCTACACCATATCGAAACAGACTGCCTAGACAATTTAAAAAAAAACAACGACACAAACCAAACAATAGGCTAAAAATCCCTTCATATGCAAAACAGGGTTGAACATTTTTGACATAACCATAAAAGATGGATCACATTATAAAAATAGATCGCCATTGAATAATATTTAAACAATGGTTTCGATCTAAATACATGCGATATGTATTCGATTTTTGTATTCGGCTAATAAAACCTTCCTTGTTTGCTGATAGGCCGGCGTCATAAGAGGAGCGGGTGAGTGATTCTATATTAGCGATGGGCGATTATGACTAAAACTTTTTTTTTTACATTAGTAAAGTAATTATTTCCAGTTTAGTTGTTATTAAATGATAAATAAATCTAAATAAAAAAGTCGTTGTCAGTAGGCAACGTACCCAGAATGCTGGCATCATTGCCACGTTGGATGGCAATGCTGATTCGTTGAGCGAGGTATATGCCAGCATTCTGGTCACGAGATGCGTCGACCAGTCGTTTTGACATTTCTCGGAAAAGGTGGTGTGCACTCGGCCCCCACGGACCCAGAGTTTCAACCCCAAACGGCTCAAACATGTAACTTGTATCTAAGTTACTGTATTTTCGCCGCTTGAGGCTCTCTGCTGACATGGCTGCACCACCGGCCCTATCCACTGTCTCTGGAAGATGAGACGGTGCTAAGGTATCAACACACGTGGCATCCCATACCAAAGGCCGACCCATCTACTAAAACTAATAGAACTAGTCCATGTTCAGTTTAGTCGATTGTCGGATAGAAGTGTGCGTGCGTAAAGTTTTACCTAGTAGTTCGTCGATTGTTATCCGAAAAATTCGAATAACCATGTGATAGTGAGGAATTAAAGCGACAATCGAATGCGCTTGTGTCTGAATTAATTTTATAGAGAGGAAAGATTTCATTTTGTGTTTGTTACAATTTAAGTAAAAACTTTTTTTTTTTTTTTTATTCTGGATTGGCTTGTGTTTGCCTACAATCTCACTATTGTAAGTGATGATGTGGCCGAAGGTGGTAAGCACACAAAGCCTAGATGGGAACTGGCTCTCAAGTGCAACTGTCGGAACACACACACTTGAGGGTGGTAGCCGGCCAGTCGGGTACCTACTGCAAAGTACCCTACCACCGTGCTATGGTTTCCTCACGATGTTTCCCTTCACCGAAAGCTCAAGCTCATTGTAGGATTCGAACCCACGACCTTCGTCGCGGTATTCGACGTCACTTATCACTGAGCTATCATCGCCTTCAAATATAAATACGTTTCGGTACATCACCATATCTCTCTTACAAATGAGTGCTTATGAAGGTGTAAATCCGCTCTCGTCTCGCGGTGTCACCCGCTATCAATCCCAACCCGTCCTTAATAATGCAAAGGAATACGATCGTCCGTTCGATCAAACAACCGAACCCTTTCGACAATGGCGTCAGTCATTAGGAGATTTGAATGATAATATAAAAAATAATGTTATAAGAGGGGAGATACTGCTCACTCTTGCATAAGTAATTACAACAATTATTTTTTGATAGATAATAAATTATTTGTGACGGGGCAGCTTGATGTTTTCGAACTAGTATTGCTGTTATAGTATTTTGGCGGGCTCCAAACTCAAACTCAAAATATTTTTCTTTTGCTGTGAAGAGCCGGCAATAAACACAGCAATTACACTTTAAAAAACAACTTACATCTACCACATTTAATATTTTCGAATCTACAATTCTCGATGATGATTAGAAAGGCTATTTCTCTAAAGATTTTATGAATTGTTGGTACTGGAAAGCTAAGACAGGAACTGTTATCTATTAGGATAACTGGCGACTTGTATCAGTTACTGCTCGCGATGATGAATTTCAAGGCGATGATAGCTCAGTGGTAGTCACGTCGGATAAGGCGGCGAAGGTTGTGGGTTCGAATCCTACAATGAGCTTGAGCTTTCGGTGAAGAAAAACATCGTGAGGAAACCATAGCACGGTAATAGTACCCGACTGGCTGGCTACCACCCTCATGTTGAAAATCTGTCGCCAAGCACTTATCGGTGTGTCCCGGCAGCTGCACTTGAGAGCCAATTCCCAATCTAGGCTTTGTGTGCATACCACTTTCGGCCACATCATCACTTACCATGGTGAGATTGTGGTCAAACACAAGCTTATCCAGAATAAAAATAAAAAAATGATTGAAAGTGAATCTGAAAGGATCTTTAGAGAAGTCATTTAGCAATGAACATTCTTAACTGAATAGGATATTTTTTGGTGTTATTTACATAGTTAATATTAACGTTGTAGTATAAGGTAACGTTTCTGACATAGATAAGGTTTAGAAGGAAGATGACATCTCACTGTGATATATGAATCAAACTAACAATTTTGGGATATTTTGGTTTATCCAAAATGTTACGTCCACTGCAGAAAAAAAATGCCTTGCTGAATTTCTTGCCGGAGTGTTCTCAGTTTATCTAAGTGTATTTTGAACCGGTGGTAGAGTCAATTGTAACGTTCATAAGTGCCTTACCAGGACCTAAACTGAAAAAAATGAGTTTTCAGTGGTAAGTGACATAAGGCGATGATAGCTCAGTGGTAAGTGACGTCGGATACCGCGGCGAAGGTCGTGGGTTCGAATCCTTACAATGAGCTTGAGCTTTCGGTGAAGGAAAACATCGTGAGGAAACCACAGCACGGTGGTAGGGTACTTTGTAGTACTCGACTGGCTGGCTACTACCCTCAAGTTGAAAATCTGTCGCCAAGCACCTGTTGGTGTGTTCCGGCAATTGCACTTGAGAGCCAGTTCGCCTTTAAGGCATTGTAATAAGGTGTACAACACGTTGGCAATCCCCTGGTGTTGCCAATGTCTATAGGCGACGGTTGTCACTTACCATCAGGTGACCCGCCTGCCTCGTTGTCACTTGTGACATAAAAAAAAAAAAAAAAAAAAAGAACATAATATATTTAGCTCAATATCCCAGAATAGTCTTAGTTACTTTTTGAAAAAAAAACAATTTGGATTAAATCAAAAACCTTACGACTTAATATTGGATGAGCAAAGCTTACGCAAGTATGTAAATTCACCTGCTTCCGTTAAATTTGAACCAACTAATAGTGCTTTCCCTCTTTAGCTAATAGAAAGTGGATTGTCAACAATCCTTCGACAATCTGATAAAAACCGTCGCATTAATATTTACTATTGAAAGAAATCGAAATCTAAAGCCTTAACATTGAAACTTAACCGAGGATATGAGGTTTTAGTCGGAGTTTTAGAGAATAGAAGGAATAAGGCCATGATAGCTCAGTGGTAGTGACGTTGGATACCGCGGCGAGGGTTGTGGGTTCGAATCCTACAATGAGCTTGAGCTTTCGGTAAAGGAAATCACCGTGAGGAAATCATAGCACCTATCGGTGTGTTCCGACAGCTGCACTTGAGAGCCAGTTCCCATTTAGTCCATAGTCTCTCTGCAGACTCCAACATCCTCACTGCAGACTCCAACATCCTCAATGCAGACTCCAACATCCTCACTGCAGACTCCACCATCCTCACTGCAGACTCCAACATCCTCACTGCAGACTCCAACATCCTCAATGCAGACTCCAACATCCTCACTGCAGACTCCACCATCCTCACTGCAGACTCCAACATCCTCACTGCAGACTCCAACATCCTCACTGCTAACAGCTTATACGTATGTCTCCATTACAAGGGCGTAAGGCTTCCATAGTAGGGTTATACTAGTATGAGACTCTAATGTTACCTTCTCTTTAACATGATTTCATTACTGAAGAGTCTGTGGTAATAACTGAAAAAAACTTTGAAGTTTCGGGCGTGGAATATAGGACTGACATATCAGAGCAGCATTTTTGAAATTCAAAACGATGGTCAATAATGATCTAATAATCAGATAGATATTTAAAAAGTAGAGGCCTTTATGTTATGTAGATAATATGGAGTTTAAGCGTGCATTTTTTTTTGTTTGGTTGGTAATAAAAAATTATAATTGTTTTTTTTTTGTCACAAGTGACAACGAGGCAGGCGGGTCACCTGATGGTAAGTGACCACCGTCGCCTATAGACATTGGCAATACCAGGGGATTGCTAATGTGTTGTACACCTTATTACAATGCCTTAAAGGCGAACTGGCTCTCAAGTGCAATTGCCGGAACACACCAACAGGTGCTTGGCGACAGATTTTCAACTTGAGGGTGGTAGCCAGCCAGTCGAGTACTACAAAGTACCCTACCACCGTGCAAATTCCCGTGTTCTATATTTCCTAGTATTTTTGATCTCAAACACTGTTTTTCTTGAATATAGGCAATACAACATGCCTATTCGAATCATAATCTCCCGATCGCCTCTTGTTTACCATCAAATCCAAGTGAAAGTAGGCATCCTAAACAATAATGAACAAATATAAATCAAACACTCTCATACATTTTTTATCAAGTCTCGTCACTTCCTTCCAT
Source organism: Ochropacha duplaris (assembly GCA_951361185.1). Lineage (NCBI taxonomy): Eukaryota > Metazoa > Arthropoda > Insecta > Lepidoptera > Drepanidae > Ochropacha > Ochropacha duplaris. The sequence continues at coordinate 1,044,301 of OX592711.1, read as the reverse complement.
TCGATCTCGCAGCAGATGTCGCCTATTCACATTCAAATCGAGATATTATTATATTTAGATCACCCTTTTTTGTGGCAATGACATAAAAAGAGTTCTTTGCCACCGTCTTCATCCCACAATGGGTGTCTATATGTTCGTTTGTAGCAGATATTGGAGATAAACGAATTGGATATTACAGCTGTGTTAGTTAGAACCTCTTTATAATTAAATGATGCCATTTCAAGGACAAATTTCGTTATGAAAATGAAAATGTTTTTTATTCAAAAAAGCACTTATGAATAGTCTAGACTCTAATGCTCGGTTCGGAAGGCTGCTTTTGCTGAGAAGAGCCGGCAATAAACTCAGCAATTACTCTTTTCAAAAACAACTTACACCTATTACATTTAATCATTATTTATTTATCTAGTCTCACTGACAACATTTGCGTGTTAAGGCGGCAAAATAATAATAAATAATTATTATTATCAAGCATGTTGATTGTTGACCACTATCTCACTTGATGTTAGGTGACGTGGTCTACGATGGTGCACGCTTACCTAGAAGCAACCTATTCACTCGACACTTGAAGAATCCCAGGTTGTAACAATCGGGAAACACAGACTCAGACAAGGAGTTCCACTCCTTTGAAGTACCTATGGATAATGAAATCATTTCATCATCATCATCTTCGTTATCAAAAGCATTCTTCCACGTCGTTGTTGGTAGCATGAATCAGTCGCCGATGTTTCTACTTCCAGCCAACTGCTTTTGTTTCGGAGTCAAGTTGATCCTTTCCCGTTTGTTACTATCCTGACTCCATATAGATAAAAAAAAATCAGATCGTCATTTCGGTGGTACGGCCCATGCTTCAGTAATCATTGTTCTGCAAGTTCTGCATCTAGTTGTCTCGCGAGGTTTCTCATGTTACCGAAGGATCTCTTTACCAGGATAAAAAGTATCATAAGTTTTATTCCAGGATATGATCTATCTGTGTGCCAAATTTCATTAAAATCCGTTTAGCCGTTTTTGCGTGTTTGAGCACCAAAAATCACATTTGTAATGTTAGTAGGACTATTTTATATCAAAAAATGAAATGAAATGTTTATTCATCCAAATAGGCCTTCACAGGTACTTATGAATTGTCAGATTCTAATGACTCTAATGCACGGTTCGGAAGGTTGCTTTTGCTGAGAAGAGCCTGCAATAAACTCAGCAATTAATTAACATCTAAAACTCGATTGTTTTATTATAAGTGCCCCAATTCACGTATAGTGTGTAGTACAATAGTAGCTCAATAAAACTGAGTGTACAATGTGACAGATGCAAGTGCAAGGAGGTGAATGCAAGACGTAGATGAGTGCATGTAGGAACAGAGCACCCGCATCATCAAATTTTAATTGTTGCGACGCCGTATCTTGCGTAGTGTTATGAATATTTAGAACAGGTATATTCTATATTTTGTTGTAAATAAATACCTGTTTATTTTACAGGTCTGGTTATATTTTTTGTTCAGTTAATAATGTTAATGTTAAATTGCAATTACTTTTGGTCAATGGAACTAGAATTTTTATTAAAATTTTATTATCAGATTTATTTCTACTAAAACAAAAATATCAATGAAAATGTGATAAAACATCAATTGTTACTAGATCTGCACACGGTCATCCCTAAGTTTTCAAAGAATCTAATGTTTGCGAGATAAAAACTATCCTTCAGATCTTTTTAATAACTTGAAATGCTATTCCTGAAATTCAATATATCTTTATACTGTGGTATTAAGCACCAATTTATTTTTTTAATAAGCTTGTGTCACTGTGATGATGTAGCGTAGTATTTAATTACGTAGAGTCTAGAAGAAAATCAATGATTGATCAGCAAGCAAACGCAGACATTTTCAAAATTTATTTCTATGCCATATCTATGCAACACCTAATTCTGTAGCAAACTCATTTCACATGGAAGCATCAATTCGGGGGCTATATTTTTTTCAAGAATATAATAATGTTGATTAATTAATGATGGCCGATTGTGGACTAAAACAATGAGTCAGCCGGTGAATGACTCGTCGCATGAGGGCATTACCACAACTGTTATGGAATTGGTTTTATTGCATTTGGATTTTATTTTGAATATTTATTTTATGCATATTTAAATGTTATACTTATGTTAAGTTTTTGAGTTATTTCAGAAATGATATTATCGAGAAATAATTTAGCATTAAACCTGAAATCTAGTTTTACTTGAGAGCCAGTTCAGCCCAATTCTTGAAGTATTTAGAATTGAAATTATCCAAAAATATAGGTTAGGTAAAAATGTCAGAGAAACTTCTAAAGTAAGTAAGAATTACAAATGGATATTTATGTTTTATCGTAACAAAACAACAATAAGTTTAAGAATCATATAAAAAAATATCAGGCCATTGTATAAAATGGACAATTTCGGTAATGTGTATCGTCGCGAAGTGTCCTCGTAAATATCGACTCACCACATTACTGTGTTGTAAAAATAAGCTAATTTCAACTCTATTAACGTCTGTATAAGAGTTGTAGTAACTGTAAAGATAAAGTTGTATGTGCGGTACAGAAATATTCAACCCTTACGAAACCGCGATGTGCATTTCGATAATAGATGACAGAGTAATGTTGAATACAGAGATATATGTATTTAAAAAATATTTTTTTAGGATTAATGTAGTCAATTAAAAAAAATAGTTGACTTGAAAAAGCTTAAAATACTCTAAATTGTAGGTTATAGAGAAAAGGGTAAACCAATAACATAGCGATAATAGACTTATGGCCTTATTCATAACAAACTCGACGGTGTTTAGTAAGTGCTTAGCAGATTCTAAATTCAAATTCTCTATAGAAAATTCGCATTAAGAATCTGCTAAACAGTTTCTAAAAATCGTCGAAATCTTTATGAATAAGGCCATTATATCGACAACTTTTTTTTAACATAAACTCACAATGGTAAGAGATGACAACATTATATTTATAAAGTGACACATTACATCCAAATCTTCAATGTAGGTACTTCTTTCTCTCATTTTCTTCGTTACTCTGTACACCGATCTGAGTATTGCGCCCATCAAAGATTCAAGACGCGCCGCCATGGATTATTGAACACAATACTTACACTGAAACAATACAATACACTAGGAATTCGTTGTATTACAAACAATATATTATGTTCAAATTACCATTACAGAAAGATCTTCAAGGATATAATAGGAACTCTTTGACCATACGTCTTAAAAAAATAGAGTCCATTTGTGCTTAAATTTTATAATAGAAGCCAAATGTACTGTTAAGATCATGAGGCAAGGGAAAATATGAAGAAAAACAACATGCATGAAAAAATATAAACTGAAACCCTAAAAACAAGCTCTATTAGGTATAACTTAAGTGCTTGATAAAGTATTGCGGAAACAAGCTAATATGTAGTTCAAGGAGTGTGTTGTGAAAATATTATTTTTTTTATACAAATACGAATATGTTCTATATTTCTTTGTCATGCATATTTTTTTATGAATGTGTTTTTATGGGTGTACCAAGAAAAAAATCTTTAAAGTAGTGGATTTAGCAAAGAAGAGGGATCAGAAAAACAATAAATCTAACTACTTATAATACGAGTTAATGTGAAAGTTTGGTAAGGTGTTTGTTACCTTTTCACACAAAAACTACTTAACGGATTTTGATGAAACTTGGCACACAGGTAGATCATATCCTGGAATAAAAGACAAGATACTTTTTATTCCGGAAATAGATAAGATTCCACAGGAATGCGGGTGAAACAGTTAATTATAAATTTAATAAAACTCAAGTATGTTCTGGAGATCAATGCAATATGGCGTCTCGACACGTGCCGGGGATGTACCTATCTTCATAGAAAGATAGGGTTGCCAATCTGTTGAATTTTCCTTACACAAGCTAGTATAATAGGGTCAAACATTACTCAAACTAAAAGACTTGCTTGTAAAAATGTAAACTGAGGTCAACTAACCAAAAGGTAGTAACCCTAATCTAATCGTAACCGGTTAAAACCAGTTACTTACTCATTCATAATCGTCACCCCTGCACTACACGTGATAAAAAAAAACAGACAATGGTACAATCCACGTGCGGCAGACAAACCGACAGACGTCTTGACAGTCACCCACTATAGTGAATGCATAGATCATTTGAATACAAATTGGTATAAGAGCGGAGAAAGGGCGTTTTTAAAAACTGATACTATGATTTTTATTTCTGATCTGATTTTCATAGTAAACCGGCTATTGATAAAGTCCGCGTAAGGGTGTCTATGGTCCCTCAGACCTCCACCTTTAAGTCCCCCCCCAAAAGGCTATTGATTTGTCAAACTCAAACTCATTTATTCAGTTTAGGTCCTGTTCGTTTTATTACTACTAGAACTATTGTATAACAGAAAAGTAATGAACAGTGAATACATTTTTCACCTCACGCCAATGTGAATGTAGCGAAATGGCCAAGCCACATATTGTGTAGAGTTTGTGAAGTTAGGGCTTGTAGAGTTAGAAGCTTGGCTCTATATGAGATCTGATTACTGTTTGACAGTGCGAGCCATATGATGTCTTGGCAACATTTTACATGAAAAAATATTTTTAGTGACTTTTTTTACTTTATCGCAAAAGTGTACAAATTAAGGCAAACATCTAAAAGTGCCGCGCCCGTCTTCTATTATAAGAATTTAGTTTACCATTAATTATTTATGAACACCGAAGTCTTCATTAAGTCTAATCTATTACAATATCTATGTTTATTATTCAATCGCATCTGGTCTTGTTTACTGTAGCTAATTATTGAAACTACATAACTTATTGAATATAGTTTATGCGGTAGTAGACTACGGGTCTAATCTCTGTGTGTCTCTTTAAGAAGTTTATTGAAGCTACTTGACTTATCTATTAAGTTAGCGCGGTAGTAGACTACGGGTCTAATTTCTGTCTGTCTATTTGTTTATTGAAGCTAGAATACATGGCTTATTAAAAATAGTTTGCGTGGTAATAGACTACGGGTCTAATTTCTGTCTATTTGTTTATTGAAGCTACTTGACTTATTAAACATAGTTTTCGTGGTAGTAGACTACGTCATCTCTCTCTTATACTTCCGCAAATGATTCATTCAAGCGTAATGTTTTCATTCTGAAACGTTTAGGTACCTACTATGGGACCATAAAGTCTTTGGATACTCTATTACAAATGACAATTATAATATTACAAACAAAAATTTCTCCAAAACTGAAATTCGTTAAACCCCATTCTTCCGTTAATTAATTCTATTGAAAAAAGTGGAAATAAAATCATTCTTTCAATGTCTAACCCTTTGAATGTCCGCGTTTATTCTCGAAATTAACTTTTATAGAATTTTTCATAACTCGTGCTCGAAATAGAAAAAAAGGGAGCTAATAAATCATTTTAAAAATTAATAATTAATAACGTAACACTCCGACGCGACGGTCCGCTAAAATCAAACGAATAAATTCGAAGGAGGTATTTGCATAAGAAGGGATTTTTTGTGGGCCTTTTTCTACTTTTTTTAAGCATTCACGTTCCGATTCGCCAACGAAAGATTAAGCGGGATACGGATGTATTTAAAAAAACCGACTACTTTTAATTACTTCATAGTTATCCCATGCGTTTCTGAGAGATCTCATTTTATCCGATAAAAGTATCCTATGTATTTTATAACAGCTAGAATAACTGTATGCCAAGTTCCATCAAGCTCCAGTTTTTAGTGTTTGAGTGATAGAGTTCTAACAAACATCTTCACATCGAAACAAATCGAACAAACTTTCATTTAATAAGATCTTTAATTTACACACAAATACAAATACCTAACTATATCCAAAAATCGGACAATCCAAACATTTCTCAGTTTATTCCATTCAAATGACTAACCGATTGCATAGTATCGAATCGAATGCCCATCATTTTCCAATTTCAAATTTAGCTTTAGAATGTCGCCGAGGCAGTCAAACTATACACGATCAAGGTAAATCAAGACTACTGAACCGATTTTGAAAATCCTTTAACCAATAGGAAGCCACGTTATTTGTGAGTGTCATAGGCTGTATATAAACACGAAAATGAAAAGATCCCACGGGAACGCGGGTCCGCGGGGGACACTTATAGATCACAATGTTGTATCCAATATGATAAAGGGGTAAATTTCCAAAACAGATGATCCGATTTTGAAAATTCTTTCACTAATAGGTTATAGTCTATTGCTTTTGGTAAGCTATTTTATTTATTTTGTATGTCCACACTAAACTCAAGTAAACCCTTCATCGGTGTAGGTACGGCAGCGAAGGAGTAGAAGGGATCGAAGTGAACAGATGTTTTTAATATCCAAAAAGACACCCCCATCACTTGTTTACACTCCGCATAATTCTTACGCAATATTGTTCCTTTAAATACGTTTGTTTGTATTCATGTATTTAGAAATACCGAATGATTATAAAAAAAACCGTATTTTATTAAGAATCGTTTGATGTTGTTATCCTCCGCAGTTTCGCCCGCGTTCTCGTGCTATCTTATCTTTTCCCGGGATAAAAATATAGCCCATGACACTCACAAAGAACGTAGCTTTCTATTGGTACAATAATTTTCAAAATCTGTCGTGTAGTTATTAAGTTTATTCGTTTATAAAAATACAAATCTTTCATCTTTATAGATTACGGCCCTATAAGCTACAATGTAAAAATAGTAGGTCAAATCTCTTAAAATTGGTACACCCAGAACAAACGCGTTTCGAAACATAAAGAAAACTGCATTAATCTAGAATTACCCAATGACAATAACAATTGCTATTCAAATATCACAATTTACCAACAGAAAGACAGAGCGAGCAATTATGCTACGGTCTAAGATTACAAAAATAGCGGAGGCATTTGAAAAACATCAATTTAACCCGTAAAGTATACAATTCTATATATATAAAAGAAAGTCGTGTTAGTTACACTATTTATAAGTCGAGAACGGCTGGACCGATTTTCATGGTTTTTGATTTGTTAGATTCGTCTCCGAAGACAATCATTTTTGTCATATTTTAGTATAGAACGACTTTTTGACATGTCTCGAGATCGGGCTGACAGATGACAGATGGTTTAGATTCACAAATTGGACACGGTAGGTGTCGCTGGAATCGGGTTTTATGTTTTGTTTTAATTTCAGGGCAGGACAACGTCTGCTGGGCCCAACTATAATACATAAAAATTACATATTTAGGTATAGAAAATAATTATTCACGTTATGTAACACCTATACAGAATGTTCGATAAGTAGTACCTACGACAAACTTAAGGGAGAGATCAAAAAAAAAAAAAACAAAAATTATTTATTTGCTCCCACAATGGTGGAACATTATTATTATGAATTTTATATATGATACGTCTATGTGTGTGTGTGTGTGTGTTTGTGTGTGTGTGTGTGTGTGTGTGTGTGTGTGTGTGTGTGTGTGTGTGTGTGTGTGTGTGTGTGTGTGTGTGTGTGTGTGCGTGTGTGTGTGTGTGTGTGTGTGCGTGTGTGTGCGTGTGCGTGTGTGTGTGTGTGTGTGTTATATATATAAAGAGATAGATGAGCTGCTCTCCTTCCAAATATACAAAAATTACCTCAATAAAAGTGTCACCATTTTCGATACATTTCGATATTTCACATTTTTTATTATTGATTTTTGAATTTCGAGCAAAGCTTATTTAGTTTGGGATCGATAGATAGCCGTGTGTGAAAAATTTCCGAGGATATTTTTATTTATATATTTAACATAATAATTCTTACCTAACAAGTGTTTATTATGAAGAGTTTGTTGCCTCCCGTCCAGCGGACTTCTTCAAGAAGGGTTTCTTCAATTGCCGATAGCATATTGTGAATAGGTACCTACTTCGAATAACCTAATAGGTACCTAGTAAAAAAAAAGGTTGAAAGAAAAGTTTTTTTTCCTTATAAATACCTATAATCAGGTTGAAGTAAGTCTCTTATCTCTTGTTTAGTTTAGAGATGTCGCCACAGTCTGTCCGTTGCGTGAATGCAGTATAATTACTTTCGCACGATCGACTCCTGCGCACAATTATTTTGTCACTATTATGTTAGTAATGGACTTTAATTTCTCCGCAACTATAATTTTAGGGTTAATTTCACGTTTTTGGGACAGTTAAAAAATGTTAGCAGGTTGTAAAATTAACTAAAAAATATATCGAGGCCTCGGGTGACCGGCGGGTGGAAGCTTTTTCCGCCAACGCATCGGCCTGGCCATCCAAAGAGGAAACGCCAGCCTGCTGGGAACCTTGCCGATCGGCAGCAGCGGCAGCTTCGAACAAGTTTTTTTTAATCTATCGTCTAAATTCAACAACAATTTCTTACAATTTAATTTGGTTTTATCACCTTTCTATTTTTATAAACTGTCAATTTTGATTAATTTTGTTTCGTTTGTGCTGAAAGAAAAATTGCAGTGAACCTTTTTGTTGCGTGAAAATTTACTCTTCGCAATTATAAAAAGTAATAAAATTTAAAATAATTCAGTTTTAAAAATATCGAACACTTTCGGTTGTGTTTTTTGGCCATCAAGCTAAATGTTAATGAATAATAATATAATTTATTATATTTACAGCGTCCAACAATAGTACATTCATATATAATGTTTTTGAGTGAATATAAGGTTCTTACAGCGAGTTTTCCTCTTGAAAATGTTCGTGAAAACTGAGAAAGTGCCGAGTAGCGCCATCTAGCGGTGAGAGGAGAGCGACGAGCGAAGTAGCTTGAATTTTATTCACGTGCATTTTTTAGAAACGTTTTTATTATCAAGTTTTGTTTATAAATCACATAAGACTGTGATTTTAATTATTTATATGCAATTCAGACTGTAGTTGCTGATCGGAAATTATTTGCGCTTGTTACAAAAAAGCCGGCAAAATATCATAATTTATTTTTCTTAAATTGTAAAAGTGGGCATAGGTATTAATTTGTTGGTCTTAGTAACTTTTAAATAAATTATGTAAATTGACCAATTAACTAACAGGTCGTTCATAAGCCTGTCAATAAGCGAGGCGAGGTAAAAGCTACATTAATTGACCCTTTAATAAAAGATTTCATTCTCGAACATAACACGAACAAACCTAGTAACCGAATTTCGGGTGGCGCGAAACAAAAACTGACCTACATCTGCGCCCTACCGAGTTCACCCACCCCTGCCGAGTGCCGACAACTGAGACGATCACCCTACGCGTCTTGCCCTTTTATGTTTGTGTTCATGCACTTTTCATTATTTTCAAGGTGATACGATTGTAGTAATAACCGAATTATAATATGCCAATATTGTGAGACTGTCAGCAAGTTTTAAAAATATTTTAAATTGAAAAATGTCAAGTGTCAGCAAAAAAATGTAAAAACGCTCTAATCAATACATTTATGATAAAGATTAATAAGCGTGTTTGTTATTCTCTACAAGTTGGACCACTTGAAACAAACGTAAACAATAGTTGCCAACAGAAAAATATCCGAACCCATCCAAGAAACAAGCAGTCGAGTCGATCGCGCCGCAAAAAAAGCGCATCCTATTATCGACTACAACAAAAGGACTTGTGCAGTGATGATACCTAAGTACACATCTCGATTCATCGTCTCGACTCGATCCGCCGAACCGATCCTATTGGCGCGCCCCACTGTCGCCGCGGGGAAGCGAGACGGGCTGCGTAGTTTTCTGTAAGAGTGATAAAGAGGTAGACGGTCATCTTAGCCGGCGAGTGGCGTCCCACTGGGCGGGGCCGCGCCAAGGAGTGAGCCTCAGATGCGCGTAGTGTTGGTGGGGCTTCGTGTCGTGCGAAGGATCGCACTGCAGTCGTGTGTCGCGACATCGACGCGCGCCCGCGGCCACGTCGCGCTCCCGTACTAAGGATCACCTTACGTAATAATAACTAATCGGATCGAAATCGTTCATCCGATAATCGATTGTGTATAGTGAACTGTCGATAATCGTATAGTAATTAACGATTTTTTTACGTTTTTTTTTCGCGAGCGCCGATTGTGAACTTGAGTTTTGTGTACTTGTGTCATGTTTTTGTTTTGTTTTCACGCGGACTTGAAAGATTATTTTTGGGCGTAGCTGACTGTGACTCGCTTTAATATAGTAACAATATTGTTACAATAAAAACGTTGTGCATGTGATATTTGGACGGAGTTTTTGATAACTTTAATTAGTTATTGTGACAAGACTTGCAAGTGTTGTGGACATAGAAATATTTGTGATTGCTCGACCAACAACTAACATAACACATGTAAGTGTTTTTAATTCAGTGTTTACAATTTGTGTCGTGGATTTAATTTAAAAAGTGTGATTTTTCTCTCTAATTAGTAAAAAAAAAACTCTACCACATTGATTATGAAAATCGAAATCAAACGGAAATTCCTATATTTGATGAACAATTATTATCATTCTAACGTCGCAAGTCACAAATAATATTGGATATTGAAATAATATTATTATTAACAATCAATTTAAATATATTTGAAATCATCAACGTTAATATCAAAAATAAAATTAATTTTATCAGTTATAATTTTTGCATAAACATTGAATTTTTGCGTCTAATAAATCGACTGAACACGGAATGTGCTCTCATTAAAAAATAAAGTGTCAGTTGGAAATCGAGTACATCCCAGATCGATAAATCAAATGATCAATTAAATCGAATAAGAAAGTTTCGGACACAGCGCGTGTGATGTCGCGCGGCGGAATATTTTCCGACGATATCGGACTTTAGATTTGTAATTGATACTGTGTCAATTTTCGACGTTCTTACCTTGTTCATTACATTTGTTTTGCCGGTTAACCTAACCATTTTAGTTCAATAATTCTTTGTGACTAATAAAGTGGAAACAAACTTTATTAAACCGTTGGCGTTAATGAAAATTGCTTATTTTAAAAAATGTTGTATGATAAAAAAAATACGTCATAAAATCCATTTTCAATAAAAAAAAATAATAATTATTAATTATGACATGTATACATAATATTGAAAATGAAAATAATAATTATTAGGTACCTACTTCAATTAATTTGTTAGGATATTTTTTAACCAATACAAATAAGTACTTAAGTGAAGATTAAATTATTTTCTATAAAGTGCAACCCAAATTGGATTTTGAATCTAATGCAAATGCCGATTTCAAGGTTGTCGACCTCTCGATGACAAGCTAGATAGATAGGTATCTATTACTACTAGGGAAGTGGGTATAATAATTCGTGCCCCAAATAAAAAGATTTGTGAAATACATGAGCTTTTGCGAATTTGACAACATAAAAAATAGAGGCTAGGTAAATAAAGTAAATTATTGGATTAATTTGCGATATAAGCAATTCTGACTATCAAAAGGTATTATTTGTTTCTGTGTTGAGAATAAACTATACCTAATTGGTTTCATGGCCATCCATGTAAATCATGGCCTTGGCTGCAAAATATTTTATGTATTTTAATTTATACATAGGTACCAGATACCTGTAAGTAGGATGTATTGTTAATAATCACAAACATGATTCGATTTTCAAAAAAGATTTTTTCTTCTCTGGTTTACGACTTTCGAATAAAATACTAAACGAAATTTAAATAAAAAAAATCTGTCAATAAAAATACTAATTCAGCTAGGTTCTAATTATATAACGAGCCCATTTATTCGTTTCCATGACTAGTAAACAGTAAATTCCAATTGGAATCTAATAAAAATTCTATCGATTCTAAACAGTTTCGATAAACAGTGATTCTTAGTTAATCGTGAGATATATTGAGCTATGTTTAGGTTTTTCATTGTTTTTTATACAAAACATCGGATTTTATGCCTTGGGAAAATAATTGCGATAATCTTGCTTTGTTCTACGTTTTCAATGTCTTACATGAATTCGATCTTATTAACTGTCATGTCGTCAGATTACTTCGTGACAGATTTACTTATCCTAAAATTATGCCATTTTATTTATATCGAAAATTATTCTTCGTTTATTTTCGAATTTTTTGTCTATACCAAAATTTTCATTTTTTTTTTATAAATATAGGTAGATACCTAAGTACTTACCTAAGTTAAAATACACAATTATCAATAAGGTACTAGGCATAAAAAATAAGGAATTTCTCATTAATAAATTCACAATAATATTTTTACATTGAACTTAATAATTTAATTCTAAAAACCTTATAAGGAACAAAAATCACACTTTCATAAAAAAAAACTTAAATTGTTGAGTTTTTTTTTGGTTTATTTTATTATCTGATTATCGTAATTTTAATGTTTCATCCAAACAATAATCCATCTACAGGCTGTTCAAATTTTAATAAAAAAGCGATTGTATGTTTTACTCGCTTTTGCAATACGGCGAAAACCATAGGAGAGAACAAGATTAGATTAAAGTATGGAAATCACTCAAAAAATCTACACTTTTACTCTGATATTATAAATAGAAAAAAAAATGATGTTGTTTGTTCACAATGGCATAACTAAAAAAATGCCTTAGTTAACTAGGTAGGTACATTGTCAGCGATTAAGATGGGCTATATTTTAACCGCGGGCTGGAAAGCTAGTTAGTAAAAAAAAATAAAAAATCTTAGGTATTGTATTTTTTAAATGTATTAAACGGACGTTATTTAGTCGGTACAATGGGTGTCATAGTTATAAATCTGTCGTAGGTACTTAATGTAATATTATTTAATTTATATTATCATAATGATGATTCCAATAACTGTATGACGATAGCATACATGTGCTCTGTAAATAATGGTCTGATGGCTTCCGCAGGGTATCGTTTATTTATAGTTTTTATTACTTTGAAATATAATATATCGATTTACTTATAGATACGGCTTTTTAAATTGTTTTTTTACTATTATACTTAGATATAGTCCTTACTATAAATAGTAGTAAAAATTACCACATGATGTAGAAAGAAAATTTTATTTTACTAAATTACTTATTTTATTATGATTTTTAACGTTTTTTTTTCTTACGGTCTACATCACCTGAAATAAGAAATCATAAGAATAATAAAATAATTTCTTACAACAAAATCACATAACGCAAGATTGTGGTCCATCAATAGGGTTTTTTTTAAATACAGCTTTTAAAAAAACGGCAATTGCCTAAAAACTAACGAAAACAACCTGGAATCTTTTTCACCCACTGATCCCGAACTAAGCAGAACTTTTACTGTGGAAACCAGATTTATAACTGATACTATGTCTCTATCTTTTTTAAAGAAACATGCATAAATAAATAATTTCACCGAAACTCAGGACAACTAGACATGTTCACGCACACAAGTGTGTCCTGGATAGTTTAACCATCCGCCCTAAAATAATCCATTGTGTTATTCAATATCAATTTGTAAGCTAGCAACACAAGTTAGAAGTATTTAAAACTATAGTCAGCATGTTATAATACCTGTATACATAGATATATAAGTTGTAGATAAGTCGTGGGACGCTGGCCAGCGAGGTGCTCCCATAATGTTCGATTATTTGTTACGTCATTATTAGTGTTCACCTATATTATACAGGTTGATTAAATTAAATATACTTTATACTTTGTAGGAGCAAAAATTATACTAAAATTATAAAGTTTTGATGTGGGGTGTAATCTCTGAAACTACTGAACTGATAAATGAATTTAAGAAATATCCAATGCAAAAAAGTCGCCTTGCTGAGTTTCTTCGGAGTCTTCTCAGTTTAAGTGTATTGGGAACCGGTGGTAGAGTCAATTGTAACGTTCATAATTGCCTTACCAGGGCCTAAGCTGAATAAATTATTTTTTGTTTTTTTTATTCGGGATAAGCTTGTGTTTGACCACAATCTCACCATGGTAAGCGATGATGTGGCCGAAGGTGGTAAGCACACAAAGCCTAGATTGGATCTGGCTCTCAAGTGCTGCTGTTGGAACACACCGATAGGTGCTTGGCGACAGATTCAACTTGAGGTTGGTAGCCAGCCAGTCGGGTACTACAAAGTACCCTACCGCCATGCTACGGTTTCCTCACGATGTTTTCCTTCACCGAAAGCTCAAGCTCATTGTAGGATTCGAACCCACGACCTTCGTCGCGGTATGTAACTTACCACTGAGCTATCATCGCCTTAGAAACTTTTAATTTGATTTGATATTGAAAAGTCACTAATAGGAAACATAAATTACAGCCTTACAGCTACATATAGGTATTATCCCTGGGTACTTATAGGTTACATTTTATCTCAGAAACGGCAGTGACAGCGGGGGGCGAAAGCTAAAGATAATAAAAGTATTAATGCTTGGTTTTTAAATTATGTAGTTAAGTAACATTGTTTTAAAGATTTGCTTGTTTTACCATATTTACACCGTTATAAGTGACGATGTGAAAGTACCATAAGCCCAACTGCTAGAACACAGGTTTCCTCACGATTTTATCTTTCACCAAAACCTGACTCTTTTTAGGATTCGTACCCACAACGATATAAGTGGTCAATACCACATACCTATCAATGCCATGAGAACAGACACATTTATTTAAAAAAAAAAAGGTGTGTTTTTTCCCTATCCAAGATCATCACGATAAAAAGGCGCGTTGGATACAGATAATTATAAAAACTTACAAATACAATTAAAATTAATATTTTTAAATTCACAGGTGCAAATTCAAATCACCAAAAATACAATAATAATTTTGACTGCAATGCAGTTGCAATACCTACACAAACAAACTGCAACACATTTTATTGACTTGTTCGATAAATACATTTATTATTCGAAGAAGTTTTTTATATAAGTATTATAGTAGTACATTTGTTTGTACATTTTGTACATTTGTTGTAAATATATAAATATCTATTAATTAATTATTCCATCAACTTAATATAAACACGACCTGTATAGTATAAGACAAAACGGTTTGTTTACTTTTAATGTTTTATCTGGCGAATAGGAACCTGGAACGTAACGCGACGCGCAGCGCAAGTGGCGTATGCGCACCGGACGACATATCGATAAATATAATGGATCTATAGATCTTAACAGGATACGTGTCGTGGGAACTCGTAACGGGATTCCCGAGGAATTAATTATTGCTTTATTACTTCGCTATATTTATTAATGTTTATGTTATGTAAGAAAAGAGTGAGGGTGATAGTAGTGGGTTCGAATCCTACAACGAGCCTGACCCGACCGGCTGTCCATGATGAACTTCGGAACTACTCAACCGATCTTGATGAAACTTGGGACACAAATAGATAATATCCTCGAATAAGAGATATGATACTTTTAATCCCGGGAAATTATAAGATCCCACGTGAAACCGTGGGAGACAGCTAGTAAATCTACTAAAATTTTATGTCCAAGTCATAAAAGAATGACTTTGTTAATTAAACAGATAAAGTGAGAATTGTAGAGAAATGTTTACAATAATTATTCATGATAGAACCAGAATTGTAGAATTTAAAATTGCAATAGTAAAGAAATTAGGTCAAAATTATGTTTGGCTGTTGATCGATAAAAACTTCCATGAATGACGACTGTATTTATTTGCAAAAAATATACAACGCCAACATTCGGTTTCCTAGAAAAAATTGATCTGTTTGTAAACATAAAAATCTAGACTCGCATTTCAACAAATCGACCGTTTGCTATCAGTGTCAAATTGAGATGGTTCGACATTTTTTCTCACGCTTGTTGCAGAGTAATATAGACCGTAGCTCTTGTATGTAAAGTCGGGAATTGATTGCAACTGTATGAAGTAGGAAGTTAATATGGCCCAAGTTACAAACGGTAGCAGGTAATTGAAAACGCTTTATAATTTCATTCACAACTCTAGGTTTGCTGATCATTGAATTCACTCACATTTACATAAAATCCTTCTCAACTTTAGACTTAACTAAACTCACATTATGAACCAAACTATATTATTTATATTATTGTAAAAAAATAGCATAAGAGACATTTCTACATTATTTTTAGAATAAAACTACTATCAGGTTAAATATATTATAAAGTACCTGATAGTAGTTTTTTTTAGAATCAATAACAGAATTAACAAATGATATAAAGGAATGAGAAAGCCTGAGTAAACTATGTCTGTAAATTATTATTCTATTCTGTCTACTATTTTGTTCTACTAGCTTCAGAGGTAAACCTATTAATATAAAAATCTCATTTTATGTAAACTGTAAAGTTTTTATGAGTTTTTTTTGTTTAATATAAAATTCTTTAAACCGAAGTAATAGTTTTAAACTCTGTTATATTGTCTACAATGATAGTAGAATCTACAGTCTATACAGACACGGTTTTTATAGACGTCGCATTTTTTTTAATTTCATGTTTAATTTTAGTGCACCGCTCCGCCTTTCACTTGTCCCATACCCCATAGTGTAGGGTATCACAAATATTGCTAAAGTAAACAACCATACGAACTGTGATGTATCAATTAATAGTATATTGTTACCATAATGATCACGTGACGGAGTGGGGGGAGTGGGGACGCATTGTTCTCAAGATCAATTACATACCTAACCCGAGATAAGAACTGAGCAAGTACCTACATCGACCTAATACTGGCTGATGCGAAAAACAATCGATTAAAAAAGGAATAAAAATAAAATTTTCTTTCCTTTTTTTATTGGTGTTAATATTGTGACTATACAGGCGGAGCAATTTTTTTTTTTATAAGTATCTTGATAAATGTTCTTCAGTACCCACCATGTATATAAAATGTAATATTAGAATTACTTACAACCCAGTTAACTGGTTCTCAAGTCCTGGATCATACCTTGGTTGCTTACAACCTGAGGGTGGTAGCCAGCGAGCCTACTACAAAGTATCCTAACAGCATAGAGACCCTTTCCTTATTGGAACGTTTTATATGTATCTCCTATATTTGATAGATTTTAAAAGTGCCCTTAGGGCCTAAACTGAATAAATGATTTTGACTTAAGAGGATCGATGATAGCTCAGTGAAAGTCGTAGGTTCGAATACTACAATGAGCTTGAGCTTTCGGTGATGGAAAACATCGTGAGGAAACCATAGGACGGTGGTAGGGTACTTTATAGGACCCGACTGGCTAGCTACCACCCTCACTTAGAAAATCTGTCACTTGAGAGCCAATTATTTATTCAAAAATAAAAAAATACTGCAACAGCAAAAAAACAATATTAAATTTTATTAGGTGTAATAACACAATGATACTTCTATTTGAACCAGTAAACCAGTTCCCACACTCCTGATCATCATCAAAGCTTACCAAGGAGTCAATAAAAAAAGATGTCCACCATTTATTTGCTTTGAAACCCCACTAACCGATTTTATAACCATCGATGTTCACATGTGGCGAAATCGGTGCCTCCGATGACTGAAAAAAAAAGAAAAATGCATCAGCATCCCCCTCGCACGTATTACTTCATCTCACTCTGCCCACACATGTGTTTCCCGCCTGCGATCAATGGATATTGTTTTTTTTTTAATAGTTCCATCAACGGGTTTACTTTATGGTCGTACTGAGAATTTATAGGTCAGTGGTCGATTAGTAACAATAATTGATATTTTAAGCGTAATACTGACTTAGAATCATGAACTTAGGCGTTCTATCGAAATACTTAATAGTATTTAAGACTGTACTTTCTCACCTTCATTATTTTTGTAGATATTAAATAAAGTTTTTTTTAAACCTAATTGGTGTAGGTACTGAAATTAAACTGTAGTAGTACATATTTTTAATTCCAATTCTCGAAGATGGCTTTTATAGTTTTCCCATTATTATTTTTTGTTCCAAAAGCCTCAAACATTAAATCATTTGAACTATGGACAGTTGATGAAGTTACCAACTACGCTTGCTGACAGTGCAATATACTAATTAGTTTTTTTTTTAAAGTGCTTTTGGCGTAATTAATAAGCACACGGAGCCTGTAGGGAGGTTGGCTGTCAAGTGCAGCTGTCAACACTGACAGGTGCTTGGCGATAGATTTCAACTTGAAACTGTGGGGTTACCAACAACTCATAATTCGATACAACTCGGCCTGAATTGTCTGAATTGTGTCAAAGGACGTTAGAATGTATGGACAGAAGTGACAGTTGACAGAAAAAACAAGTTTAGATAAAAAATTGAGAGTTGGTGGTAGGACCCTTTCAGACCAGTTGTTCTCTCCCGAGTAATATGATCGATAGAATTATTGTAGATCCCAATCCCGTCGGTGCCTACGCAGCGACATTTAACTCCTGGCAATGGATCAAGACGATCAGATCCATTGGCAGGTCATGCGAGATATTGCATCATTATCTTTGGATTAGGTTATTTTTGCTCATCACTATCAATAACATAATAAATAATATAATGCTGTGAGTAAACGGTAATTATTGGTGGCCATATTTCGTAATGTATCGATTTTTAATCGATTAAAATCACTTAGGTAACCTTACTTTTGCCAATGTAAGATTTAAAAGCCAGACTAGGCATTGTAAAGGTTGGGAGCTCGCAATATTGGTACTGCTAATGTCTATAAACGACAGCAGTCACTTACCATCAGGTGGGCGGCCTACTAATCAAATTTCTGACATTAGCAGTAAGTAGTATTAGGTTAACAGCTTTAAGGTGAGAGTAAACTCACAGCAAAATTACTAAAGACTTGGTAAAAAATCCAAACACAAATATAAACTCATTATCTCTTTCTATCATAATAATTACCATTGCAATCCAGATACATTTTTCACATAACATATCGATTCCTTAATCGATTCGAGTCGATTCCTGTAGCAAGTCAATCGATCTTGGCAGCCCTCCGCGACAATGACAAACGTACAGACATCATAACTAGCGATTAATGATCAAGATTGTTTGATGTAACTATTAACAGGTGTCTGTTATGTTTTTGGGTATTTATAGAATACTAGCTTTCCGCCACGCGGTTTCACCCGCGTTCCCGAGGGATCTTATCTTTTCTCGGGATAAAAAGTAGCCTATGTGCTTTTCCAGACTATAATCTATCTCCATGCCAAATTTCATCCAGATCCATTTAGCCATTCTAGCGTAAATGAGTAACAAACATACATCCATCCAAACTTTCACATTTATAATATTAGTAAGATTTTAGAGCATACGATACGATAAGGTACCGCGGCGAAGGTCGTGGGTTCTAATTCTATAATAAGCTTAAGATTTCGGTGAAGGAAAACATCGTGGGGAAACCATAGCACGGTGGTAGGGTACTTTGTAGTACCCGACTGGCTAGCTAACTTCAAGTTGAAAATCTGTCACTTGAGAGCCAATTCCATCAGTGTGAGATTGCGGTCAAACATAAGCTTATTCAAAAGCAAAAAATGACTACGGAGAACCATATTGAAATTTTATTAGCTCTAATAACACAATGACACTTTTATATCACAATTTGAACCAGTAAACCAGTTCCCACACTCCTGATCATCATCAAAGCTTACCAAGGAGAATCCCTGAGTAACATAGGCTATATTTTTATTCCTAAAAAAACTTGAGAGGTGTCAAGGGACACCCGGATGGAACGAAGTTATATAAGTTATATAAGTCGAGAGAGTATATATATATAAAAACATTTCTATTATATATATATATATATAAATAGAAATGAAAATATCTGGCTTGCTTTCTATAAGAGAGAGAGAGAGAGAGAGAGAGAGAGAGAGAGAGAGAGAGAGAGAGAGAGAGAGAGAGAGAGAGAGAGACAGAGAAACATGCGCACGCCGCACAGCGGTGTCACCGACACTTTTGTGTCGGTTTTTCGTAAGATTTTTTTCCGTCTAGCCTAGAACTTCGTACAGAAAGTTAAACATAAAATCACGATTACCTAACTGAAGTATCGAAAAGTATCGATAAGTCATCCATATCGACAGATATCCCAAAATACACTAACCCACGCGATGGTGTGATGACATAGTGCTTCGGTTTGTTAGGGTGGCCGTGATATCGATATCATTGGGATAAGTACCGATAGTTTATATTCAGACGAATGTAATATTGACGGGCCAGTAACGTGGTTAACATACGGTCGTGGGTTCGAATCCGACAATATATTTTTTTGCATGAACATAACTGTTTGTCCTGAGTTTTGGTGTAATTATCTATTTAAGTATGTATTTACAAATAAATGCTCTGCTGTGTACCATCGAATTTAGTGTGATTGATACTCATCATGTCTATGGACAATCATAGACTACAGATGTGTTATGACGTTAATTTGGACTCGTTTCTTAACACAATCTGTATCTTTTTTCATCCCTTCAAGAGAATATATAGCTTAAAATACAGTCCAAAACTTAAATCATGGTCACCGCATGCAGTGGGGGGACAAAAAACATTCAAATGTCATATTTCGTTTACCGATGTCTTTTTTAAAGCTCCCCTCTATCTTGAAGAGGGAATGCTGTTGTTCTTCATGTTGGTACATTATATTATTGTATTCTTTATCTAGTATTTATTTGATGGTAGAATCAAGGCATGTTGGTCAAGAGTAAGATTGCCATCCTTCCGGGATTTCCCCGGATTTAGTCTAGTGGGTTAAAATAGATAAGTATAACAATTACAACTATTTTTAATTTTTTTTTAACTATAGATCAGCTTGTGTTTGACCGCAATCTCACCATGGTAAGTGATGATGTGGCCGAAGGAGGTAAACACAAAGCCTAAATGGGATCATTTCTACGTTTTAGCTAAACTTATTTAGTCTTAGTATACTTATCTCTTTCTAATAAGTAAATATTGTGGTCAAAACACAAGCTTAACAAGAAAAAAAATTGCGTTTTTTGTATGGGACCCCCCCTTAAATATTTATTTTATTTTATTTTTAGTATTTGTTGTTATAGCGGCAACAGAAATACATCATCTGTGAAAATTTCAACTGTCTAGCTATCGCGGTTCTTGAGATACAGCTTGGTAACAGACGGACGGACGAACAGACCGCGAAGTCTTAGTAATAGTTCGGTCCCGTTTTTACCCTTTGGGTACGGAACCCTAAAAATGATCAAAATACATTCGTTTCCGTGTTATATTTTGTTACGCCTGTTTTTATTTTTATTTTAAATACAATCTTTCATATTCATGTTATGTGTTTTGAATAACTATTTCACTCACTCTTTTCAATATTTATTTTAAACTAACCGTCTCTATGCATTTTTTATAACACAATAATGTCATTTCACGCGGCTGTTAATCCCTAATGAGTTATACGTCGCCTAATTATGATCCTCGGGGGTGTATTTTGATGTATTTTATGTTTGCTTTTAAAATATCGTGGAGTTTGATTAACTGGTAAGCTTTGGAGCTTGAGGAGTTATGACCTCTCGATGTGAAGTGTGTGATTGTGTTTTTAATATAAGCTAGTGTTCCACCACAATATTAATATGGTAAGTGGTAGAAAGTGGTAAACAATACCTTAAAAACAGTTCGAATTCTGGCAATCCCCCTGGTGTTGTTAATGTCTAGGCGACTGTAGTCACTTACCATCAAGTTATTGTCAGACTTCGGATATAAAATTTAAAAAAAGCGTCTACTCTATTTATTTCTTGTAATATCGATATTTAGAATTATTAACCTAGCTAGATTAGTTTTAGTACCTACGATTCTCGATGCTTTGGTGGTTGTTAGATATTAGAAATACTAATCAGGGAGATTGGCTTGATTCTGATCTCAAGTGCAACTGCCGGAACACACCAACAGGTGCTTGGCGACATATTTTCAACTTGAGGGTGGTAGCCAGCCAGTCGAGTACTACAAAATACCCTACAGGTGTCAACTAGAATGTATTATGTACCTAATGACCATCTCATGGCGATGAAATTCGAGTAGAGGGCATTTATTAGACATGTCCTTAGATAATTTATGCACTTATAACCATTTTAATTAGTTCAGGTCAGTTAGTTTTTTTTTTTAAAGTGATGTTTCGAAGTCGATCGATCATAATGAACTCTATGTACAGTTAGCAGCATAAGTAATGCGATATGCGGTCGCGTGTTGAACGCCGATAAGTACATGTGGCAACAAAAGTTTTTAATAAAGAACTATTGCTATTTGTATTTTTTTTAATTTATCGTTCGTTGAATCCGTTTAAATGTATACAAAAATACGTGTTTGATTGTTAAATATTATTTGTTGAAATTAAAAAAAAAAAAAAAGGAATGCATTTTTATTTTACAATATTGCATTGAAGCTTGCATTTGAAATCATTAATAACATTAATTCGAAGTATTGCCAAATTCTAAATATGTACATAGTTAAATATAAAATTACGTACAGAAACATATAATTACACCATCTATGGGGAACCAAAGTTCATCCCGTACCTGTCAGTCAAATCATGTTAGCCAATAAACAAATACATTTATTAAATTTGAAAAGCATAGACACTTCATAGCGCGACTGTACAATTTTTTGCATGACTCATGACGAGGCATTTTTTTCCCGCTCATTCAGAGTCACACAATGTATTTGCTACTTAATACCACTAGTAATAAAGATTAAAGTTATGTGTACAATATATCTATCGTTTAGGAGGATTTTTTAATTTCGTAAAGGGTGACATACACTTATCGATATATTTTTTTAAACGTTTTTGGCTTGGTAACTAGACCTTTAAGCCATATTTTCAGTATTTTATTCATTCTTTCTTATTGCTCACTCATTACTATCGATAATTAATGTACTTTAACATAAAGATGTCAAAATTGTGAACATATCTCTACCATCAGTGGTCACACCTGCCGCTCGATAAATAAATATACGACACAACACGCGATGTCTCGATACAATTGTATCGATATTCAAGTCGTTTTAATCGAGTCAGTATCGTGATCGGTGGACGTTAGTACTATCGCAAGTGAAATAGATAATTTAATCGAATTGTTTTATTGGTTTGATACGACATTTCGTTTTAATAGAATAGAGGGTTATGTACGATCCTTAATTAGTGAAAGGACTTTAGTATCTATGCGTCCATAAAACGTTTTCAATAAGGTTTTTTTTTTTAATAAAAAGTTGAATCGTTAGATTAAACAAATATGGCTTGAAATATGATGGTCAGGTACAATAAAGCGCAACACACACGAGTACACAATCAATACGACTCTCGACAAAAAGGCACTTAACACACGTTCGAAAACCACTCGCGGCCGCAAAAGCTAAAAACATCCAACAAAATCCATCAATCAAAGAACACGGCCAATGAAATAATCGAATTTCAGAACGTCGAGTGCAATTCAAAGAGCACAAACGAAGAACCGCAACAGATTTGCGAAATCGAAACGTAATAAAAAAGGTAAAGAGACAATCGAAACATGACTAATATCGGGCACAAAGTTCAGTGTCGATAACTCGTCTATTGGAACAAAAGGAGTAAGAAACGGAACGGGGGCAGGAATCAAAAAAGGAACAATTTGAACTTCGAATACTCGCGCGGTGGAGTTTTTCGAAATTCAAATG
Organism: Ochropacha duplaris; assembly: GCA_951361185.1. NCBI lineage: Eukaryota > Metazoa > Arthropoda > Insecta > Lepidoptera > Drepanidae > Ochropacha > Ochropacha duplaris. The sequence continues at coordinate 1,020,874 of OX592711.1, read as the reverse complement.
TTCTCTTTGGTTCATCAATTGACTTTTCATATGCGATTGTCATATCGGGATATTTAATTTTAAGTCATGTAGGTATATTTTAAACGCCATTGCATGTGAATAAATAATTAGGTTAGAAAGAGAAATGTCGAACTAAAAGGCATCGATTGAAAGGAAACTAGCAAACTTTTCTGTCACGAAACCTCTTTTTCAATGCACGATAGATTTTACTACTGTTCGGTCGGTATCGGCTTTTGTTTCAAAGCAACATTAAAGGCATGCTCGAAAATCTAAATCTTTTCAAAACTGAACCTTAACATCTAGCAATAGGGATTGGAAATAGCATCGAAATCGCAAATTAAGTTTGTATTAATATCATTTCTTCGATGTGTTTAAAAAGTTTTACGGGTGTGAGGGTGTTCTTACAGTTTCGTTATATTTACGATGGTGATAAAAATGTTTGCGGTCGTGTTGCGTTCGGAAATTTTGTCGAGCACCTGTCCTTTTTTTTAACTTTACAGTCGTAAATGTTTATAAATGAGATAGTTTGATAGTTCAGTTAATCATATTATTCAAAGCGAACCACGGTTGTCACTATATTTTTTTGTAATATTAATTTACCTTGTTAAGTAAATTATAATCTTTGCTCTGTATTAAAAATATAGCTTTAAAGAAGTAGTAACTTGGGTAACTATTCACTTTCTTCACTCCACAATACAAAATAACCAAGGATTATTCAAATAGTTCAAGATTACAATTCGTCCTTTGACAATAGCCATTTTCAATTACCTTCTACTTTTGAGTCAATAGACCGAGTACACGGCACAAAAACCACTTAACGACACGACAAATTTACAATTCTAATTCACAGTTAATACCAAACGATTTATATTATTATTTCAAAACGTTGAAATATTTGGGATTTGTCGAAAAATAAAGTTGTTAAGGACTCATTTGATAGGGGAGGGCGAGGAACTGGCGACGCGCACGCGACCGCTTCCTCAAGATCACTATCGATACCAAAGGTAAACTTGCCGATTGACAAATAAACAATCAAATTAAATTCTTCCTTATTCCAAAAGCATTTAAGACTAAATTAGTAGAAAACACCAATGAGACTATAGCAAACGTAAATGTGTCGTTGTTTTGTTATCGCGAACTCCGAGACGTTCGATTTTTGAACTGTTTGTAGGTAGCAGTAGCGACTAGCGTTTCATTTCAAATGTTGCAATGGTTCTATTTATTGTTTCTTTTTTACTTAAACTGAAATATACATAAGTAGCCAGTATGAACGACACATTTTTATTCCAATTTTAAATAATTTACTATACAGTTTTATTTAAATTGACGTTTTCTTTCTCTTCACTATTATCTTAGGCTTATGTAGTAGCACGTACGGCCTATTGGCGTTAATTATGGGGGGAAAAAAGTAATTGAACAGTGGTATCAATGCGTTAATAACTATAATAACGTCTGTGTGACCCGCCTTGCTTATCTACTACATCTGGCCTCCCCCTTCTAATGAATATTAACTAATATCAAACTGTTGTGTAAAGTGACTAAGTTAAAGTGGTAATAATTTCATGTTTTGTCTGTATTTGTATGACTCATTTTATTTGAATGATTATATCAAAATCTTGAAAACATCATCGATCGACCGTCTCTTGCTACTTTCTTCAGATTGTTGGTTCATCTAATCAATAGAGGAGTGTTAAATACAGTTGCTACCTACAGTAGAAATTATTTCTCTATTTATATTATTAACTAAAACGAATCAACAATGTTGCTTATCTGAACTGTATGATGCAGAATTTCGTAGAAATCCGACAAGCCTTTTTAAATCAGTGACACATCAGCAAACCTTGGTGTGAGAATCGGAAGTAGATTAAATTTTACCTCTATATCGGTATGTAGACATAACATTTAAAAAAAGAATTCATTTGTTATTCAAAATATTCAATAGAATAATAGGGATGTCAAGGGTTTGGATCTCGAGTAATGAATCACATCGATACAAACAATCGACTAAGCAATGGATCCAAGGCGGGGACCGTTCGTGCGGGCGTGTAATCCAGTTTGCATATCGGCCAACACGAAACTCCCGCACTTATCATGTTTATTGATTGACACGCCAGTAATTCACCGTTCCAACCCCACAGTCCAGCAGCTACTGTTTAATTTGTAAGAGGCAGCGACGATTGCCGAAAAACGAACTGTTCTACTAAATATATAAGTTTTTTAAAGAAATCCGGAGTCTTCTCAGTTTAAGTGTATTCCGAACCGGTGGTAGAGTCAATTGTAACATTCATAATTTAAGTGCCTTACCAGGGCGTAAACTGAGTAAATGCGGTTTGATTTTAATTTCATACTTAAACCCAAAAAAACTAAATTTGCTTTTATTTAGGTATCATAAAACCTAGAGTAAGAATTTGAGTACTTAGATAAGAAATTGTGAGACAATTAGTGGACATACTCGAAGAATAGAAATTAAACAAAGTCTCATTGCATTATTTCAATAGAATAAATAAATATGTACAAAACACCGCTTCCGGCCATGGATTAGGTGTAATGTTAAAATTTACAAGTCGCGGTTTACGGCTCTTTGTTTTAGGTGGCTATAAGTTAGTTTTTACGTGCTTCCATGTTACTTGTTGGAACTTAACAACGGATAATTCATACTTAATTATTGCAATGCTAGATTTATTATCAATTCTTACCATTAAGAGATAAATTAATTATTAATCAATTAGACGGAAATAAGGTGATTCTACGGATGACAATTTCTGTGTCAAGACTGCTTGTTGAATTATTTATTGTATTAAAACCAATCGTGTTAAAAAATCATCGTCTAGCTCTTTCATTATTTCATTAAAAAATTTGATAACAAACACAACAGCTTCAGACTTGTATAAAGAACTTAACTCAGTATTTTTCTATGGCAAACTCGATACGTGCTAATGTGTTCCCATTCACAGACCTGTCAATTTTCTTTTTCTTCCACTATCGCACCGAGCATCAAAACCCAGCGTAACCAAATTAGTTTCGACACGAAAACACCGAGTGGCCGATTGTCTGCCAGCTCGACACAATAGAATCGATGGAAAACTTCCCCTTTCAATGGTTACCTTTTTCTGTTTCAGGCCGAACAGCGCAACAATAAGAATCGACTAACTAAACAAAAAGAAGAAAAGTTACGGCACGCGATTTCAAATCGAATGGAAAAGAACAATCGATCTGACACTGGCAGCTAAGAAAATGTGGCATTCGAAATTTGAATCAGTCGGTTGGCTACGATGGTGATGATTACAGTATGAGCCAGGTGTGAAGGCACCGCGGACGTCCGGATGCACCCGACGGGCGCGGCCAGCCTGCCCGCCGCACCAGAGGCGGAGGTGCAAGCTATGCACTCGATGGACTGGCTCTTCAAGAAAGAGAGAATATATTTACTCGCACAGTTCTGGCAACAGGTAAGATGCTAAACTGAATACCCATTAAACTACCTATCATTTATATACACCATCAATGATAATGACCATGATAAGTGATGATGTGGCCGAAGGTGGTAAGCACACAAAGCCTAGATAGGAACTGGCTCTCAAGTGCAGCTGTCGGAACACACCGATACGTGCTCGGCGACAGATTTTCAACTTGAAGGTGGTAGCCAGCCAGTCGGGTACTACAAAGTACCCTACCACTGAGCTATCATCGCCTTGAACAATGATTAGCAAAGACTGTAAAACAATTATGAAAAAAGATTCACCTTTTGATACTCAACTTCCATATCAACCCATACCTCTCAATAAAAGCAATGAAGATATAACAACAACAAGCCAACAAAATCAATTAATAGTTCGCCATTAAGTCCACAATCAGCAAGTAACCCGGGGCCGACCCGGTCGCATGATCTCAGCACAACCGACATTCAAAACAATTACAATCTATTGTTTCAACTACTATTGTTCCTTTATGATAATCTAATCGACTTCAAATACAACCTGTAGTAAAATGATAGGCAAGGAAGTAAAATTGATCTGTAACATTTATCTATGGACTTACACCAAGCTTCGCCAAGTTCATTCAACATCGTCACTCCTCCATTAGGCGGTTGCAGCAACCGCTTGGACAAGATCTTTTATTACAACGTTCTGTTCAGGGACTCCGTATAAAATTATCCGCCAAGTTCGGTTTCATTTTCCGTGATTGCAAACCCAATGGAAAATAATAATTCTTTGTTAAGCTATATATATTCAAAGATAAACGTAAATAGGGGTTTCCTTCGCATTACGTTTCGTAACATCCTCTGACCTTACTATTGACGCTCGTAATGTAGCCGATATGGATCTATGAAGCGGTGTATCGTGATGCGAACAATGTGATTTGGTCCGATTAGCCTCTAGATATTACATACATAGACAATAGAATAATTGTCTATGATCGGTAGCAAAGATTTATGTTAGTTCGATTTCAGACGGCTTGACTTGAGTTATTATATGAAATAAATCAATAGATACATCAACAGATACTGTATGCTGAACTGCTTAATTAGAGCTGTGTCCACTCTTGAACAATGTCTCTAAAGAACAGAAAGTTAAAGCAACTAAAAAAGTTGTATTGAAAATTAATAAAATGTTGCCCCTAAGAAACAATAGATCTTTTTTTTTTTGGTGCTGGCAATCATCCTTTTAGGATATTTCAGCCAATGTCAAAGTATTTGAAATGATCTTGGTCTATTTGTCACTCCTAATATTTTTTTTAATAATTTTTAGTCAATACAAAGTCTTTTAGTCGCATACATTCTTGAGTTTTAATTTCTTCTTTTATGTTATAGTCATATTCTCAAATTCACTGTAATGTTTAGTACTCGTCCGTACATGTCCAGTCAGGCTTTAGTGAAATTGGCGGTTGTTCCACTAAAACATTCACGGACTTTTTGGGACAACCTGGAAAGTCACGATACACGCTTTCATTTCATTTCACTTCACTTGTGCACTTAGATTGATCATTATTGGACAAAACACCGCCGATATTATTCAATAAAACACAAAATACACGAATTTAATGAAAATAAAACGAAAACGCAACGTCACTCTGCAAGTTCCCGCCAAAAAGTCAACAATAGATCTCTACAGTTAAGTACTAAGTAATACTGCATATCATAGATAATGATTCGTGATCTATGACATTAGCGACATCGGTTCAGCTGTCACGGTGTCAACGTCGACATTAGTCAATTACTAAACACGTAGGTACGTACATCACTACTAATGGCAGTTAGTCGAATAATCGCATCGATTACAAATGATAGACACGTACAATGGATTAGCATCAAATATGGCGGGCAACTCCGGGTCGGCTGTAAGAAAATGCATCAAGCCAGACTACTAACCATTTAAGTGCAAGCAAAATTTAAATTTAAAAAGTGTACGTTTTCAAAACAGTCTTATTCTGGACACCAACGCGATGTAAGCAACAAATTATGAACAATAGAGAGTCATATTAAATTGCGATGCGAAATAAATATTCATTCGTTTTCATGGAACCGAAGGGCCCGATGCGTCCCACTGATACACTGCACATTTGAATGCTGCCGTCCGATAGTATTGTTAATATTACTTACAAAGCACCCACTATGCCTTAACATTGATTAAAAAGCATATTTACATTCGAATTTACATATGCCGTGCCTAGAATTGCACTTATCGATTAGAAGGTAGCAAGGACGTTTTGTTTTAATTTCATAGTTATTAACTCGACTAAGAAACATCGTAAATGTTTCTTAGTCGAGTTAATATTTAGTTTGCAATTTGAAGTCGTGTTTACGTTGAGTGATTATTTATGTAGCTAGCTGAATTTATTGATTGTTGGATTTAGTCCAATTGCACTGGGATCGTTGTACTTAAGTACTGTAGAGTACATAGAGCTACGACCTTATTCATATTTTAAAAGAAAAACTCAAGTTGTGTAACTCATATATACGGTTCATTGTGAGGGTTTATAATGTATGTATGTGTGTGTATTGTAATGTACTTAACAGATAATAAATATATGTCTTCAACAAATAAATAAAATGTTTAATAGTGCACTCTTACTCTCCAATTAGGTGAAAAGACTACTGTAGTCAAGCCGAGATAAAATAACGACTAATCTATAATACACTACAGTCCTTAAAATACAATTACGTAAACAATAAAACTATTCCGAGACGTTATAGACTATTAAAATCAAAATCGTATTTTTTTAATAACGCTAGTTCCATCAAACACTATCGTTATAATCTCGGAACGTCTGTACAGGTACTATTGCAAGCCTACAAGTCAATTAAGTTTTCAATTACAGTTTTCTATCATATACAACATCCGTCGTCAATCCCACGTAATCAATCGTCATTTGCACGACAGTAAAACTCGTGCGATCTCGTTGCTATGAAAACCAATAGCAATAAATGGGCCATCAGCCACCCATCTCGAGAGAATACGATTTAAAACCATACTTAAGTACCGCAAAAGGCAGTTTTCAAAGAAGCCCCTTAATAAAACTAACAATTAACATCTATAAAATCCTCGCGGGCCGATAGCTTAGCGAATCGCGTCTTTATTATGCTTATAATTGAATACGGAGTAACGTAGTTCGATTCAATCGTTTCTGTATCGTTTTCGTCTCGTTATTGCAATGGTCATTAATATGAATTAAATTTGAAATTTATTAAGTGATAGTTTAATAAATATTTCATAACTTCAAAAAAACTTCTAAAAATATCTTCTAGTAAGTATATTTTATATAATTAAATCACTTATAGATACACTTGAGTGTCAAAAAAAATACATTCAACATTCGAATTTGGATTGTCCACTTCCCGACCGTTAATTAGGGTTGACCGAGCCACGTCACCGCAAACATTCGAATTTCGACGGCGTAATTAATCGACTCGATTCATCGGCCGATCGTATCGGTTCAGATCGTAAAAAGAGCATTTCCCTACGAAATCGCGTAAGTGGAATGCAATCGGTTCCCACAGCCTTGATGTTCCGAAGAATGTGTCCCGTTTAGAGCAAAAAACTGTGCGCTTTCCCATGCCCATGCCTACGTCAGTGGGGTCGCTCTAGTGTCAACGCGGACTGCGGACGGCAAGGTCGTAGACTGCCAAAAAGAAAACCGGGTGTGTTACCTTTTTAAGTAGATGAGAAACAATTATTTGTAGAATTTCTCTTAGAGCAATTATCTTATTATCAAGAAAACGTTACATTTAAAAGTCTCTGAATATGTGGAATTTCGCAGCGAACATGGCCCTAACAAAAAACCCTAACCTGTATTTAAAAATCGATTGCAACCAAAAAATTGTCACTGACAAATGATTCAAACGCCTTGCGGTTGAAATTACGAATTCAAATCTTCGAATTTCGAACAAAAACCGCCATTAACCGTCGGTTGTTACCTTTTTTCGGCTGTCGATGATTTTCGGGGCTAATCGTGTTTTTTGCCGATACGTTCGAGTCTAATCGATGTATCAGGCTCACTAATTCGATTTGTGCCCCTCCCCCTGCACTATAAGTGGGCGTGACCTATTGATTCACTAGCTCAATCATTACCATAGATTAAATTTTAAAACTAACGTCATGGAATTCTAATCTGTTTCGCTTCTATTTTGTAAAATTTTTATCGAATCAAAAACAAAAAATAGGTTAAAGTTTACTAATCGTTGCGGCGAGCAGTAGCACAAAATCGAACGTTAAAAACCGCGAACCATAAACGAATGAGTTCCACGACACGACGTTGTATCTCGATAATTTAATAATAAAAACTACACGGTAAAAAAATAAAGAATCGATTGTGGTTGATGGCCGGCCGCACCGGCGCACGAATCATCTGTGGAACAGTCAAATCATCAAGCGCTGATGGTTTTTTAATGATATTTTTCACAATCGGTCCGATCATTGATGGTTATTAGGTATAGGCGAGTGCCTCGAGACATGGGCTTCAAGCAAGTCTTCGACATGGCTTGCCAACAGCGATTACTGTCATGCTAATCTGATCCTTAATGTCATTGAATTCAGTACAAAATTTATTGAAAAAGTTTCGGTATTAACGACCTAAGATGTAGTTGCATGCTGCCTGTCGCTTAGCCGCAGTGGGAACTTTTCTACAGAAATATTGATACATTAAAATTATTACAATCATTGTTGATGCTCAACAAAAATATATTTAAAAAATACCTCCACACAGAAAGTACCATTCCCGAGGGATCTTATCTTTTCCCGGGATAAAAAGTATCCTATGTTTTATTCTAGAATATGGACTATTTGTGTGCCAAGTTTCATCAAAATCTGTTCAGGCAATTTTGCGTGAAAGAGTAACAAACATCCATACATACAAATACATATTCGTAGGATTTCTGATCGAAATATGGTATTTTCTACTTAGTCTTAATCTAGATACCTAGATGTAGTGCACCAGGTTGTGTCTAAAGGTCTCAAGATAAACTGAACAGCATCCCAATGGGGCACAGGAGTAGAGTTAACTCATTAACATAATCTTAACCGCTTTCAACTGGTTTCAACTAATTTTCGTCGTAGGGCTGCCATCATTGTGATTATAAATATTAGACGCTATTTACTTAACTCATTGGAGGTCAAGATTTTTATAGGGTACTTGTTAATAATAGATTTGTAGCAGAAATCAAATAAGTTCCACTTTTTTATACATTATAATCTACTGTAAATCTTTTTCGTTTTAATATCAGTTACATAATTAAATAAAGAAATTGTTAGTTTTATACATAACTATTAAATTAATTAAAGAAAAACATTAATTTTTTTTTTTTTTTTTTATTCTCGATAGGCTTGTGTTTGACCACAATCTCACTATGGTAAGTGATGATGTGGCCGAAGATGGTAAGCACACAAAGCCTAGATGGGAACTGGCTCTCAAGTGCAGTTGTCGGAACACACCGATAGGTGTTTGGCGACAGATTTTCAACTTGAGGGTGGTAGCCAGCCAGTCGGGTACTACAAAGTACCCTACCACCGTGCAAAATTATAACCATAATATTAATGTGTTATTGCATATTTTTTGCAGATTAGATAGTACCCAATATGAAATATAGCCCGATGAATAGGTTCTCTCCTCCTCTCCTAAATATTATGTCTCAGCATAATACTAAGGCTTATATAAAAACTAATAATATTAATATAATATACTAGCTGTCCCCGCGGTTTCACCCGCGTTCCCGTCGGATCTTATCTTTTCCCGGGATAAAAATATAGCCTTTATTTACTCAGGGATAATGTAGCATTCTAATGGTGAAAGAATTTTTGAAATCGATCCAATAGTTTTTGAGTTTATTCGTTACAAAAATACAAATCTTTCCTCTTTACAATATTAGTGTAGATTTAAATTATATGTCTTTAAGTTCACTTTATCCATAGGAAAGCCATCCAACTAATATTATAAATGTGAAAGTTTGGATGGATGGATGGATGTTTGTAACTCAATCACGCCAGAACAGCTGAACAGATCTGGATGAAATTTGGCACAGATATAAAATATAGTCTGGAATAGCACATAAGCATTTTTATCCCGGTAAAAGATGAGATCCCACGGGAATGCGGGTGAAACCGCGAGTAACGGCTAGTTGAAAATAAATACCAAAAACAATAGACAGCCCTGGCGGGCCGGTATCGCGTGTTTAGTCGAGTTAGCTGCGGCCCGCGCGCCCGACTCGACTAATGCATCGTTTAGTAACGTTGTTTGTAAACACTGGTTTTGTTTTGAATGGTATGTATTGAGTAGTGATGCGCATTTACCACACTATTGTGACGTGATGTGAGCTCGATATAATCGTGTAACTGAACATCACTAGCTCTGATTATTGTTTTAAAGCTTGCTGAAACAATTTTGTTTCTTCCTCGTTATAAGCCTTGAACCAATTGCTACTAGTTTTGTACCACTTTTTCCCCTTTTTTCTATGAAGGTTTGAATGAAATATACTAGGCTATAACACATTTATTGAAAATATTGCCTGTTAAGGCGATGATAGCTCAGTGGTAGTGACGTCGGATACCGCCGTGAAGGCCGTGGGTTCATATCCTACATTAAGCTTTCGGTGAAGGAAAACACCGTGAGGAACCCATAGCATGGTGGTAGGGTACTTTGTAGTACCTACTCGACTGTTTGGCTACCATCCTCAAGTCCATGCTTGAAAGTCTTGGTGTGTTCCGACAGCTGCCACCTTCATGGTGAGATTGCGGTCAAACACAAGCTTATCCAAGAGTAAAAAAAAATATATGAAATAAGACACTTTTTTTAAAGTTACAAGTTTCGAAACAAAAGCTATCCAAAAGATCCTGCTTATGTTCTATGGTATTTAAAAGTCGACCTTAATATTGATTACGATTAAGTATATAATGTTTCCATTGTATGAACGCTCGTTTGATAATGTAACGCAATGCTTTCGGATCACGCGCATTCGAAGTCAAAATTAAAAAGTAAACAAATTTCAATTTAGAACGCACCTGCGCATTCAATTATCAATAACAGAGCGGGAAATTAAAAAGATTAATTCTCGAATAACGAACGCATTCGAATTTAGAATTCGTGACAAACTCGCGGGCTGAATGCGTTTGACAGTATCGATTAATTTATCGATGTTCAAAAGAAACTGTATCCAGGAATAAAACCCCCAGTGTTGGTTTTAAAGCGTAAAAGTTTTGTATTATTCTAATTAAACATTTATACCGGACCGAACGTATGCAAGCTATTTTATTTAATGAAGAAATGTAGAGACTTATCCATTAATATCGGCATACCACACAGCGTGTTTCGAGTTAAATTCCGATTCCGTGAGTGTTAACAAACGCGCAAAGGGCCCTCGTTCGACAGTATCGATTAATTATCGATCGATACGCGATGTATCGAGAACGTTGACAAATAGCGAGTGCATCGAGTGGGAGATTTACGAGCGCATTATGGTAAACGGCATTAAAACGATGTCGCACAAACTTAAAAGTTTAATTGGGAACGTCTTACGTCCGAAATAACCAATCGTAAAGTTTTATGTAGAGTGCTTGTCATGTCAGATATCGAATCGTGATAAATATAAATGTTGTTCAGTTCAGTTGATCAATTGCGCCTTTTTGCTTTCCGCCATTTTTGTTTCGTTGGAAGATAACCCATATTAATTTCAGGCAGGTGAAGACACACTAGGCAAAATTTGACGGGCCGGTTGGCGTGGTACACCTCTCACGCCGCAGGTCGTGGGTTCGATTCCCATCCAGGACACACATTTGTGTGCATTAACATGTCTGTTTGTCCTGAGTCTGGGTGTAATTATCTATTTAGGTATGTATTTACAAAAAAAGTGGTATATGTAGTATATCAATCATCTGGTTTCCATATTACAAGCTCTGCTTAGTTTGGGATCAGATAGACGTGTGTGAAGAAATAGGAAACGAAATAATATTCGTATTTGACTCGAGACGTTTACTTGGTAAACTTTTCAGAAATAGAAGTCTCGAAACAAGTTAGCGCGATCATAGACATTTCGACATTGTTTCGCAAATAAAAACAATTAGGTATTTGCGTCTGTTCAAATTAATTGCAATCAATTTTGAATCTTATTCGCTAGCATTTAAAACATAACGAAGATCTTCGCGTATTTAAAATGTTTGTACAGTCGTTCCAAATGTCATTTATGTTTGACTGATCACTATCGACCTGCGAAATGTTGAAATGTAAAGTTAGCAAAACAAACTTAGTTTCTTTTTTTAAGTCTTGCAGTATTAGTACTCTTTGATAGTTTCTTTTCTTTCCCCGAACACAGATTCCCAAAAGCATTTGGCTTTTTCAGCCACGTCAGGTCACGTACACGTCAGACGCGAGCAAAATCGCCCATTGTTCATATAATAATAAATATCCTCGGACATTTGTTCCCACACGGCTATCTGCTCCCAAACTAAGCAGAGCATGTAATATGGAAACCAGATGACTGATATACTACATATACTATTTTTTTTTGTAAATAGATAATTACACCCAGACTCAGGACAAACAGACATGTTCATGCACACAAATGTGTGTCCTGGATGGGAATCGAACCCACGACCTGCGGCGTGATAGGCAGTGTATTAACCAACCACGCCAACCGGCTCGTCGAGATACATATCTTGGTTCTTTGCCGCACGCTCGTCTAATGCTTAACATTTGAGCAGAAGCTATATGACACTCGCGTGTGAACTTAGGACATAAATCATGTAATTATTCGCTTTTGACTTCTCCACTAGGATGCTGTGTACTTACCATTTTTAGTTCCTAAGAGAAATGTTAGGTAAAATCAACGTAAGAGTCAAACAATCAACTACCAAAAAACACTTAATATTTATAGAATAAAGACTCTTTTAAAATGGCATCTCTCAGATGACACATTCATTCAAAAACTTGAGAGCCGGATGGAACGAAGTTAAATAAGTTATATAAGTCGAGAGAGTATATATATATAAAAAAAAACATTTATATATATATAAATAGAAATGAAAAAAATATCTGGCTTGCTTTCTATAAGAGAGAGAGAGAGAGAGAGAGAGAGAGAGAGAGAGAGAGAGAGAGAGAGAGAGAGAGAGAGAGACAGACAGACAGAGAAACATGCGCACGCCGCACAGCTTACAATAAAGTGACACTGACACTAAAAGTGTCGGTCAATTTTTCGTAAGATTTTTTTCCGTCTAGCCCCCTTTCACAACGCGCGATAAGGAACTTCGTTCCAATAAAGAATTTCGTATATATCTCTAACTCATTTAGAAGCTTCAGAGACATTCGCACGCCTAAATAACATTGTCATCAGAGAATGAGAAAACAAAACAAACTCGATTTCATAACACTCAACAGTTTTTCACCGACCATTGACGTATCCCGGCAGCCGTTCGAAAATCGAAAACATTTCAAATTTAGAACGACTTGTAGTGATGGGGAAAATCTTAGCATTCAAATAACATAGTACCCGTATCGAACGCTAATTGTTTTCATTACTTTTTTTGTTTTGTTTTATTTAAAAAAATGTAATAATATAAAAATTCATTGTTCATAAAATCCTAGTAGGTACCTACTCGAAAGAGAAGATTCGATTGTTACTCATCATCCAAATAGGATAAGATTTGTAAATATTTTCAACAACCGCCCATCCCTAGTCGTGTTCGAACTATTTCAAAAGACGTTCTAGAATCGAAAACAGCGATTAGTTTTAAGTGTCGCCGAACGTTCGAACTTTTAAAAATATGTCGTTCGTTCGGTTTTCATATTTAAATTTAAACCGGGAATGCGTTCTATTTCGCCTCCACTTTACGACGTTTGTCAGTTTAATGATTATTCTTTTTACGTTACGAAACATCGAGATTGGTAATATTAAATTTATTTGCGCTCTTAACAAATTATTTATTCGTGCGGAGGCGAGGCGGTGGCTCTTCATTTTTTAGTATTGATGCTTGAGATCATTTATCTTATACTTATTTACCAATTACCCTACTGATTGATATTTCAATGTACGATCAAAAATTCTTTTCTATCAAAGCTAAATGTTTCATTTGGCTGAAGATACAAATTAATAATGTGCAAATAAATAACCGACGAATGGCAATTCAATTGTATACAATATTCATATAATAATTATGGCCGGTTCAATTTGTTCACAGTAAACTAAAAGCTGACATTCTAATACCGATCTCGATGACTTTGACACATCATAAGCAACAGGATTTGTATCGCCGACGTTTGTAATCAGTTCAGAGTTTTGAAAGACAAGGTAAGGCCTTGGGGTACTGTAATGATTTAGGAAATGGACATCGAGCAGGCGGTCGTGAGAGCCAATCAACTGGAAGGTTAGCGAGATAGATATTTTTTTGAAAATAGAACGATATTTTAACTGTAATTTTCCAGACAAGCACTAGACGTGCTATAAGTTATCCTTTTTTTTATCTAAAGCTTTTTATGGTTATAAAAGCCGACAGCTGCACTTGAGAGCCAGTTCTCATCTAGGCTTTGTGTGCTTACCACCTTCGGCCACATCATCATCACTTACCATGGTGAGATTGTGGTCAAAACACAAGCTTATCCACAATAAAAAAAAATCGTATAAACATCAGCTACCTGAGGTAGGCTATATATATGACTTCGGTAGTCGGTTAGGTTTAAATTAAAGGTTTCCATTTTGAATATGAAATTGATCGGAGTGTAGCAAGAGATGTCTATTGTTTTATTGGCATAGTGAGAAATAACCATGCCCAGTACGCAGTAGGTCAATAATTTACTAAAGTCAATCTTGGAATCGGTTTCCCGTCTTTACCACCCACAAAATTCCCAGAATTCTACGGTTCGTTGTTTTCCAAACAAAAAATAATATTGAAAGAAACGAGATCATTTAAAATATAAACGAAATTTCGTGAAAAATATATTTAATTTATCAAATTTTTCACCATCACGAAAACAATGTCTCGGCTGTAGTGGCAACATGTGTAGGTATCACTATAAAAAATATTCTCTGAAATGCGAAGTTATCATCGGTTTAGTAATAGGTTTTGTAACGGCTTTTATATTCTTTTTTTAAATACGCATTTCTGTTTTGAAATGGAATCGATGCGTTTTGTTGTAGGACTGGCCGAAAATAAAATAGTCATTGTGTTTTGTTTCATTGACACTCACCTACTTGGCACGGTGTATTAGATATAATGACGCTTTTACTTACAAAAACACAGGGAAATTATTTGAGATTCCTCCTCTTGTTCTTGACGCGTTTATTTACCTTACAATATTATACAATACGTAGATTTAGGTACGTAACTTTGCGAATTTCCGATCCGAAACTACAGTTAATTTGTGCAATAACGATACACTATATAAAAGCTTATTTCAAACAATAAATGTAATGAGTGGGCACAGCATTTTCAATGTAAGCATTCTCACATACCCATAGCTAAGATTAGCAGTCTGTGTTTGTAAATAAAGGGGCAATCGTTTGATTCTTCAAACGTCAGATACGTTACACAAAAACGGCGCTCAAATATGAACCAGAGATAACAGCAGTAACACGAAAGAAAATCAAAAAAGAAAAGTAACGTTCTAAATTTAAAATCGTAACGATATCCCCCTCGTGGTTCGATGGAGTTCGATTTTCGAATGCCGCTCGTTCGGAAATAGCGCACGACAGCTGAGAGACGACATCGGACTGTTTTTTATTACCTCCTTCGTGTTTATGAGCACTTTATGAGTTTTTATAGATTTTTATTTTCTAATCCAATGAAAGTCACACTGGGCAGTGATCGGATACATTTCTATGTTTTCTATATTTACGATTAGACCTGTTCGCACATTATTTATTGGGAAGACTTTACGATTTTCCCTATATTCCTGATAATTAAGAGTCAATAAAACTGAAATACTTTCGTAGTAAGTACCAACATTATTAATTGCAGATGATTTTCCTGTACCAACCTACCTACTTAGAAATCTTGTTTTATGTAACGTAATCCAAAGTCATAAATAGATTGATAATTTCAACAACCAATTAAAATATTAAACGTTATTAATCCAACTCTATCCTTTAACAGCCAGATTTGTAGGTAATAAAAACTACCAAGTTATAGATATATGTACCTATAAATGGTTATAACTACCTGTTTTATGTCCTTATACAATCTGTAGCGACATTTATCTACACATAGATATAGTTCGCACGACTCCTAGATAGATGGCGCTTCAATAACCTACATCGCGCTTACGAAGTTTTCCATGCGATCTGCATATATACAAGATTCCAACATCAACAGTTTGCACTGTGTTCGCACATGCATCTCCCAAGTTGATCCATAGACTCCCAAGTGGTTCAAAACCGCTTCATGCGCAAAGCCACGGGCGCCCCGTGGTACATGCGCAACTTAGACCTCCACATAGACCTCAATCTGCCCACGGTTAAGCAATTCATTAAGCGCGCTTCACGCCGCTATTACGATCGTGCCCTAAACCACGCGAACCCATTAATTGTAAAAACTGCAAACTATACTCCTTCAGAGATTTCAAAAATCCGTAGGCCTAAACTCGCCCTCAGCGAGCCGGATGACCCTACAACTCTAGCTCAGATTAAGGATAGGGAGGCTCGCGCAGCCCTGAAGAAACAAATACAACACCGCCCGCGTTTTCGCCCTCGCCGGAGAGGCCCGTCGCGACGTCCCACTCAGTCAGTCTCGTCCCCAGTAGTTGGCCCGAGCCGTACCAGTAATCCGACCGTCCCTTAAAACTCCTCTAAATCGCTTAGGCGAAGTCCGTCCCACTATTTTGTGCCCCCCGACGACGCCCTGAGCCGAGGTTCGTGCCCCAACTGGGGCGCCCTCAGCGGTCAGTCGTCTAAAATTTGTAAACTCGGTTGAGAGCCCTAAGCGCTCACCGAAAAGTCCGCGTAAGGGTGTCTATGGTCCCTCAGACCTCCACCTTTGAGTCCTCCCCAAAAAAAAAAAAAAAAAACATCAACAGTTGGACCGCGGTCCCCAGGCACGATGACCTAGCCTGGCGGAAGATCTTCCCTTTTCAATGGAGGAGTCTAACACCTCGCTCCTCCATAAATCTAATATTGATGATCGATAAATATGTGACAACTTAAAACAGCGTTTTAGTTAAAAAAGCGTTTTATTATTATGGGTGTAAGTTATAAAATGTACGTAGAGTTAGTTCTGTTTTAAACAAATTAAACGCTAATAAAAGCCCTTTTGATTAGATCATTGAGACCTCAATCGATTAATAATAAGCTATATCCTTTATCCAAACGAGGTCACTTATCGAATGAATCTATAATCGAAATTCGAATCTCATTTAGTATTCAAATTACCGATCGAGTTCCGCACTTTAGACTCATTCAAATTTCGATTGAAAAGAAAAACCTATTTAAAAGACGCTTCTATTTGAATTAAGAACGGAAATCAACCGTCGCAGCCGCTTGTTCGAAGTGTGAAAGGATCGATTCGAAATTTAAAAAGGGGTTTATTTTTTATCCAGCCAGCTCCCGCTTATTGACATGTTGCGTGTTCTTTTTTTATACAAATAAAAGTCCATTGTCTTAAGTTCTTCTGACATTCGAATTTGCGTTTGGAAACTCGAATAAATTACGATGGCTTCCACGACCATGATGTTATTTGTTTTATTTTACTATAGGATTAAGGATATCGAGGACTGAGATTTTTAAAGTAATAAAATATAATTTTATTGTTTTCCGAGCACATAATGAAGTCAAATTAGGCATTTTCGGCTTCCCATCACCGTGTCGTAAAAATGGCAATAAAATGGTTGGTATTGATCATGGTCAAGTAAACTATTTTATGTTGTTTTTATTGTTATTTATAGACGAATAAAATCGTTTTATTAATGTCATCGGTTCATAAGGACCGCGGTCAATTTTAAGGGCGACAGCTTTTGTAAGTATAATTAAAGTTTTCAGTCTTTCGTAGGTCTAAGGGTTTCGAAAGTAGGATTAACTTAAGTCGTAACTTAACACTTGCGATATAACCGCTTCTAGGAGCTAAGTACCGGCTGATACTCGTCAGACTTGTCTTGGTTATCTCTGGTTATGTCAATTACTTGCGTGATTAATGATTACTATTTCGCCATCTACTTATTTTAGCAGTAAGAATTAATTATCTAAATAATAAACCATTAGATATATAAGAGATGTTTTATTATTATAAAGTTTTTAATAGCGCTCCGGAATTCCAAAATAAATAAAAGTCAAACCAACTATTATTATCATTGAATCGAACTTTTATGTAAGTTATAAAATAATTGAATAGTCGTAAAGCATAATTATTGTAACGTGAATTAGTTTTAATTTTATGGCGTCGCCCGCATTGTACCGCTCTTAATAAATAATCCTTCATTTAAATGGTAGCTCAAAGAATAATATGACTGATAAACTAATTTTGATTTCAGGTAATTTAAAACAACGCTTAGCCGATAACCGTGAGTACAATTATTCCAATAAAAGTATCAGAACGTTACGAAATCGAATAAATAATAAACTGGGCACACAATGTAATTAAGAACTGGCTGTATCCTTGCTGGCTAACGACGAGAAAAAGAAAAAATCACTAACAAGCGACATTTTTTTCAACTTACCGAACAACCCTGGATGAATTTTGAATTTAGAACAAAACGAGATCGAACAAATGCCCCCAACTTCGGTGCGTGCTAGCCGCGTGAAAATTAATTATTAATTTGTTTCCATTGCCCGTGTCTCCGGGGAGACGTGTGCTTGTCTATACCTTTTTTTCAATTTTTTTTAACGCTTCAATGATGGCAAACGTAATTTGTATCTATTGCGTATTTGTAAAAATTCAACGGTGAATGAAACCAGATGCTTTAAGTCTTCTCAATTTGTTATCAGGTCCAGGACTTAGACCTCAGAACCCACAAATAATCGCATCTTTCTATTACATAATAGTGTATTACTAAACAGTTAAAGTAGATAACGCTCTCAATGACATTTGTAGGGTAGTTGTAAAAATATAGTGTGAAAAGCACTTTGGTAATAAAATTGACAACGCGAAGGATAGAGGAGCGAAACATCGGAGTTAGTCAATTTGGCCATCCCGGCGGTATTGTAAAAACATCAAAAGAACGGAATAATGGTAGTTTCCAAAGGGAAACCCACACTTTTTATTGACTCTGTGTGTGATCCGCACTTAAAACAGGGTGTTAGACACATTATTTGTTATTTTTGTTTAAAAAAAAATATCAACATAATATTATTTTAAAATATTTTATGTTTTTTTTTCTTAGAAAAGAGAAGTAGTGAGAATAATTATTATATTCTTTGCGTTGCACTTTCTAAGCCATTTTTTTTTATTTTAATGAACAAAAGCTGGTTGTTTTATACAAATAGTATCTACGTATTAAGATTATAATACATAAATATTGCATTTTTCACAAACATACATATTTTTGTAAAGAAAAACAAGCATCAACCTATATAAAGGGTAAGGGAGGGCAAAGGAGTTATAAAATTGATTAGCATCGACATCGCGTCCGTATAGATATCTTGTCGATATCGAAACCTATGCACGCACACCCCCACCACCCCCCACACTACACTCAATGCAATAAAGCCATTAGGAACAAATCAAAGAACACACAACTTTAAAAGAGGATGAGAAAAAACACACACTTTTCTATGCAAACCTCCTTTTTTTAAGTCTGTTAGTAAACTTGTTATAGAAATTTTAACTTTAGATCAAGGTAAAACCGGCTTTATCCTTATTACGGCGAAAAAACCGTTTAACATTTGCGCAGGAGTCATAACGCACGTGTTTTCCTCCACAAATTCAAAATGGCGGAACAAATTCTTAAAATTGTAAAACTTTTTAAATGATGCACACTTTGTGCAAGTAGGTAACATAAGCGTAATGTTGAAAAACAAGTATTTAAATGGTTGCGAAGCAATTCAACCATAAATGACACCATACCGAAGAAAATTAACGTTTTAAAGAGTTCACTTAACTTTCACAAGAAATGTTACCATTTAAAATAAAAATGAAAAGAAAGTCGGTGCGTGTCTTCTTTTCGTTTAAGTAAAAAGTCGATTTGTTAACTAGATGAAAACAAAAGCGTAACAAATAAAGGCAATCGAAGTTCGGCAAACCGCGGAGATTTCCCGACATCTTTCAGCCGATGTTTACAAGCTCAAAAGAAAAACTCTCGGCCTCCGAACGCACCCTAAAGAGGGTTGGGAACACAGGTAAAGAGGTGCTTAAAGGTATTTTTTTGCAAACAGATCACGTCCGATGTCTCAACCTTAAGTGAGACATCTTTGTTCACCGCGCCCCTCCGAAGCGATTTGGGCGCAAGCAAATTTTATTGAACGCGCCTTATTGATTCCCGCTGGGGATGTGTTCCACATTTAAATTAGAACTTTTTCAAATATAGAATTAATTAGCTGTAGATTTTTTTTATATCTTGAGTGACTTCCGTCGCTACACCAAGCAATACCAGGCGCTTTGCCAATGTGTTTTTGACGTTCAATACCTTGAAGGCTATTATATATTAATTGGCTCTCAAGTGCAACTGCCGGAACACAGGTGCTTAGCAACAGATTTTCAGCCCTACCACCGTGCTATGGTTACCTCACGATGTTTTCCTTCACCAAAATCTCAAGCTCATTGTAGGATTCAAACCCACGACCTTCGCCACGGTATTCAACATCACTACCACTATCATCGCGTCAAAACTATTAGAGATCTGTTAGACTTCTGAATCTTACCAATTCTTACTGAGATCAAAAAACTATATAGGCCAATATAATGGCACTGACTTGAAGTTGTCTTCGATGTGACATGCGCAAACATCGTGTTCTTGCCCTGCATTCGACTTGTTCAATTGTCCGCCTATTATCAGATAATGCCGATCAATCTGTTTTGATTGAATAATCAATCGTTAGTCAATTGAACTCGATTTAGTTCGTACATCTCCGGGGGACCATGATTTCTGATCGACGACATTCACTCACTCGATGACAGATAAATATTGTTCGCTATTTGAAAATTTCGTCAGAATTCTCAATTCAAATTTGGTCACCTCAATACATTTGAGGTTCAGACCTACAGCCAATATAAAAAAAAAATTAAGCAATCATTTAAAAAAATCTTTACCTACCTAAATCGATTATTTACGTTTACGATCCAACGTGATTATAATCTCTTTTAATTATAATATTTTTTCTACATCTCATCCAATACACGGATACTTAAAATCGATCGTTCGGACAAAATAGAGTCGCATAATGTGCTCCTAAATTTTTACGAGCAATAAAATGTTGACTTATTCTGATACCGACGTTGGCACTCGCCGGCCGACTCGCCGCGTATCGATACAGAACGTAAAAAGGTAAAATATTCGATATTACGACCGTAAGTTCTAATTTACGATGGTTTAAAACTAAACGATAGTACATTTTTTTTAGTTAGTTAAATATATAGGTATAACAAATTGATGGTTTTTATTACTTATTATACGTGAGATTTGATGAAAACACAGTCGTTAAATATTTTTTGTTAATGCATTGATTGCTGTAACTGTATAGGGTATATATGCCTACAAAATATTAATAACACAATTTGTGACGACTCGTTCATTCTCTTCATTCCTCATCTAATGAATCTCAGCTTATTTTTTTACGCTCAGTATTTACTACTGCCCTTAACAACGTATCCCTTTATCTCTACCTTAAGGGTACCTGAGTATTTTTTTGCCAGATAAGTAAGTTTTTTTAGAATAATTAATTATTATTGTTATATTTACATAGAAACTCTTGGTATTGCGGTGATAATGTACTGGATTACCGCATCAGTTTTTTTTTTTTTTTCAAATCTTTTTGGGTTTTACTTTAGTTTATAAAGTAAATATAACCTTGTATACTTATATTATATGATCTGTTTGCTGACTTGTAAGTCAACAAACTTTTCCCCCGCCCATGGCCCCATGGGTGCAATAAACAAGGTGGTTAAACGTCAAGAACAAATCAAACCGGTTCCCGACTTTCGTAAAAAGGTAGTAATGCGTTTCAAATTCTTGCCAAGGACACTCTGCCTCACTCCACCTCGACGACGAGACAATGTTCGCGATGCGTAGCGTTTTAATTGTCAAAATTGCGCTCGAGTTGGCCTTTGATGTCGCCGCCCGAACATTGCTCGGGTGCGTTCGGATTCCGAACTCAAGACTCGATATTCAATCGAACCGAGTTTTCTGTTTGTTTTTTATTTCGATTATTCGTCACCTGCTGCTGTTGCTGAATCGACTTGTTCTTGTTGGCATTAAAATCGTAATTGTTTTGAATCAATTAAGCGATTCTTTAATCGATTTTAATGATACTTAAGTACTTGCAACAGCTTCCTGTTTATTTCTTAAACGACGACAATTTATCAAAAGAGAGCGGATTTGTGTCAATTAAAACATTAATAAATCGACAAGAATTAAACAATATCTCTATTCGATATTAAAATAAATGTTATTAACATTAATTCATTCGTAACCTGACGTGTGTACGGCATGGCGTGTTCGCAATAACTGACGCGGACGGCCCTGACCCCGGTGGGCTGCGCGATGCTCGTGCGACGCTCCAGCCAGAGGATGTCGGCTTGATCGATACGATACGATACCCGCCGACGAACGTTACCGACCCTGCCGAATGAAGCTGCCGTCTCTTTCTAGTAAATACGAAGGAGGTTTGGAAATTTAGATTTGAGGCCAAATAGAAAAGAAAATTGTTCTATAAAGTACCGACCGATCAAATGTTATGACAGCTGCCATTGTGCAAAGCAATTTGATCCTAAAACCTGTGCTGATTGCAGTAAAACCTGAAACAATTTTAATTAGTACTACAAAGCTACTACGTTCAGCCAAAAAAGAGGAGGGAGTACATACCGAAATTTCGATGTAAAAAGAGGAAAGTCTTTGTCTCTGCGCATGAGTACTACAAGGGCGTAAGAACAGTTCAAACCTCGAAACAACACTTACACAGCAACAATTATAATTGCGCCGCGATTACCACAGAACAGATTTAAAAGTAACGCTTATTGCGAAAGTGAGAAAGATCAAAATTAGCTGTCAATCAAGTTAGACATCGGCAATTATAAAAAGGTTGATCTTAAAACATCCACAATCGCGCACGCTGCCCACTTTTTGCTCGAATACCGATTATTCAACGTGACGTTCCCACAGTGCTCCCGAGACCCGGTGAGGCGGTGAGGCGGTGAGGCGGTGAACGATCACCGGAATAGGGCCGCGGTGGAATTAAGACGAATTCTTTTTACGAATTAGCGAATCACCTGTCTAATTACGCGCTTCGCCTCGATTTTTGAATTTGGAATTGGATTCTTTTACTGATATTTTTTAAATCGAAGACGAAGTTCGTCTTTCGAATATGTTTTCCCTTTGTGTGTTCTGAAGCGAAAGTGACGTAACCCGCAAAGAATGAATTTTGGGAGAAACAAAATATTAACATAACAAAAGTGACGGAGTGAGGAGCGTTTGTTGTGAATTGACAATCTGACAAATTTACAACCGATCACCGAGCAAAACACACAAAAGTGCCCTTTTCGAATGCAAATTTGTCTGCGGAGGGATTCTTTTCCGAATTTTTTCTCTCCGATCCCGGTGCGAAACTTCCGCCTATTTTCCCGCTCAACGCACATCCGGTAGGGGGCGCCGCTTCCGCTATCGGTGCTCGTTCGGAAATCGGATGAGTTTCACCGACAAAGATACGTCTATTCCCAACCCTCGCCCCATTGATTCGTTGTAAAGTGGTCATATTTTCTATTTCATATTTTTATTGACTTTCAATTTTATTGTGAAGGAAAAGATTCACATTTTAGCACTGTAATCTCAATATTTAAGTCTTATTTAAAGCTGTGATTTAAGTCTTATTTCTCTAAGCTTAAGGCATATGTTTGTTCACAAACTCAACATGGTAACAGCTGGAATACACGTGCTAACAGTACTTGGCTTCTCAACCTAAGGGACTTTAATGATCTGCAACTTCCACGTTCATTGATACAAATCAATTATAAACCAAATACCCGATCCCGTAAACCACACAAGTGTAGATCGGAATCGGCGATCCCGTTTACCCCGGACAGGGATCCCGATATCCCGGAACGTTGGCGACCGCAAATCGTGTACCGATTGTCACTTGCCATCGACGGTTAAGTAAACGTCACTTTAGGGTTAAAAGGGCGTATTGGTGAGGTTAAGGGTTTTGATAGATTGTTGTCAGGAGGGCTTTACTGAGATGTCTGGATATTTGTTCTTACTGATCAATAAACGCAAAGAAATGGATATGACATTTATCTTTAGTAACGCCGGAGTGATGGCCCACTGATCGAAATTCGACCATAAAGCTTTTAAGATAATTAAAGCTGTCAATAAAAAAATCGGTTAACAAACAGAGTGGAATGTTTCTGTTATTAATTTAATTTAATTCTAATGCATATTGTATTAAAATATTAGCTTTCTGCACTCCTTCTCCATATAAACATCAACTGTGCCAAATTTCATACTCCTCCGTCCGCGTAATTTTCGTAAAAAGGGGCACAAAGTTTTTGGTTCACGTAAACAGAGCTCTAAATTATATCTACTTAAGCAGCTTAGGCCCTAGAAGTGCATTAATAAAAATCAAACTTACTGAAGATTAAAAGCAAAAAAATATTTTCAATGTCACGGGCCATCAAAATGGAACCAATCTTCGTTGACCTATCATAAAATCGCTATTAACATACTCAAAGTATTCAGTATTCACATACACAAATAACCACGCTATCGCCTATAGCTGAGCGACAGATGCTCCACGTTAACTGTCAGTCGCGGGTTTGATTCCCGACACCTGTTGTTTTCAAACTCTTCGATTACTGGCCATTAGCGTAACACACTCGATATTTAATACTATTGAGTTTTATGTTTATCTTTTCTGTAAATAAAACTTTTGGACGAGAATGATAAGTGTTTTGCTGCGAAAAAAGTTTATTGCGTAAACGATTTTTTTAAATGTTTCTGAAAATTTCACATTAATATTCAGTGTTGTTTCTCGGGTATATCATCTCGCAGGCCAATGATAAAATGACAAATGTCTCTAAAAAAAAAGAAATACAAATTAGTAATTACAGTAAGACAAAGAATAATAAACAAATAAATTAACGAGTTACTCACAACAAAAACATTTTAAAGTCCTATTAATACAAACATAACACCTTTCTGCAACAGACGCCGCGAACGAACACAAAATGCAATCAAAATTACACCTTATTGCTTGAGAATAAGTTAGTAGTTAGCAAGTAAGAAAGTGCAGACACAAAGGGCGCCCTGGCAAAAGGGTATAACTGAACAATAAAATACTTTTGGTCAGCCGCAGCTCAATAAATACTTCATAGTATCGGTTTGAGGGCGACTTGACCGGATGTCCGCCCTTCGATCTTTCGCCCTAAGGGAGGGCCTCGTTACGGAGGGCTTACATGTGTTTTGAATGTCTTTTGATAAATTATCGTCGGGATAATATTGAATTAATTTTGTTTCCCTTTGCGAGCCAGTTGAGTAATTTAACTTTATAATTTTATGTATTACTATATTTTAATGTGAAAATCTATTGATTTTTGTAAAAATTTATGTATATTTACATGTATAACTGGAATTAATTAAATCTTAATATGCTTTGTTTTTACTACTTGACTTTATAAAAAGAAACACAAAATAAACCATAACTCAAGTGGCACCATGTAACATAACTTATCCCAGTAGGTAGGCACTTGGCAAGGGTGAGAGGTCGATTTAAATAATAGACAAGAGAAAGGGTGAGTCCGTCGGCGAGAAAAGTCCGGTTAAAGCCGATACTCACCAGTTTGATCCAGTTCTAAACCAGTTTTACTTGATCTATCAAAATATTTCCTTATCGAATGCTCTTGACGATTCTTTCTTTATAATAGTGATTGATTTATCTTTAATATTTATGACTAAAAAAAAAGGTATTTAACTATAAACTTGGTTACGGAACTGGGCAGTTCGGCAGCTAATTAGGGTTGGTAATTAAGTATTAGGGGTCAAGTTATAATGGTATCCATCTTTAAGACGTTGTAGTTGACCCGGTCAAGAGGTGTTATATTGGGATAATCCCGGATTACCATTGTATCCTGTCACGGGCCATCGCCTTAATTAGGGTCAATAGTTTCAGAGTTTGTGTAAACTGTTGGTTATTTTAACTAACACCCCGGGATGGTTTATTTATTAGTTTATTCATTGGAAAGATCATAATTCAGAAATGGTAGTTCAGAAAGTTTTGGGGTATGAATAAGTTTAAAGAGGAAAATGGCTTTTATTTGTTCGTCTGTAGGTTTGGATTGTCTATTTAGTGGTCACAGTCCAGTAAACCCTGCGCCCACTAGTTTGAACAGATATAATCCAAAATTCACATTAAAACACAAAAAATTATAAATGTGCAGAATTGACATCAGCTTAATTGAGGTATACTTACAGATAAATACTCACAAACTTTTTACTTTTAAGATACACTTGTGTTTGACCGCAATCTCACCATGGTAAGTGATGATTTGGCCGAACGTGGTAAACACAGAAAGCCTAGATGATCAACAATAGTTTATTAGAATGCAAATGTTCAATTTGAAAAACTTAGATTCAGTTTCCGCATTTTGTATTCAAAGCTAATTATCTACGCGTCATCCATAATTAATTCATCCTCATTCGATAACAATCTTTAGAATAGACATTAATTAATAACCCCATTAAATACATACAGATAGATGTATTGAATAAAAATAATCCCTGCGACGAATTCAGTCTATTGATCTCATTCATCGATCGAGATACAAAGGATCTACAAATCTGTAATGACGTAAGAGTTATTGATTATGAATTGAAACTGAACTCTGGCTACACTGAGATACGGCTAGTTTTAGAGCAAGTTGATGATAACACGTGCAATTTGTTTACAAAAGGTTAGCGGATATTGCTTATTAATGTTATGACTGAATCAGACTATTGCCAATAAAGATGATTGAACTGAGCGATGTACGATTGCTGAACAATATTATTATTGTTGAAGTTCATTTTATAGTTCACACGCTGCAAGACAGACTTTCACCATTTGTGGTTGTCCTAAATTCTAGGTGAAATGATTGATTGTATTTGGGTACCTAAAAGTTGTACATATTTACATATATTATCAATATGTAATCAAAACTGTCATACGTGAACGATTTTGTAAGATTACGGGGCTTCTATTCGAACGAAATTCTTGAAAGTC
This sequence comes from Ochropacha duplaris, assembly GCA_951361185.1. NCBI lineage: Eukaryota > Metazoa > Arthropoda > Insecta > Lepidoptera > Drepanidae > Ochropacha > Ochropacha duplaris. Next base: position 994,074 of record OX592711.1, on the reverse strand, counting down.
GTAAATTCTATATTTATAGTCGTCATAAAACTCGATTTTATTCGAAAAACACAATGTTTTTGTAATGGTATCCAGTTTTAAATTAGTTTTTTTATATATAAACAATCCTCTGACACCGTCAAACTAATTACCGACACCAGAAAACGCCATATAATAAAAATAGTAACATAAATAAATCGCCATATAAAATATAGAATCAAACAGAAGTCGAGCTGGATTGAGACGCCACATGCATCAAATTTATGATTTGAAAAGTTATTTCTAGTCCGTATTCAAATAACACGTTAACTTGCTTATACAAATAATAACACAAAATACAACATTAATAAAACGATACTACTGCCGGTAGACGTTCAGAAATCAGTGTCCCATTTTTTTACTTTTTTGAGTTACTCCATTTTTAGTTTGGGGTCTACACTTAAAAATTGTTTCGCAACCGATTTTATTTCTCCTTTCAAAGATTCTATAATGAAACGCAATTTTTCTGACACCTTTCTGATCCCTATGAACTTTTACATTTATTACATCTACATAAAAGAAAACAGTGCAATTATACAAAGTACCAGGGCATCATAAACGTATGGAGTTTTAATACATTTTATTTACCCATTATTGCTTTGCTTGATAAGAAAGAATGCGCAGACATTCACAAAGAGCCGGTCTTCATCTCAGGACGACCTGCGCCGGGAAAAGGGACGCACGTAGAAGAAAAACATGCTAAAGAACGAGACAGAAGTATCTCCGATAACACGTCAATACATTCTTTGCTGCGAACACATACGAGTTACAACCATAGCAGCACCGAATAGAGTCGATTTTCCTTCGTACACGCTAATGGAAAACCGATATCGCATCAATACGTTTTACGGCGAAGCTCTGTAAGGTAGTTGATGTTTTATAGTGTTCAGAATAAGGTTCAATGTATGTTTTTTGTAGTTTTTAAGAAGGCGTATTCGATATCTTGTAAGATAGTGAGGGCGTTTGGAACCGATCGAAGACCGATAAAATGGTTATTGGAAAACAACCTTTATACAGCGAAAGAGAAGGTTTCGGTTCATAAGGCGTTCCCGGGTCGAGACACGCCCATGTCTTATATGGAAAAATGAGGAGTGACTTTTTTTATTTCCCTCGATCGTCCCGCGATAAGAGCTCATAATTTCGTATGATATTATTTTTTATTGTACCTACTGATAGTGATTTCCATTCGTATTGCTCTTGAGTAATTACTTATATTATATTCTTTTTTTACAGGTACGTTGAGAAGGTCGAAGATGTTGTGTCTCTTTCGGGTAAATACAAGATTATCTTTTAGAGATATGTACCTACCTCCTAACATATAGGTACGTGGATGTGATAACAGTCAGCTTCGGCTACCTACAATATCAACATATGTATATGTTTTTAAACAATGGAACCATTTAAAAAGGGAACTTAAATCAAACCGAAGCCCGTTAATTCGTATTGAATTACACGGTAATGTACTAACACAATTCCAATTTGGTAAAACAATCGGAACTCCTATAGGCAAATCGAATGAGCCTCAATGCGATCCTGCCGTAGTCACAATACAATTAAAGAAAATAAAAATAAGCGATCGAAACAAATGAAGTGAAAGAGCTCGATTAACGATTTAAAAAAAGGAACGAACGCGTTCATTATTCGTTCGGATTTTAAAACAATACGGCCATTCAGCCATTGGCTCGTTTGAATATGGAATGTGATGGACAGTTCCACAACGGGCGCGTTCCGTTTCGGCTTTTAACTGTTTATTTCGGTGCGTTCCATGTCGCGCTACCTGTGTCAAAAGATTGGTCGGTTTCATTATTTTTTAAACATTGATTGACATGGATCGCCGGTAAAGTGTCTATCAATATGACATTTTGGAAGACATCATACCTCAATTATTTCGGTTGCCTTTTAAACGATCCGAATTCGAGAACCTTTTTGTAGCAGAACACTGTATCAATGCAATATTTCTATATCTGTCTAAATTAAAAACAAAAAAGAAGACAAACGTAGAGGTTAACAATAAGAAGCGCGCATTAAAACAAAACAAAAAAAGTTTGGATATCGAGTCGGTGTTGGTGGCCGATGGCCGGATGGCCGGGCGCTTCTAGTTGCATTGCATCGCTATCGGCTCATTTGTTCGGCTCGCCTACGATCCGATAGGCCGGCCCCGCCACAAAGAGCAATTTAGGCCTTACAGTGATTGATTCCACCGATACATCACTAAACGCGTTTTTCTATGAAAAATTGCTATAATCGACTTAAAAACTCATTAGGCCGAAGACAAAGAAATCTTCCGACCGCCATTCGTCTAATTTGAGTTTCTCGATCGAGACGAATTTCAGTCGTGATTACGGTTCCCTTTTTTGTGTTATTAAATGCCATCAAAGAATTTTAATTCCATTATCCTTGTAATATTTTTGATGTCTCAGAATCTGTATGTAGAATACATTAGTGTGGCACTAGTACTAGTAAGTACGAGTTGTGTGGACGAGGACGAGGCGACGCGAGCGCATGCTCTACGTACCTACATCATCAGCGTTACATTCATTAGTGTTGACAGCACAGGAAATAGTAATAAAGCATGTACGCTGCACAAAAATCATAAACATGAATTAATAAAGATTAAAAAACATCCCAATTTGAATACGCTTCACCAGAGGTGTGCTCTGACGTGTAGGGGAGCCTTTTATTCTTTCGTTAAAAAATCGATCACAATGCTTTATAGAACAAGCGAGCGAAAAAAAAAATAGTTTGTCGCCGTCACCATTCAAATTAAACGACAAGATAATTTTTGAATATGGATCGAGGTATATTTGAATAAGTGTTACATTAATATTCTTTTGTGATAATTTCGAATTCGGAACGCCCACACCCGGCCATTGTCTTGCGAGTTATTGGCTCATTAGGCAACATGTCGCTTTGTCTCGGCCGATTTGAATTTTTGATTTTCGAATCGAACGTAATTGATTTGTGACTCGTGCCCGAACAGAGAAAGATACCGAATACCTCGCCAATTGGATTACGACACAAAAAAAACCTCATCAATTTTCCAATTTAGATATTAAATTCGATATCCATTGTAGCATGTTCGTCGACAAAAATATCTAAAAATAACATCTCGAATGTCGAATTGTCAGTTACAACTTCCGTGTTATTCACCTGGCGTTATCTGGAATCGGAACGCGATTTGAGCGAGCACAAAGGAGCGAAATGATATATTTGAACAATAAGAAAGCGAGAGTCGCCCACGTGTGAGCTCGCTCGGGACAGATGTACTCACAAATTACGTATGGTAATGTGTCTTGTAATCCTTCCGTCGGAGTCGGACCTCCCTGTCGCGCCGCATCACGCGTCACAACCTTGTCTCGCGGCATACCTAATCGATCGATTATAAATGCGGGCGATGATTCTTGCTTGTAGTTCGGGATGTATCGCCTTCCAGACCTACGAATAAAACACACCAGAAAATATATTTTGTACAACGAATGTTTGTCAGAAATTAAAAAGTTTTAATAACCACGCTTTTTATAGCTTATTTCTCAATTTGTATTCATATTTTTATTATCGCCGCGAATGACATTTGGCGGGCGCGTTACCGAACCCCCAAATATGAAAAAGAATACGGAACGTCAAAAATGAACGAATCCGCGCGACATTACCGGTAATCATGTTTTATGAGTTTTCCCGCCGAATAGACGCACAATATGCCGCCCCCATCGGTTGACACGTATCCTTGTAAAAGTTAAATTGCGAAATATGCCGCGTTCATACTTATTATTGGCATTCATAATAATAAACGTTAGGTTTTATCGGCATTCCAATAAACATGTTCTTTTTTTAATGTATCATAAAGTAGGTACGCGCTCATTCGCATAGAGCGGCCTATTATAAGTCATTATCGTAAATTTCCGTTCAATATAACAACAACGCTATGTCCGTCACAAAATTTTATCAATAGAAACGCTTGCGATATTTCGTTTGAAATTAGAATCAGTACCGTTTCCGCTTCCGTTCGATATTTGAACTCGCGCTGTTCGAATTAAGAACGCGCTCTAAATAAATGATAACGACCGATACAATTCGCATCGGCAGGAATGCGTTCCGATTTCAAATTATTTAACAGATTTAATTTTGCAAAAATATCGTTCGGGAACACCTGAACCGTTTGGAATATTTCCTTCGCGTTCGGAAACAGATAGCAAGGGAAGAAGCAATAACCATTAAAAGCTTGCGGAGGGCCGTTCCGAAAGTTTTCTTTTCAATAACGCGTCTAATATTCAAATTAGAAGCAACTAAGGCGAGGAATTCTCAGCGATATATCATCGGAGCTAATCAGATTTTTCCTTGCTCCCGTACATTTTGGGGATTAAATAGGGTAGTTATACAACGACGAAGATACTTTAGTAGTTTCCCTACAGATTTCTTTATTTTTAAATATTATATGTGTTTCTTAAGTAAGACAGAAAACACAATAGGTGTATTTTCATAACTCGAATCGCAATTCCTGGATTTTACTGTGCAAGTATTTTTGGGGCGACCGTCCCAACTATTATGTTCAAACACAAACTTATTACATAGCAGTAAAATAACCTGATAAACTGAACGCAAGCATTTATCCAGCTATAGGTATATTAACGTTCACAAAACACAAAATGTTATATCGGCAGTTAATCATATTTAAATTTCGAACACACCGCAGCACTACACACATCTCTTTAAATTTCCGACATGGCAAGCTCATTCAAAATTTAGCATGGCAACAATATAACCTATCGCGGAGGCAATTTCGATGCGCGGTTTAATCCCGCGCCGCGTTACTTGGCGAACTCTCAATACACTTGAGCGCCATAAAAAATAATTTAAATTGCTCTTACAGTGACTCGCTATCGCTTCGAACATTTGCATGCTAAAATAATGCAAAAATCTATGCGCGGAACGCACCCAGTGCCCGTCTCCATTGCGACACGATTTTTTTCTTTTTGTGCAAAATTATTATGACGCTGTAATGGGTGCCTATTTTTTTGCTATTATATTTAGTACTTTTAAAACTTTCGCGAACTAAATTCATTATAGTTTGATTATTATGTGCGCGAATAGACCCGGTATAATCTACGATTATATTTAGCTTTTATTTTACAAGTAAACAGTATTTAATACTTAAGTACCTACTAACTATTAAGAAATATAATTTTTAATGGACCAAATCACTTCTTATTAGAAATATCATGTTTAAATCACAATGATTACCTAATATCTAATTTGTATCTTCCTCGTGTTTATAAAAGCTGATTTATTCCCACTTAATTTTAAAACGTTACATTTGATGAAAATATAATAAATCTATACTAATATTATAAAGAGGAAAGATTTGTTTGTTTGTTTGTTTGCATTGAATAGGCTCCGAAACAACTGGACCGATTTCAAAAATTCTTTCACCGTTGGAAAGCTACGCTGTCCCTGATGAACATAGGCTATATTTTATCCCGGGATATGATAAGATCCCACGGGAACGCGGGTGAAACCGCGCGGAACAGTTAGTATAAAATAAAAAATTGAGTGTCATGATTGTAAGTTAAGATCTGATTCAGACCGTCGAACCACTTAGAAGGGTGACAATGAAAACGCGCGCCAACATTAGAAGCGCGGGGCAAAGAAATTTTATGTGTTATTTTTTTTCTTGTTTTGAAATATGCGCGCCGTTAGATTATTTATGGCCTCCATAGAGGTTATATTTCGGGAAGTAATGAGGTTTCGTTCGGAAAGGGCAATTTAAATGTGCGTAGATTGAGTCGTTAGAGGGAGCGCTCATTGGTTACACGGCCACTTTACTTGCATATTCCTTCATTCTTAACTATTGCTTTGAGTTGATCATGTGGGGAACTTTAAAAAATAATAAAACAACTAAGGAAAGTTTGGAAGTTTCTGAACAACTTTGGCCAAGTTACTTGTACTATATGAATATTAAAGAACAATTGATAACTGTGTAAACACTTGGTTTTGTAATTACTAAGATATTAGTAATGTAATGCATAGGTAATCAAAAATGTTTTCGACCTTTTTACTAATTTTGTATAATTTTTTATCCATGTGTTTAGCTTTATAGTGTAATACAGGCTGAAGATAAATTAGTCCGTCATTTTGTCAATTTTTTACGTATTATTGCCTATAATATAAAATATCAGGTTATTGGAAAAAAGAATTCACTCATATTTGATCACACCGAAAAAGTGAACTGAGTGTAGGTACCTACACAGTTAAGCGACCGCCCCAAGATAACTTGACTCGATTAATTGATAAATAAAACATTTCCCATCGCAAAGCTAACGTCCGCGAAACGGAGCGTTGAAACATAACCATTTATATTTTCAAAAACTTCGAATATAATGGTCATGGTAGATAAAATATTAAAAATGGTAGAAGCGGGCCCGAAGCGACGCGGACCAGCGAACAACCGACCGCTACACAAAATCTGATAATGAGCGAGCGGCAATAAAAGCGCGTTATATTCATAATTTTTATTTATATTAATTAAACATAGTGTTAAGTGTACCGAGACAAGTTCAACGCACGTACTCGTCGCGGACGATACGGTTTCCAAATTCGGCGTTCGGTTGTCGGCTCGGAGATTGTCGATAATGCCGTTGGGTTCCGCACGTCTAAATGAACACCCTGTATTACAAACATCATTTGGATTGTGTAATTTTTCTCTATTTAACCCATTTTTTTAATGTAATACTAAAAAAATACATAAGCAAATGCATACTTCTCAATATTCTTCCGTACTCAATTTAATTCTAGTACGACTCCTAATAATCATAAAAACCTAGAGGCAACCGTTTCAACAAACATTTTCTCTCATACGGTACCCAAATTAAATTCGAATTTCGAACAGGTTTTAATTTGAATTATTGTTTACGGCTCACAATTACATTGGATCATTCTAAATTCAAATTGCACTAATCTGAACAACGATCGTTGGCCACATTCATTGGCTGAAACAATAATATTTTCTCGTAAAAAAAGTATCTCATTTACTCTCACAATACGATTCAACCTTAAATGTATACAGTTTAGGTGTATTTTTGGTAGTCGTTGTATATGGCGATAATTAATTAAAAAAATATTATGTATCCACATTTCGTTTCCAAATTCTTTCGGAGTCAACGAATCGTGCATTCAATGTGTGAGATTATGTCTGTTAAAGCTATTGTATTTTTTTATTATTGTAACTGTTGATGTGATTTCTAAATTCTGTATTGGTACATATTAAGTTCATAAAGAGATGTAATTATTATTGTACATACCTACTTATTTTTTAAAATAATCACCTTGGAAATATTGGCAGTTTGCTACACACAAGATTTTTTTAAATAAAGAATTTTGTCCGAAAATAATACGACTCACAGCTATTGATTCCGAAACCATGAAGTGACCCTGAAAAATGTAAATGTCACAAAGTAGCACATTTTATTTTAAAATATGCGCGGGAAATGATTATTTAGCCGATGTACAACGATATCCGTCATGTAATATTAAAAACAGACTCGACTGGTCGATGATTCAACCGGATTAATTATTATTTTAGCGCGTATCTGAGGACGTATTAATTGGGAGCGTATCTATTCTCGTGTGCCCGCCATGGTTATTTTTATAATGGGAACTATTGTTACTGTTAATTTGGATAGCGTAAGTAATTGTGGAATAAAATTATTATAGGTAATGTTTTTTTTATTTTAGTATAATTCAAAATGCTTAAAAACGTTCACATGCCATCAATAAGGATATTGACTCACATCAAATCAGCGTCTTTTTATTAAATGTTAAAATTCCACGTTTTATGAAAAATACTGGCTTGTGACGTCATATAGGTACTATCTACTTTTTGTCTTTATTTATTTTAATTAAAAATCATTAAAATTGATTAATTTTAAAACTTATTTGGTATTTTTAATTTTTTTATAAACCGGTTAATGTTACATATATTTTCGCATTATGGGCAACATCCTTAGTATTAATTTTCCAAAATATACAATAACAATATGCATATTAATCTGGTTTCAGTAGGGTTATTACAAGATTCGTTCGTTATGCAAATACTCTGAGAACGTCACCTGATAAAATCACGATTAAAATAAACTCAAGACGATTAAACAGATGCAATGATGCGTGAAAATAATAAATCAGACATCGAACCGGTGCGGCTCTCTGAGAAATTCTCACAAAAAACTAGTCAGACACATTATCGGTACACTTAATATGCAAATAATTAGACATTGGAGCAATTGGTTCACCCGCCCTTTGCCCGGGTCAATAAATTAAAAAGTAAAGAATAAAATACAGATTAAAAAAACCAGTTTTACGTTTCGATCGGTCCCCTTCAATTGTTCTATGATTTATACCCTTTGAAATCGATCTACATATGCAAATGAGGTCGATACGTACGTACGTACATACGTATCATAGAATAAATAATTATTACCGCGGTCGTTTGGTACTACTTAATATGCGAATAATAATTAGTGTTTCCTTATTTTACTTGAGACGGTTTCCCACGAAAGGGGGTTGATTGATCGATCCAACCAAAAACGTTAATTAAATAATATATTCTACATTACTAATAAACGTTCAAACAATGAAAATTTCATAAAAAATAATATTAATATTTTTCGTACTTACCTACTCAGGAAGACGTCAAAAAAAACATGAGTCAAAATAAATCCGATTATTCTGATACCGATTATATCGAATGAAATATTAATACACACGAATGTCAGAAATACATTATAAAAAACACACTTCGGAATAGTTTAGAGCGCACAAAGAGCTAAATATCAATTCTCCCAATGCAACATTGACATCTGTGCCGAAACTCGAGGGTTAAAAATCTTAACCCTAATCCTATGAGATCTTTTCGACCTTTCTCGTCCCGCACAAAGACGCATCGCATTATTTAAACCTGTTTTACCGATTGATCGATATTAAATGTCGTACAACAATAGATCGAGATGCGTGAATCTATTTGCATAAGTTTTCTTTGGCTATGCAAATGACTCGATACGATTTTTGTGGACGAGTATGGGAAACTTAGTTTGAGACCGTATGTAAATTAGAGATAACGCGCAAGAGATAGATGGTTGCGTTTTATCCGAGTTCAGTTGCTCGCGCGCTTTTGATGTGTCAACGTCATTTAACGCGCGATATTCGTTTACGTTTTCCGATTTTTCACAGTAAAACTTTACTCGATTGAGCGGAATCGATTTTTGGATTATACTTTTTTTACTTTTTTTATTATTTTTTTGTAGCTGTGAATAATTCTTTCAGTGTGAAGGAATTACTCATAGCTTCATAAAACAATTATTTCTCTCTTTCAGGTTTTTTTGTTATGTGAATTATAAGATTTTTTTAATATAAGTTGTAAATAAACAGTGCATATGAACGACCATTTTAGTGAGGAACTTTTCTTTTTATACTGTATTAAAATTATGAAAATCAGGAATTACTATCATGAGGTAAGTGGAGTGCTTTTATAATGTGAGTTGAATCGCGATTCCCCGAATTATATTTATAGGTCGTTTAGGGACGACCGTCCTCGTGAGCCAAAGGGTTAGAACAATAGTCAAAGTCAAAATCAAAACCATTTATTCAGTTTAGGCCCTAGAAGGGCACTTATGAAGGTCGAATTACAGAAGCTACCACCGGTTCGGAAGTCAGTCTTCAATTGAGAAGAATCGGCAAGAAACTCAGCAAGGTTACATTTTTTAAATATTTTTGGACCATCTGGCTTTCTTTTCAAATGCTTAACAATTTTATACTTAATAGGTACAATAAATTAATTACAACCAATATTTTAATTAATATCTAATATTATATAAGTACCTAATGTTTGTATGTTTGGATGAAGCAGATAATCTCCGAAGCTACTGACCCGATTCTGAAAATTATAGTTATCATTTAAGAAACCTACATTATTCGGCTATTCAACTCAAAAACACAAGTGAAACCGCGGGCAAATGTTAGTTTAATTTACGTATACTTAGGTAGATATTGCCGTTCGTAACTTATAGTTAACTGTAATAAGAAAGTAATCATAAACGTTAAACATATTGTAATAAATTAATGAGTGCGTTGGTAAATACGTGTATAGCTCAGATCAAAAAGTTGGTAACCCTGTTTAGGAACTCGGAAACTCCGAATCTCCGATGCTAATGAAAAGAGAATCTATAATGGAAGACCAAAACATCAAGTAGTCAGCTAGGGTAGATACGGCAGTTTGAGCACACATCATTTCAGCTGTCATGATATTTTCGTAGACGACTTGTTAAATATTTTTCAGCTATTGCAAAATTAATTATGTGAATGCTGGATTACCTACTCATGTATTATGGACTTATGTTAAATTACTTATTGTTATGTTAAAAAAGTTATGTTTAATAAAATTGTTAAACATTTTAAAAAAAAAGCCAACATTTTACAAAAAAAAAGCCAATATTGTTAATGGTCATAAAATATTTTAAAAATGTAACCTTGCTGACTTCCGAACCGGTGGTAACTTCTGTAATTCGACCTTCATAAGTGCACTTCTACGGCTTTAACTTTGGCTATCGATAGACTCAAAAATACTTATCACTAGAACTTAAGTAAGTACAATTTTTGGTAACTCTAGTAATATTATTACAAAACTAGCTGATAGACGTTGCCTTGCCGTAAAAATGCGAATTCAAATTCAAACACACACAAAAAATCATCAAAATTGGTCCAGCTGTTTTAGAGGAGTTAATTATACACGAACACGCGTCCCACTTTTTCCTAATCCCTTACAGTGCAAGTGTGGATCATTTCGCTAGTGCTGTAGTTTTGTCGATATGTTTATATGTACATGTTACTACAACACTAGCTCTGTAAGGAATTAGAAAAATAGTGGGGCCCTATCTACAGCAAAAACACGTACAGAAGAATAAGATTGTCAATAATTAAGTACTTGTACCGCATCAAAGCGAGCTCGGCGCTCTGGTCCGCTCGGCTCGGCTCCGCACAGCGCCGCACGGTTCGTCCCCACATCTCTAGTAATTAAGAGAGGCGCAAATTAGCGACACGAACGAAAGACGACTCTGTTTTTCTTTTATCCGGCGAACCCATGCGGGCGACGTTTGCTCCTACGTGTTTTGAGGTTTTACACATTTTACATCGCGCGGGCTTGTTTGCAACGTTAAAGGTGAATGTGTTTTTTGTGTTTAGATTAAGCGTGAACATTTCTGTTGGTGTGACGCTGATGAGCTTCATAGTTTAGAATCCCTTTATTGAAATCTTATTCGAGATGGACAAGGTCGTCAACACACTGGCAATCCCCCTGGTATTGCTAATGTCTACAGGCAACGGAAGTCACTTAACATCAGGTGACCCTCCTGCCTGGTTGTCACTTGTATTATAAAAAAACTCTTGAAGTTAATTTTTCCTGCAAATTAACAATCTGTTCCATTATAGAGGACGCAATTAAAATTGCTATAAAATCCAAACAAAAAAAAACTTTTTTTTTTTCAAAGAAATTTTCGTGCTAACGCTACACGCATTAAAATTGATCAACACATAACGACGTTATCCACATAATGCCAACCCTGCTCAGCGGTCACTTCGACAGCGGCCAACCTTTTCCAAATTTCCTCCGTCCACCCCCTAATTTTCAACCCAGTTTTTACGTCAATGTTTTTCTATAGGTACCACCCTCGCATAAGTATACGAATAAGTGAATGATGGGGGATATCAAAACATCTCCCTTATCAGACGGACCCGTGTCGTAGGGGGTCCAAGTTTTTAGGAAAAAGGATTAGCTAATACATGACGTGAAGGGGCTTTTAAAATGTCTGATGTGGTGGACGGTTCGACAATTTCGGCCGCGTGACTCGGCCTGTTTTAGTTGGGGCCGATTGTGTCGGCGCGTAGTGGAGCCCAGCTTTTTTCAATGTTATGATTTTGCAGAATTTCCCTGTTTATTTTGTTAATTGCCGTTTAGTTCGTTGTTTCAACCGATTTTGGTGTTGTCGCTTAATGAAGTCTAAGTAACTGATAATTCGATTACGTTCACTTAAATTGACTTGAAATTTTGTGTAACTTAACATACCTATTTAATTATTTTTTTCAAACACGAGCTTAATTTTTCCACTTTCATTAATTCGTTAATATCGACGTACATCGAGGCTGGGGTGTCGGTGGGTGACCAGGAGGGCAGGAGAGGGCAGGAGAGGGCAGGGGAGGGCGAGATAACGCGGGAGACATAAAGCGTAGGAGATCGCTAATTCATCATAAGTTAAAGGGGTTTTTATGTACGGAACCTCTCTCGACGATACGCTTTGTACGGTGTGCAAAAAAGAAAACGACACGATATCGTTCAGAAATTCGACACTTCAAAGGCTAAAAGGATATTAATTAACGTTGAAAGATTTTTTCTTGATTTTGAAATACGAAATATTGTATAATACAGCTTTTAAACTTTTTAATATCTCTGTAATATTTTTATTAGTTAATATTTTTATTTATTACGATTTTTTACGTTGAACTCCAAGTGTAATGCACATTATAGCATCAACCACTAAAATTATTAACCGACTAAAAAAATTAGGTTCTCAATGTTTGAAATCTCACTATGAAAACTGTCTCTCAAGTGCAGCTTCCGGAGTCAAACGCATCTTAAAATCCTTTATAACAAACAATATGTAATGAATCAGAACAATGTGTTAGTATTTAGTAATCAAATGCTTAAAAAGGGCACGCCATTCGTTAGAAGTTTCTCGTCCTCGCCCTTCGAGGATTTTAAAATGTACCCTAATTGATTTAACTTTTGGGGACGAACCGTGTGTTTAACTTGCCTTTTACGCTTGATCATACGATTGGGTATTAATGATTAACTCTCATTTAAATAAATAAAAAGTATATTTTTTTGGCAGAAAAGTAAAAGTACCTAATAGCAATTTAAAAATATCGTGGCTGTAACCATAGCGAGCAATCGACCATTTTATTTTGTATGGTAATAAAAAAGTCACATTTTATTAGCGCCTTAAAAAGACCTGTCAATATTATTAGGCTGTTATTAAAGAAGCGTTGATGTTTTCAGTCAATTTCACGATTTTACTCAATACTCAGCGGATGCTAGGTGTTGATAGGGTACTTGGTAGTACCCGTCTAATACCCCTTAAGTTCCAGTTCCCTTCAGGCTTGTAGGAGGTTGACAACACATTGGTAATTCCCCTGGTAGTGTATTTTGTCAAATTCCTCATCAAAAACAGGAGACCAAATAGAGTTGGGATATGCTCGATAAAGTTTAGAAACAACATCGATATAACTAGATACAGTTATGTCGAATAGACAGCGGCGGGAGTGTTGGCTGCCGCGTATTTATCGGCATCCTCCGAACAAATTAATTGTATTTTGTTAAAACTTCGCGTCTAATCCTATCGATCCCTTAATTTGAACCCTTGCCCTTCGCAAACAAAATAATAATTGTATTAAAGTATATTGATCTAGTTAACGTTAGGGATTTCGTTTTGAAACAATTAATGTCGTGGAATTAGGTATCGAGTCGGATTTTAATGCGAAGATTTCTATTTGTGGTTTTAGTAAATTATTTCAAATGTTTTATTTTCTTTTCATAGCTTATTGGAATAATTATTAAAAAGCATAAGAAACACTCTTATTTTGTCATATTCAAAATAAGAATGTAATTTTACAAATACTTATAAGACTGAGAAAAGGTTAGTCAGATATTTTATTTTCGAATCCAACAAAAATGTCACGTGTTGACTGCCCACGTATTGTTTCGAAGTATTCGATACCAATTATCGAATAGTGTGTTAAATGATGTGCGAATTGACGGATGCATCATGCAACTGTAGTGATGTGTCCAATAAAATTCGATACGTTCATTTGCCGTAGGTAGATATCGATCAATTATTTCATGTTATAAAATATAAAGCGTTGATTACTTATTCAAGGGAACAGTAAAGGGCATCAGCTGTATGAAATTTAAACAATAATAATAACTTGAATCGCAATTTTGAAACGACCGTCCCAAATGGGAGACAACGGTTTAATTAAAATATAACTCTTTTTCGCCACAGCCGGTTTTATAAATAAGCCGATAATTACCAATTAGACATAATTATAAATTAACGAAATTCGAAAACTGAAAAGTCGAAGATGGCAAATATTCCCAGAGCGACAGACAAGTTTGAAACTTCGGCGGAGTTCGGTAAACTTCGACAGAACTCGATGAGCTACAAATAGGCATTGGAATTAAGTTTGAGTCGGTTTACAGTTCGCCTTTTAATTATTTCTGCTCAACCCTCTCAGGTGGAGACGTTTGATCGGCCCTTTTCTGCCTTACTTTTGATTCTCTTTCATTTTGACTGATAGGCACTTATAACTTGATATAATTACGTTTGTGAGCATTGCCTGCCTATTTATATCAATAAAAAGCTATTCGTAAATAAAAAACAAACAAAAATATAATTAAACACAAAAAAATAAAATAAAGCTCACTACTATTGGCAAAGAATGAGTAACCAAAAATAACTAGACAGGTCACATGATTGCAGTTGCATCAGTAGGTATATTTAATGGAATCATCATGAAAACTATAAAAAAATAAAATAATTCAAATAAAAAACTCATTTATTCAGTTAAGGCGCTGGATGGCTCTTCCACCGGTTCGGAATACACTTAGAAGACTCCGGTAAGAAACTCATCTAAGCAATGTTTGTTTTTTATTTAATCGCAAGTTTAACCCAGAAGTAATATAGAAAATTGTTCTAAATCTCCATACAATGATGCTTCACAAACTTGTCGACTGTAACTCGATCGGCAATCACTTTCAAATACTGAGAAACCCAATAAAACGTGGCATATTGCCAACATCGCTTGAGTCTGCGCGCGATTCGCATCTAACAAATCAATGGATCCATGCCCCATTCACGCCACGTCAACGATCAATCAGCCGCTGTAGATCATTAGGTGGCTCTGTCGACTCGCGCGCTGATCTATATCTTTCAGATCTTTCACGTCCCTTCCAGTTTGGGTACTAATCGATTTGACATAGGTTACAAAGTTTAAACGTCTTGGATTCTGTTGTTTGTGCCAACTGCATTGTTCTTGTTGTTTTAATGTTTAAAGCATACTGTCTACTAAACTATATGTAAATAAATATACGCAATAAACCTACTTCTTTTTTCATCAAATTGTTATAATTCGGTTACATACACACTTACTTACACTACACGGACTTCATATGTCTTTCGGTGAAAAACATATCAAGTCTTTCACATCAATGCTCGTTTAGTAAACTTTTCTGTCTAATTCTTTGTGTATATAGCTCTCTTTGTTATTTTATCCTATTACAAGTAGATATTTACTTAATAATTGGAAATATTGTAGAAACGAACATACTATCACTACTGAAATCAATAAAAACCGAAAAGCCGTGAAGCCAACACGCCCTAACAATTTCAACAAAACTCTAAAACGTACTACGTCCCGGAACATTTAGTAATAAACGTGTAAAATATGACATGTCTGAGATAAAAGCATCGGTAGTTGGCAATAACGCACCCCTTTGTACTTACACGTATCATATACTAATATGATTTATATTACAGAAGTGTCAATAGGTAGAATATTGAAATGTCAGTACTAATCAATGATTTGACAGGTGATTTTAGTTTTGTTCTTCTTCTCTGTCGTTTTGCTCTTGGCAGTTGTGTTCACGTCGAGGCATCTACATCGGTGGTAGAGGCCTCATTATCATTTATCATTAGATTACCTACTTTTATGAATTGGAAACTTGAAAAATAGACAATGGAAAAGTTAGAATAGAAAAGTCTTCACTGACAAGTAACTTAGTTTACTTAACTTAAGGTAATACCTATTACCACAACGTGCTTGAAGTTTAGATCATAAAGTCGTGTCTTCGCTACACCACTTAGTCTTTGGCATCACTTTACAGAAGCGCCTCATTTGGAACATGACAGAAGATAAAAGCCCAGCTAATAACGTACCAATAAAGCCTTTATTGAGCCGAAGCGAATTAAGAGGCGGCGGAAATCACCGATGCTCGCCGAACGACGCCGAATTTAATAACGCACGGAGTTCACTTTTTGATACACTTCAATGGGGTACAGGTGTATGGGGTGTGAGTAATTAATGTGAATATTTTATTAGAGAATGATTATTTCGGGTATTTGAATCCTCGCTGAAGCTCCATTGGTCTCAAAGCGCTCTACCTACCTGACTTATGTTATTGTATATTGGTCAAACAATATTTCTAAGGGAAAAGATCCACAAACGATACTAAAAAAATCACATTAAATCTACAATAGCTATCATGAATAGAGGTCAATGTGACGAATTTTGGTGTCCAAGAATCTTATCAATAGAATCTTGCAGCTCCTTTACTGAAACCAAATTTAAATGCAGCTCATCCTCTAAAAGTTCTTTGGACCATATCAATAATTGCTTTAAAACACTTGATATTCAAGAACCATTCACCAACTAAAAGTTCTTGTTTTTACGGTAAGCGAACAACTGTACCTCCTAGAACCTACGAGCCTATGATTAAGCTTTAACGCAGCATTTAAACAATATTTAAAGCAACTAATTTAGATTGTAATCGCATTTCGCATGCATTGTTCTGGCTTACAGTTACTTTTAAGTGCGGAGGGAAGATCATTTGCATCAGTTGGTCTAGTAGCTTGATTTACATTGTCTTGTTATTGGGTACTTGATATAAGTATGGTCAAGTGTGAACCGTGTCAGTGCTTCAGTGGTGGTAATGACTTCTTAATGGTTTTGATGATTAATCTGGATTGGTTGGTGCTGTGGCGTTTAGGCATTTGATAATGTTGGATAGATTAACATGTGATTAGTTTAAGGATAAAGATTACAATGGTTAAGTGTGGAAGTAGTAGTTGTGATTGAAGTCGGATTAGAATAACAGAGACAGCTGGCTAGAGTAGCGTAGATAGCATTAGATCACCCCAGTATAGGAAATAAATTTGTGCGAAAAGCGAGTGTGTTAAAGCTCAATTTCCTTAAGCTTGCTTGGTTTGGATCTGCAGTTAGTTATGGTTAATCAAAATATCCTTTAACAACTTGAATAAAATCTTACAAATTAGAAGAGTCTTAAAACAAAGGTGTGTAATTGAACCTTAACATGTAAGCCCAAGTCAATAAAACAAACAATACTCAGCACACTGGTTTGTTTAAGAATAAACTTATGAGCATAACAAGCGAATAAATGTCCCGCCGTTGGGGGAAAGTTCGCCGCCGATCGGCGGGCATACCTATAGCTGATTCCCGAACTTTGACTCGATGTTGCACAGACTAATTTACGTAGAGGTTACAATATTATTAATAACGAGTTCATTATGTCACCATTTCAGTGCGCTAATGATTGTTACGTAGCACAAAACATCTTTGTGGAGAAAAAACTTTGTTCCTGAACTACGTCAATACTTATTTGTAAAGAAAACTTTATAATGAAACAATGTATTTGCATTTTACAGGCAATAAAAGGAAACATTACAACATCGGTAAAACGTGCTTTTCTACTTTAGTTATATCATCACTCATCGCTAATCATAAGCTTATAAAGAAAACATCGGTAGTCATGGAAACTAAAAAATCAAAGTTTTTTCTATGAATGATATATAAAATACTACTCACGAATTCTGAGAAAGTAAATGCTACAAACGGTTTTAAATATTACCAAAATTCATTATGCTTCTCAACAGATAGCGTTAGATTAGTCTTCATTGCGTCAGTTTGGTTGTAGGCATAAATTAGTTTCCAATCACTGGCGCATCTGTCCGCAATGTAATCAATAGGAGTGCAGGTGCGAATGCTCCAATTTGGTTTTATTGACTCGCACCGTCGACAGAGGTACGTTCAGCTAACACAATATTTACATATTAATATTATGCCACGTATGTTTTTGATTTAGTTTTGAAGATACGCGCCCGGTTCTAAAACTTATTTACGATTTAATTTTCAGCAGTTTGCGAGTGTGAAATCGCTTTGTCGGTAGACTTTAACAGGTACGAAGGCGTTGGAAGATTTTACCAACGCAATAATAATGTACTACAACATAATTGCTACACGGAAACATTTTAAATCGTAATTTTATTAAAATCAGTAAGTATCTAACAACAAAATTCGAAAGGCACCCGAGAATTACCGGGAACACACGAAATTTCGAATGTGGAACGCCCGAATCACCAATCGGATTATCGTTCTACATGGTATAAAAGACGAAAATTTCCCGAGTTCTTACCCCTTTCTACCCACCCCACGGGGGGAGGGGAGCTAATGGCAATAGCACTCGGATTCATTAGTAAATTAGAAAGCGGATGAGTCTAAAGTTAGGAAAATTCAATATCTAATAATGATCCGAAGAGCTCGTACCTGTCTATTGATAGACAAAATTTCCCGTATTATTTGAATTTGTCAATTCGAGTTGTGGAATTGAATTATTTAGTTTGATTTGATTCAGTTCAGACTTTCGGGTTTTGTTTGGCGTCTACCTGTTTTGAAGTCGATTCGCGCTTCACGGCTTTTGTTTTTGTTTAATGATTACATCGACTTGGTGTGGGCACCTGTGTTTTTATATCAGAAGTTGCCGTTCTTTATTAATTTATGAATAAGTTGAAGACATTTTACAAATTCTAGAAAGCAAATGGTTCTTGTGTGACTGCAGGGAAAACGTAACCGGGAAATTATACGTCTTTTTGTTTTCCTTCACTGAAACCTCATTATTGGATTCGAACCTCGTCTTCATCATTACTAACGAATAAACTATAATCACCTTAATCGCTTTACAACTGTGTGTATTACCCATTTATACACCCCAAAAAGATTTTCAGTATCATTAATAAGTGAGCTTTATTATAATTAAATAGGTATTAATTAAATAGTACTTATTCTGGGGCAAATATAAAACGCTTTTGTTAAATACCAAAAACTTCGCTCATATCAAGAACCTGAGATTTCTCTAAAAACCGTACCTTACGTAACTCTAAGTCGCACGGTAAAAAATATCCCTATCAGTAAATAAAAATAATCAAATTACAAATTCATCTATATTAAAAACATTTAGGTGTTTGTCTATGTCCCTTCAGTCGATACAAACACACTCGAGGAGCACTTAATCTCTCAATGTCAGTTCTAATTTGCCGCCGACGTCGTATTACCTTCGTACTTTTTTTTAATTTTATCCCGTGGAAATAAGGCGAAGGAACCAAATTCGACAGCCTGCGCAAAAAACTCGTGATTATATTTTGCAATTGAACACTAATTAATTGGGTGAAAAATATCTATTACATAATTATTATGAAGGTTTTTATCCGTCGGCTTCACCTTTTAAAATAAACTGTAGCCACGAATAAATCAATATGAAATTAACAGCCTCCGGTCGGTCAGACCCCGAAGACGAGAGGGTTGGCTCGGGTACCTCGATATAGGTAAATAAAAATCACTTCACAAAACAAATGAACTGTCTGTTAATTTATAATTATAATCAGCTACTTTACTTACATTAAATTAACAGTGATCTGAATTAAAACATACGTACTTACGTATTATGAAGAAAGGTGGCATAAAAAACCCTGAAATGTAGCCATGGGGTATTACAGACACCCTCATGAAATTTTTCGTTCGATTCTCTGCGTTCTAAACAAAATATATTGTTCAGTAGACCGATCAACGATCCATCGTAAGCCACAAACGATTTTCGGTTTATACTTCGCTATTTTGTTTTCATTGTAAGTAAGTTTTATGTATAGAAATATCTAAGCAATACTTTACAGTAGGTAATGAAAACTTAAAGTATTTCGAGTTGTGGCAAAAATTACATTTTAATTGAACCAGCTTCCCGCCCCGCGGTTACACCCGCGTAAAATAAAATATAGCTGAAATAATTTTTCAAAATCATTTAAGAATTTCTGGGTTTATCCATAACAAACAAACGTACAAAAAATCTTATCTTCTCTATTTATAATATTATTTTAGATAAACAGCATTATTTTGAAAAGAGTTAAATTAAAAAAAAACTTTTTGGTAATGTAGATAGAAAAAGTTATTATTTATCATGAAAAATAAAACAATTGCGTCATACCTTATTGACAGGGCAACCCTTCGTCTGCCGGAAGGGAAAACAAAAAACCCGAACCTCCCCGTGGCCTAAGAGACCAGTCCTTTATCATATTTATTTTATTTCAATTCGGTACGAATTTAATCCTTTTCCATTAATTAGTGACCATTCGCCGTGTAATGCGGGGTGCAGGGTGCCGGGGTATGGGTGACCCCTTGCGATGAGAGTGTGCGTTCATTTTTCTTCAGGCGTCTGAGGGTTAACTTGTGGTATAGATATTTATAGGTACCTACTGTTTATGACAAGCTATTTTACATAGATACTTGTAGATTTGGTTAGAGTTGAAGAAACAATACAACAGCGGTATTAAAACGATAAAAATTAAAAACGTCAAACCTAGTCAGTCTCAAACATCGAAATCATGTAACTGTAACACGAAACAGAACAAAAAAAACGTACGAATTAATTAGAATAAACGTGTTACGAGCAATTATTATGACGGACGGTGTACATTAGACTGATAACAGTTAACTCTGAACAACGAATACAAACGAACGAGATCCATAAGTTTCTAAATCATAATAAAAATCATGTATTTTAATAGCGAAGTAGGCAATATTTTGGTAGGAGTGGTCACAGACGAGCGGTGCACCGAGGCTGAAAGCGTGTTTTTTTTTTACCTCAGGTGGCATAAGGTTTCAGACCATGCCAGTCTTCACACCTTTTGTGATTATCCCCAAATTGTAATCCTTAGGAAGATCCGTGGCGCGCGGCGTTCATTTTACTCTCGAGAAATTAGCAATAGGGATTTGCCTATATTCAGTAAAAATTTTCTAACACTAACCAGTGTATAAACACGTAAAAATACTCTTAAATATCGAACACTTTGTAAAATTCAACTATTTTATGTTATTTTAAATTAGTAATTTAACAACGTCACATGGCAGTATTTCATACTAAACTCCATATAAACTATCTTTTTGACATTGAATAAAAAGAAGCTGATTTTATAGTGTCAGTCAACATCCCTATTATTACATACTATTTTTTCGATAGTGTGTCAATTTTCCGGGAAATTTAATTTAGGAACGTGCCAATAGCTTTGTCTTCTAATCGTTGTCTTTCAATAGTATAAAACAGCTCATTCTGCTTTTCCAGTAAGTCATCATTGTACATTCATGCCGATGTGTTTAGTGTTCTATACACGCACACATTGACTCATTCACAACACGTATGTGTCATGATCTTGAGCCAATTTCCACAAACGTCCTCTTAAACTAATATTACATGTGTCTCCGAAATATAAATGATGATTTAAAAATATATAATTATGTCAAATGGCAACACGTCGTGTTCATCGGCGACATAAAGTTTTTATTACCAGTGTTGCTAGTGCAGTACTACCGGTCGATATTAAATTTTCCGCCAATTACTGACCACCGATGACGCGGCACGTCAACACTTCCACATTTGAAAATGAGGAACGTCAATTAGAGTAATTTTTTGTTTGTTTTTTTTTTTCAACATTTATCGTGACATTGGTTTTTTCAGCCAACACAAAGCTTCTAAAATAACTTATATTCATTTCTGATGCTTAAACAGTAGGTACGTATAGCGAACACGGAGGATTGGTATCAAAGAAAGCATAAATAAATAGAATTCGATTAGTCAGAGACAATGGCGACGTTGTGAACAATAAGCGATGGCCGAACCTTCAATCGCACCGAAATTCTGTATAATCTGTCCTTTCATTGGAATTAATCAATCAATTGTTTTATTCAATAAACAAAGTTTTTGGGATTGATTTCAATTCGTCTTCTTGAGTTGTGATTAGTTTGGGGCTTTGAAGCGTGGCCGCGTGGATTTAACAGAATATAAAATGATCTTTGTTTTTTTTTATTTAAAATTGGCGCTAAGTTTCAGTTGAAATTCAGTTTTGATAATTATTAGACTACAACTTTTTTCGTGACTCCTTCAAATAAGTTTCATAAAAAAGTGATTAAAAATCATACATAGATAAACATCTATCTACTGTTAAAAATTTAATCGATTCTAAATTTAAAACGAACAACAAAATCTAAAATTATCGTCACGCTTGTTAACACCCGCCGCCATTTTAATATAATTCAACAATTAAAAGCACAAGTCGATGTATCCACTGACTTTCCGAAAAGAACAAAGACTGTTTGTTATCTATGGAAACCATCAGAAACAAAATCACGTTTGTTTGTGCAATAGATTAAGTTTAAAGTAATTTCTACTAGTTGTGCTCTCACGAGTTAGTAATTAGTTTAGCGGTATATATTTAATGATTCAATGAATGCTCATTTAGAATTGGCCTTCATTCGGAACTGAACGCAAACTGTACTTTTGTTTTAATAGTTTGGTAAAAATCTCGTATCCAAATATGGTTTTTGAATTGTAAAAAAAACTGTCAATGAAAAATATATAAAAGATCTAACCATGTTGCCTTTTCTGTCGGTTCTTCTCAGTTGCCAACTGACTTCCGAACCGGTGGTAGCTTCAGTAAATTTGACCTTCATAAGTGCCTACCTAATCTACGTAACTTGACCTTCAATGACGTGCATAAAATATGTACTCTACCCCTTAACAATTTTAGTTTATTTTATCGTAGTCTCGTGCATCTTTAGAACAACAAGCATTATTTATTTATTCTCAAAACTGCAACATTCAACTCAACACTGCAATTAATCAATGTTTATCAAAACGTCTATCTTATTTAAAATATTTTCCATCGCCATTGGACTTTTCTCACATTAAAAAAACAATATCTCTAAATTGTGTCTCGGAGCAATTATAATCGTAATTATAAAGAGATTTTTGGGACTTCGACTATTTTTATTTCATATAAACTTACAGTTCACACGGTAAATGTGACTTTTTGATATTTTTCATCGCCTAATTGAATGGGCCACTTATTTTGTTAATGAGCGCGTTTTGCTTTCCCATCCAGCAGCACTTTCTAGTTGTAAACATAAAATTATTCGGTCGAAAACTATTACTGCTATAATTTTTTTCTTGAATAATGCAGTACGATTTCGAAAAGCATAAATCATGTTTATATGACACTTCCGCTAGTTATAAAGTACCTACCATAGTAATTATGAGTGTTACGTGAATAACCGAAAAAAAAAACTTCTAAATCAATTTTCGGTACACCCATTTTATTTAGAAACCCCAAAGCAATTTGAGGCTGAACGATGGAAAATCAACGTCAGTAAAATTAAAAAAATGACATTGCCAAACTTTACCTGAATATTTACTGTCTGAGTTTTCGATTCGTATCAAGGTCAAACTTAATCTGTGTGTTGTAAATTGTAATTATTATACTTAATTGTAATATATATATAATTATTATCTAATATGAATATAAAAATTAGCCATCTTTTTTTTCGTTGTTTGAAAAACTTTATTGACTAAGCAATACTTCAAAATAAGAAGCAAATTCCTAATGATACCAAACGAACGATGACCAAATGACAGCAATTGTGATTACTAAATGCCGTAGGATGTAACTAGAGTAAAGATTTGTCATCTACCGGTTACGTAACGTGTGATTTGAGCCATAGACTCAATTGAGCGTGATTGATCGCTCCTGTTTATTGTCTATGAGTCATCTAATGGTCAGTTTTAAGTAGTGCCCTTGATTATAGATTTTTAGGCTTGTGTTTAACAATAACCTCAGCATCGTAGGTGATGATGTGGCCGAAAGTGGTAAGCACACAAAGCTGAGAAAGGAACTGGCTGAACTATAGATTGAAATAAAAAAAATACTCAAATAACCCTTTGCAAGCACTTGAATAGTCTAGACTAGACTCGAACGCACGGTTTGGAAGGTTACTTTTGCTGAGAAGAGCCGGCAATAATCACAGCAATTACTCTTTTCAAAAGCAACTTGGACTTATTAGGTACATTCATTAATTATTTATTTATCTATTCTAAATTTAAAATACCCTCTCTTTATAAAAAGTACCTTTGAGGAAAACAACAAACTATTCTGAATGACTTAGGGCTTAGGCTATGCATTGATAGGTCACACAAGTACCTAATATATTCAGCATACCTACATAGATAAAACCATATATTTGTTATTTTTGCTTGCAATCCCGAGAGGAAATCTTATGATTTCTCTGAATAAAAAGTAACGTTATAATCCAATTTCCAAAAAAATATATCTAAAAGTAATCATATGACGACTGACGAACGTTTATATTCGAGATCTCGCTCATTATAGGCATTCATAAAAATATTTACAATATCATTACATTGATAGAGCTAATCAGAAATAATCATTGACGAAATAAAACGTGTGATAACGCACTCATTAAAAAGAGAACCCCCGTCATTAATCCCGGCGATCGCTGATTTTCATCGAGAAACCTCACGAATGTATGCGCGTGCGCCGACAGTATAAGGGTGCTTACATACTGGCGACGACACGCAGCGATTCCGCACCAAAATTAATTTAATACTTATACTGATCAGAATTTGATGAAACTTGGCACACAGGTAGATCATATTCTTTATTAAATTATAGGATATTTTTTTAATTACAGAACAAGATAAAATCCTTGGGAACGCAGGTGAAACCGCGGGGACACCTAGTTCTAAATGTATCTTTTTGCAGTTTTTAAAGGAATAGTTAATTTAATTATTTTTCTAGCTGCCACTTATCGCCAAAATCATCACTAAAAGCAAGATTAGTAAATACCCCTTAGAAAAAATAATTGACTACGTACCTAGCATTTACTGCCACTAATATAATCTGTCGGTACATCCTACTCTTACTATCCTAGTAATATTATAAATGTGAACAATTGGATGGATGTATGTTTGTTTTTTTTTTTTTTTTTTAATATTCGATAGGCTTGTGTTTGACCACAATCTCACCATGGTAAGTGATGATGTGGCCGAAGATGGTAAGCACACAAAGCCTAGATGGGAACTGGCTCTCAAGTGCAGCTGTCGGAACACACCTATAGGTGTTTGGCGACAGATTTTCAACTTGAGGGTGGTAGCCAGCCAGTCGGGTACTACAAAGTACCCTACCACCGTGCTATGGTTTCCTCACGATGTTTTCCTTCACCGAAAGCTCAATCTCATTGTAAGGATTCGAAGCCACGACCTTCGCCGCGGTATCTGACGTCACTTACCACTGAGCTATCATCGCCTTAAATTTGTTACTCATTTACGCCAGAACGGCTGAATGGATCTGGTTGAAATTTGGCATGGAGATAGATTATAGTCTGGAATAGCACATAGGCTACTTTTTATCCCGGGAAAAGATAAGGAACGCGGGTGAAACCGCGCGGAACAGCTAGTTATATATATTGTAGACGCGACGCGACGCGACGGCCGCGCCGACGATGCTATCTGCCCACAGGGGCGTGCGACGTCACGCGCGCACGCATCCGATACGCATGTGCGTTTAATTTTTAGCTTTCTTTACAACTAATGAGACATCTGAAGTGAATCGCTGCGACTTTCAAAATTAGTGTAAAAGCTACACTTTGATATTCTATATTTAATTGACATAGTTTTTAATACTAGAGAAAACCTTGCAGATATTTATTTATTTATTAAACATTTTTCACACACGTCTGATCCCAAACTAAGCAGAGCTTGTAATATTGAAACCAGATGACTGATATAATACATATAGGTACTACTTTTTTTTGTAAATACATACTTAAATAGATAATTACACCCAGACTCAACAAACAGACATGTTCATGCACACAAATTTGTGTCCTGGATGGGAATCGAACCCACGACCTGCGGCGTGATATTTAGTGTCTTAACCAACCACGCCAACCGGCCCGTAATATCTTTTAAATAGAATATGTTAATGAGTATCTAATATTTGGCCAAAGTAAAAACTAAAATCCAATAAACTCAAACTCAAAATGTTTTATTCAATATTGGGACACTTAAGGAACACTTATTGAACGTCTTATTGCTATTTTTAATGCTATTGTAACTGTTACCACCATTTCCAAATAAAGACCTGTCAGGAGAAGAAACGGCGAAACAAACTCACCGGTATTTTTTTTAACAATAGTCCCTCTTTTTTAATATGCTTATTCTAGTAAGATATCTTGTTGACATAAATGGCTAATAATGAATTCTATGAAATCCTTAAGCCCTAACGAGTAGGTACCTAAAAATGATTGCTTTGATTCGTCCAATAGCAATCACTACATCCGCTTAGATGTGAACGATTACCGCTGAATGCGCAAACGCAATGAATGTAGCAGGAAGCAAAACAATGGTACAAGAACAAAACTATGGGAATTGATAATTAGATTAAATTTTAATACGGTTATCGTGGTTTTGTGGTCGAATGGCGTCCTTACATCCTTTACCATCAATATTACTGCCATTTTGTTTTGTCAATTAACTACAGCTTTTACAAATAAATAAAATTCAGATGTATCTTAATAAATAAGCTCACCATAAGTATTTATAGTCGTCACCATGAAACGACTACCCTTTTTACCAAATTATTTGCATATAACAAATAAAAAAGGTAGAAGGAGCGTACGTAAACAATAGTCTCCAATGAAGTGAAGCAACGGGCACGAATTCGTATGCGTGATCTGCACGTACGTTAACCCGCGTCGCACAGGAACGCGATCGGCTTCCTTTAAGTGCGAACTTCACAGGTGTCAATTACATCTCTCCTAACACACCATACTAAATTCTCCTCTTTGATTGTTCCAGAGAGCCACGTTGGCCGAGAAAGAAGTGACGACCCTAAAAGAGCAGCTAGCCACCACAAGCCCCACGCCTCTACAAGCCAACACCCCCAAAACCAATGGCTCCCACTTAGAACCGACCAGGGACCAGTCCACGGAGACCAGGATAGATAGGTACAGCCCAGAAATTAAAGAGGAGAAGAGACAATCTCCCGAAATTGATGAAGATTTAGAGCATAAGATGGAAATGGCTGCGACGGGGAGGAGTAACAGTAACTCCTCGAGGAGCAGTCCGGTTGTACCCCAGGGTGGGAATCTGGAGGTAGAACTTGCTACTAAAGAGAAAGAGGTAAGATTTATTTCTGGTTACATTAATTAGTGCGAATGTGACCCGATTTTTTCATCGATATCGATTCTTCTTTGTTATAAACTTAACTAGATTTAATTAGAATTAAAATACTATATGAATTAGATACTCGCTGATATGGTAGGTTTGTAAAGGTGAAAGATTTTCTGAAATCGATAAGCATTTTTTTTAGATTACTTAAAAAACCAAGGCATCAGACAATAAGATTATTTTCGTATTACTTCGTCTAATTTGTAGTTTTTTAGACGAATACAAAACAATTCGCCTTTGAGGCATTGTAATAAGGTGTACAACACGTTGGCAGTCCCCCTGATATTGCCAATGTCTATAGGCGACGGTTGTCACTTACCATCAGGTGACCCGCCTGTCTCATTGTCACTTGTGACATAAAAAAAAACAAAACTAACGATATCTCCAATTCTCCATAGATGCTCAATGTTATAACTTCCCCTAAATATGAACAGAGTTATATGACTAAGGTCATTTGGTTAAATGGTTAGAAAATTACAGTCAAAGGATGCAATAGCCTTGTAGTTAACTGGCAATGCGCACGGCGGCCGGCGGCAAGTCATCTCGTATCGAATGTAACGTACGATCAATAAATCAATTACATGTGCGGGGGCAACACTGAATTGGATTTGACAGTTGGCTTGATCTAGGGATGGCTGTGGGTATCGATATCGATGGGTTTTTTTTTTAATGTCACAAGTGACAACGAGGCAGGCGGGTCACCTGATGGTAAGTGACAACCGTCGCCTATAGACATTGGCAATACCAGGGGATTGCTAATGTGTTGTACACCTTATTACAATGCCTTAAAGGCGAACTGCGGTGAAGGGATGGTGATCGAAATGTTATGTTATTAAAATATTTGATAATAATGGATATGTTTTGCCTTGTATTAGAATAACACATTGCCTACCAAAAGTCTCTATCGTAGATGTATAAATTTATATAAAAAAATCTATTAAATTGTAAAAATACTACTTCTAAAATACAGCTAACATTATGAATTCTTTGTAATAACACCAGACAGGCTACTCGTTCATCGATATTCAATCTATCGACAACTGATTGGATTGTCGCATCACTAGCGAAGGGAAACAGGATACGTTCAATGGAATGATTGATCGGCACCGAACGAACGGTAATCCTTGCACTAAATAAATATCACAGTTTATGAGCTATGACCGTAAAGACACACGGACTCGAGACATTGTTAACTATACTTTATTACTGTGCTATTTATAAATATTGTTTAGGATAGGAGAAAGAAGTGTAGATTCTCCTTCTACATGAAGGCTAAGCTACGGTATTTCTAATAAATTTATTTATATTACCGGTGTGTTCTGAAGAGCGTTGTGAAGCTGAACTTGAGAGCCAGTTTCCTTCTAGGCTTTGTGTGTTTCCCACCTACGGTCACATCATCACTTACCATGATAAGATTGCGGTCAAACAAAAAATTATCCAATGTAAATCAGTTATCTGGTTCCACAGTACACGTTCGCTTAGTTTATTATCAGATGGCCGTGAGCGAAGAATTCTATGATAGCTCAGTGGTAGTGACGTCGGATACCGCGGCGAAGGTCGTGGGTTCGAATCCTACAATGAGCTTGAATTTTCGGTGAAGGAAAACATCGTGAGGAAACCACAGCACGGTGGTAGGTTACTTTGTAATACTCGACTGGCTGGCTACCTTTAAGTTGAAAATCTGTCGCCAAGCACCTGTTGGTGTGTTCCGGCAATTGTAATAAGGTGTACAACACATTGGCAATCCCCCTGGTATTGCTAATGTCTATAGGTGACGGTAGTCACTTACCATCAGGTGACTCGCCTGCTTCGTTGTCACTTGTGACATAAAAAAGGAACATTCCAAAAATATTTGTTATTACTTTTGTTATTGAAGTCGAGTGACCTATCAGATCACAATATGACATTGAAGAGAACACTTTATACATTTCAACTTACCTTTTAATTTTTCTATCCTAATTGACATTGGCAAACGATCACAGCGTCCGCCTAATTTCAATTAGTGATGTGCCAACTCAAATGTCGACATGTCTGACACGATAAGCTTTTCCCGTACCTATCCGCTAAAGTAAAGAGTTGTGTATGACGTTTTGACTTTTAATTGAGTTTCGATGTCGGAATTGTCTTAACAAGTTTTTTCGTGAATTTTGTGGATTTTTCACGAATTATTTATTTGGCGGCAAGGAACAGGTACCGCTTTTTAACAATGAATAGGCTTTTTAACCCCAATCTCACAGTAAATGATAATGTTGCAGAAGGTGGTAAGCACACAAAGCCTTAAAGAGAACTGGCTCTCAAGCACAGCTGTCGGGTAAATATAACCGATCTTAAAAGCAATAAGAATCATGAGCTTTACTGTAAACTGTATACATTAAACATTAAACCCATCCACGATAAAAACTAAAAGCGGAAATTTATTAAAACGAGCACCGCTATCTTCAGCCCCAATGAAGCGAAGAAACAAACGATTGATTGACGCCCACCAATCGATCAATCAATATTATCGATACACTCAATTAATGGTAACTGAAGCGGGCACAACTCTAATTGAGAGCAATGGAGCGATGATGCAGCGTTATAGTCAATTTCAGCTATTTATTTATTATCATAACTATTTACCGCCCACACAGATCCTACACACTCATTCCATTGTGATTTTCGGCCATTGACCTATTTAAAGTTTGGTTAGAAGTCAACAGATATCCTGCTTCTATTACTGCTTTAGTGTCTAATATCCTTATGTCGAGCGATGCTAAGGTCTTTCCAAAATACAAATGCATGCATGTCGAATACGCAAAGTCGATGGTAAATACCCAAAAATCTAAAATTAAATCCACCCAAACAAATTCCGCAAAGACTTCCAAAAAAACATCCAAATCAACCCTACACGTTCAAGAGCTCTCAACATCAAAACGCAATGCGAAAAGCCAGCGGGAATAATTCAAAGAACCAACCTAGTAACAAGTAGATGTTTTCAGATAAAGCCATTCATACTTCTGAATCATTAGAGCATTGAATCGCCAAATTTAAAGTACACAGCGTGCACGTAGGCAGGCACAAGTGAATTGAAACATGTACTGATGTATCCCATTGATGTTGATGAGTTTATAAAGGAACACTATTAAACAGATGAAAATGAACAACAACCTGAATTTGCTATAAAACACCACATTGCACTAATTGTCTATTATGTCTACTATCAAATAGCATAGATATTCGAAAAGCAACGACACATTTCACGTAAAAGGGAAT
Organism: Ochropacha duplaris; assembly: GCA_951361185.1. NCBI lineage: Eukaryota > Metazoa > Arthropoda > Insecta > Lepidoptera > Drepanidae > Ochropacha > Ochropacha duplaris. The sequence continues at coordinate 963,569 of OX592711.1, read as the reverse complement.
GCACAAAACCGAAGCGTTGGTTGTAAATCGAAAGAACAGTCCACTAGAATAGTTGAAGTGTCGAAACTCCATAGCGTTTCACGATATAAAAGCTGTTATTTGCCTTAACGAACGCTTTTGTGATACCGACCTGGAATTCCTTTAGCACTATCTCAAAGATGGTTCGCTATCCAACGCTACTGCAGCGGACACGAACAAATTCACAAAGCGTGATGACGCGGCAATGCAAACAATTTCATACAATAGTTTACCATAAGAACCTTGCACAAAACAACCTGTAAACAATTCGATAAAGGAGCCAAATATGAAGTTTTGATAGCACGCTGCTTTTTATGCAAATTCTTGCTGTAGTTTCAGTATAAAATGATCGATGTAGACTGTTACTGAAATAATGTCCACTTGCTATCAGACAGTTCCCTTATTCAGATTTACTCGGTTGTCATTTTGATCGGCAGGAAAGATTACCGCGTGATTAAGCAGTATTTACTTACCGATATACTGCTCAGACGGATCTTAATCTGAAATTATAAAATTAAAGAAATTCGACTCTGTAAACAGCTCAATCGATCTGACAATTGAATATTTAACAGATGAATATGGAAAAACTTTGTTTGAGCAATCACTAAACTTCTTTGTTTGCAAATACAAGACTGAAATCTCGAGTATTACTTTCATAATTTTGTTTTAATACTCATCAAGTTTCAATGTCGTCATTCTTTTCTATAAAAACACAACAATTGACGCAAATCATATCCTTTTGTTTCAAATCAATGCCAATAAAAATTCAAGTGAACCCATAGCAATTAATAAACAAACAAGTATCGAAAGGGCGAAGTTCGTAACAAAAGGGTTTAAACATCTAAAAATCACAATAGAACCAACCAGCTTCGCGTATTTTTTTATTGTTCGACAATTTTTGCGACGAAGAAAACGATTTTCAGTTCATAGAGGTTCCAAACTCTTAATGACCGCGTCGAGGGTAACAAACTTTCTCAGAAATGTCCCCATTTTTTCTCTATTTTAATTAAGTTCAAAGAAAGGGGTGGGGGAGGTCTGATGTTATTCCTTTTTGATGACATTCGATAAACGATTTGTTTCAGCAACTTTTTTCTTATTACAATTTCTGTGAATTCGGCTTTGATTGGATCCGAGGTTTCATTAAACTTTTTCTCTTTAGATGCAAGATTGGTACTTTTGATGGGTCAGCTAATTTAACGTGTTTCTTTATTTGTACGATCTCGCTAAAAAACTAATTAGCAGTCCGTTTTTGCTATACATAGACAATGTCAAGTCTATCAAGTGAAAGTGTTTGCAATGTATAACTTTAGCTACATTCCTACTGGAGTCTATTCTAGTTCAGGGAGACCATCGGCATTCTTGTCCGCTTTCAACATTATTTTTGTCTGCAGGTAAACAAAGCGTCTATTTCTATCACTTTACATTGGCAAGAAATATAGTTTTATATACATTTTATGAAATGGCGCTTTTCTTTTTATATTGTTTGAAATTTAACTGCCGTCGCGGTAATTTTGTAAATGAAACATTGTACTTTCATGAAACACCTGACGTATTTAACAACAGACACCTGAACATCAAAATAATGTAAACAAAACATAAATTCCACACCGACTCACATAAAATTATACCGAAAACACATCCATTTACTATCGGAACGGGCGCTAGGCGCTACTATTTAATTTCAAAAAGCAATAATATGGCCCAGCGGCATAAATCATAAACACCTTTCTTTTTGAGCAGTAAAAACAGTTACTTTCATCTCGCGCTCATAGATGGCGTTGTACTAAAGGCCAACTGTAAATTATACTTTAATGTCACTCCAGCGCGGGACATGAAAGACTGATGACGCTATTTTTGTACACACCAAAACGAAAACACTCGAAATTAGTTTATGACGTCTGTCTGTCGTTCGATATATTTTAATTTTGTTATTTTCGGGGCGTGCGTTCACATTTCTCTTATTAAGTCTTGAACGTCGTAAAGTCTTAGACGCTTCGACAGTGAATTATCTTTGAACTGACTTGACTAATGATCTTTAAGCTTATTATAGACTATTTCGAGCCATATTGACATTTATCGATGGTATATATTGGATGGAAACCGTTGTCGAATGATAAATTCGTGAAACAAATGTAGCAACGTATTGTCATTCATTTGCGGTCACTTCAGTGTATAATTTATATCGAGTATCGATGCCAAAATGCATTAGCCTTACATCGTAAATAACAGCAATAAATTTATCGATGGAGATGCAATTAACAATGCACATAATGTAGAGCGGGTGACAAATATACTGGGACGAGCTTTAAGAATTAGTAAGTATAGTTACTCTAAGGCAATTACGATACTGTTTCCTTTGCAGCTTCTACAACAAGCAAAGATAATTAAAATACTTAAAAAAGTAGCACTATGTATATTTCATAGTTTGTTATTTCGCAAATATTTTAGTCATTGAATGCATTTAAAGCGAGTTGTGACCTTTATACGTTCTGATTTCTAAAGTAGTCAATCAAAGAGAAAGCAACAAATACGAAATGTCTACAAGAGAAGCAATCAGATGCCCCATCAAACGCAACCTATCATCTCGTCAGAAATCGGCACGCACGATAATTTAATAACAGAAAAAAAGAACCTAGTGGAGTTACATTAGAAAAAAAGGACAAATATATACTTTAAGTACACGGCGGTAAGGCGGACCAAATTGCCTTCTAGCGATGCCAGTAATTATAGTCGAAACACGCAAGCTAACATGAAAGCAAATGTCAAACTCACATATTTATTTCCAAGTATTGAATGCTGGGGCCCCGTTTCTCGGAAGATTCGAAGTAAACATCATCGTGTCGATGATGAAAGCGATCTGCTGCTTTGTACTCGATGCTGATTATTCTAATTTTAGCTCCAACCAACAAAAAAAAGTAAGATAGATATAAATATGTAATTTGTCCGTACCGTGACAACGGCATGCCGTGACTCCATTATGTAACTAACGACCGGGAAGTGTACGTACATGCGTACGCTGCAACTGTATCTGTGTACTACCTACAGATATTTATCTTTAAACTTTGTTAGTCAGTCAGCAATGTTTCTTTAATAACCTCATAATTAACTAAAACGAAGACGGCCTCCTCGTCTAATTCGTCCCGGTTTATTTATACACGGGCCGCGTCGATATTCAGAAGCCGACTTGATAGATTCATAGCAGTGAACATCAAAGACGAAACATTAATCATAACTCACATCAATCGCCGGTGAAACATTTCTGTTTTTATTGTAAATCAGTATTAAAAAGCGACAGCATAAGCATATGAATCAAACGTGCGCCTCGAGACGTCACAGTACGCGATAAATTCGTAAAATGTAAATAAAAAAGTAGCGGTGTGATTAGACCACCCTGCGGTACACCTGTTGAATCTATTAGCGTTGGGGACCGCGACGGACATTAGAGCGCGGAAAGCAGATAAAATCGAAAATGTAAGCGGTTTTGTGAAGAAATGACCGCTCGTTAATCAATTTATGCGATGCGTAAAGAAAAATCTGAACGATCACTTCAGTCGAATGCCGGTCACAAGTCCAGATAGCGGATCAAACGAATGAGTCTCCATGCTAATTGTGCGTATACTTTTCATTTTTAAATGACAGTAGGTGTAAGTGCGACTCGGTTGCGCTATAACTAATAAAAGTTATACTTCCTACGAAGTGATATTTACGTATGTACTACGTCTGGCTTCCATCTTTTATGATCGTCAACAGTTACATATTTAATGTTCGATGTTTATCAACATTTCTTTCTTATGCAGGTTTTAGTGGGGCGATAAATTATTTATCATCAAAGACTTGCTTATTTTCAAACTTTTGTTTCACTTCTACAGTAACGCTTGCCTTTACTACTGACGTCACGATCATTACTAAGTAAACTGCGTATTCTTTTATCGTACGATTTGATGTATTAAAAATGCCTCATTATGAGATAACGTCGAATACGTTGATAACAGTTTCGACACGATGCAAACTCGATTAAAATATTCGTAGCTAGCTCTGTGAGTGACATCACTGTATATACTTTAGTCACATTGTTTGTCAGTACAGTTTACATAACTGACTCACGTTAAAAATACTGAAGGAATGACGCAGTGTCAGTCTGAAACACCTTTATAATGATTGGATTGTCTATTAAGACGTTAGCAAAGCCCCTTTCAATTAACAATTAACTTGTTTCTCGCTGGAAATCTGTTTGCAATGCGTCTGTTACTTTTTTTCTTCAAAAGCTCTTTGTTTTGAGACTTTCATGTATAATAAGATACATCTGTTACTACTATATTTTCGGATATCGCCTTTGAGATGTCATATTGGAGAGGAAACCCGTTGATATTTGGTTACACTCCGAAGTTTTTGTATCATGCAAATTTAAACTTTATCACCTTGTAATAAAGTTTCATGAAATCAATAATAATTCGGCGGTCGCGCGGTTTGCTTTTTTTTGTTTCTTCAAAATCTTTATGTTTCATCGAAGCGATTGCCAGATGAGTGTATCAAAGAGATTGTCATCAATATAAATATTTTGTTTCAATTTATTAACATCTAGAAAAGGTGAGTAAGAGATGTAATTCTGGAATAATTAACAGTGTTGATATACCTTATGTATGTTTCATTTGTTATTATCAGTGAAACTACTGAGATTTGCAAACTGCTTCATTTGCACAGCTTTTTAATTGAGCTCATATCTCGTTGAATTAGTTACCAAATATGGTATAATTTATGATAAATATAACGTTGTCATTATCACGCGTCAATTTTATGAGAAGGATGGCAATTAGCGATGGCATTTGAAAATCTTATCTACAAAAAAAACCTTAACGAATCGACAGACTTCAAGCAAAACTAGACTTAGACCATAAAGTAGACAAAAACACGATACAAGTATATTGAACTTTAGCCGCAAAAAGCAGAGCTAAATAAGTCCACCAGTGAAAAGTAAAGCACCTCCGTTTGAACGGTTAATGTTTTATGTATGTCGTTATAATTAGTTCGATCTCGACTCTGAATCACGTCATCAATATTAATTTGCAATTACAATGTCTCGTCTCCATCGATGATTAGTTTCCGAACGCGCTCAAGTGTTTGATTAAACTTTAATTCGATTTATTATTTATTCATGTTACACAATAACGTGAACAAAACACTTTTTGTTATTCGAATGTTGACGTTTTAATCATTATCATCACGCTACGAAGACATAGTTGGAATTATTCAATTGGATTCATTTGAGCTTTTATCTGTTGGAACAATTTTTACTTGTTTCAAACGTCTCGTTTCCTCTCCCAATATCACATTCTTAGAAAACATTTGATGATTATATTCTAAGGTCTACTTTATGTTATGTTTATGACTTATTATTAGGGTTTTTGCATGCCCTTTGTTTCTTTTACTAAAAACATAATGCTTTGTACTTATAAAAACTTTCAACATAATTTATTTACATTTTAAAACCAATACCAACGTATGTATTAGCAATTATCATCAACGGTAATAACAATCATGCTTGCAAGATTACCAACACTTATTGGAAATACGTACACACATGTATCAATTACATCAAATGGTTCTTACACTGTATCATTTAAGAATCAATTTCCAATAACATCGATTAATCCAGCTTTAAGACCGGCCGGTGAAATTTGAACTAGCAGATCGTTGCTTAAGGTGCATTTTGGTTCGTAGTGAGGCGTTCGACTGGTTGAACCACATGTTAGCAGCACGTGTGTTGAATATGTCAATTCATTATAAACTTTGTGTCGTATAGAAGATGATTTGTGACATATTATAGGAATAATGGCATGTCTGTTTGTACGTGTGTACGTTAAGGAGGGTTATTGTTCGATAGGAAACAGAATTCTGAGTAATTGACGAATTTCGTGGTGGTGTGCCCGCGGCATAATAGATACTGTTTAATTAATTTAGGTTTGTTAATTGTTCATATTATCGTTTGTTTGTTATCTACTGTTGCGTGCTTTCTGTTACTTAGTTCTGGGGTATTTTTATTGATTTACCATCAAAAAAGTCTAAATAAAACTCTACAGTTAATTCTAGAACCAGTTAATACGATTTTAAAAGAAAACGTAACATTTAAACAGAATAAAATAGGTAAAACAAAATTGTTGTAAGATTTTTTTCCAGTTACAGATTCGGAGAAAGAAGTCTTGTGCAATTTATACAAGAACCCAGTATTAATACCATTTCTTTGTTCTCATTCAAAGTTTCTCAAACTTGTTCCCCCACCTGCAGCTTAATTTGATCGTCAACCGCAATAACAACGCGTCGAAAACAGTCTACTATTGTTTTTATTAAAATTAATGCATAAATCAATCAATTTAAAACTTTCGCCCTCATCATGTTTCTCTACATTTTTCACTTCGCCCCCTCTTTTTGGGACAATGGAAAAAAGCGGTTATTAATATTCCAATGTAGAAAAAACATCGTTACTAAACAATAGGTGTTGTTAATTTACTCATTAAGGATTCATGGGGTGTCCCTCCCTCCCCCGGTACCTCTCCGAGGTCTCCGAGGGGGAGGGGTCATGTAGTTCAGAAATTCCGGATATTAATATCGGTATCCTTTGATACGTATTATGATTTTTAGTGCGGTGCAGTGGCATTTTTAGAATTGTTGCTTCATTTTTTTAGAAGTCGTTGTGTTTGATATTTTGAATAAAGACTTTCAATAGACTGTCATGCCACGTGACTTTTATTACCTATGGTTTTTAATGCTAGCAAAGGTTTGTTAGATGTAGGTATTATAAAAAATAGGGGTTGGATGATTTCAGGGTTGCCACTACTTGCCACATTACGAAACTAAATAAATCATTGATATTTTAATAAAATCGAATAACAATACACTGTAGGACAAAATAACCGATAATTTTTATATTCCGGGCGACAATGACGTCTGACCACGTGTCGTGGGGTCAAAACCGGTTCGAACCGGTTCCCAATAAAACACCATTCAATCGAAAAATCATACAATCTTTCAGTAGAGTCCACATAATTTAAAAATCTTTGCAATGTATAATACACTTTAAATCTGACCTAACACAGTTCAAATTGTATTATTGGTGACATTGATTTGTCCACTGTTAGTTTATTGGTCGTACGCCATTCATACAAAAGAAAAGCTGATATAAATCTACGCAGATGTCCAGCTGGCGTTGGTTAATCGAACCAGATCTATTGATGCCGAGCTTTATTTTTTTAATGGCAAAATCACGCTTCTACTTTATTTTTTAATAATAGCTGTTACACCTCTATAGGCAGCATACTTAATTTTTGTATGAAATAAATAATATGTACTGTTAAAATAAACATAAGAGTTTGAAATGGACTAAAAACTTTGAATCTGTACAAAACATTGCAAAATAAAAGAAATATTCAATTAAATTGAACACTTTAGTCCCCGTTCGAGACAAAGGCGTCAAAAGGAATCTCGCGCATAAATTATTTTTTTAAACTTTTTTTTTCATCACTTCATTGTGCCATGAAGATATCGTTAATATTAATTTTTTGACGCGGAAACAAACGCAGCCCAGTTTTTCGTATTCGTATTAATTCGACCCTTTGTTATTTTAATGGGTGCTTTTCGCCGATACCTTGCCCTTTGTGAAGTAACGGAACGGTACTTAATACTTGTAATGCATAAATAGACAATACATCATACGTTTTTATTATAAAATCAACTTTGAATTGCTCTGAACTATCCATCAAACAGATTTCGATAAAAAAAGTATTTTATAAATTACGAAATACAGTTAAGGACATGAAAAACAGCCCTTACAAAATAAAGAATAAATTAAACTCTATGAGGCAAAAGTATTACTATTATTGATGAAGTAGATATAAACTGGAGAATAATTTAATGATGCAATACTCGACACGTGTAAGAGTAAAAACAATAAATCAGCACACAAAAAAACAATCGATAATGATTTTCGTCGATTTAGATGATGTTAAGTCATTGGCCTGGCTTATCGGCTTGAGGTCAATATTAACTGTTCCTTTATGAATTTTAGTTGAGCGAACTCATATCTGTACTGGCAATACAGAGATTGTCAAAGTTGTATTACATAATTGTCATTTTATCCAAATATCTATTTACAATATTTATTACGACTTTTTTTTTCAAAGATTTAAAATATTACGCCAAGTCAACGATTATTTAATCCATTTTTTTATCTCTACAAAAATCTGATACCCATGGAAATTGTTCTAAAATAGTTGTTATCTTCATAGTTTTAATATATGAGGACTTTATACTCTTCATATATCTATATTAATTACTAATAAATGGAAAAAAAGTTTTACAACAAAAGTTTGGGAACCCGCCAACCGATCGATACTCACAACGTTTACATTATTAGCAACAGATAATTATTTATATAACATTCTTTTTTGTTTGAATTTTTAAATAAATTTCCGCCATATCTAATTTAACATTCGAAGCGATAACTTGCATCCGTCGTCCTGTGATAGTGTTTTTGTGTATTCGTGATTTTACGTGGGAAGTGATTTGAAATATAAATACATCGACCTTTAATAAGGTACCTACATTGTAGTTTTATAAAATTAACACAAGTTTATCTTTTATCTGTGACTTATTTAGCAGCTCCCTTTCATCACAAAAAAAAACCGCATCAAAATCTGTGCAAATTTTTTGAGCTATAATCTATAAGGATTGAAAGAGTATGAAACTACTATCTTTGCCATTTTGTATTTAACGGCTATTAGAAATAAGGTTCATATTCAATTGAAACGCCATCCATTCATCGATAAAACTTAAGCGAGTGATATATAGGCAGTGTTCTAACACTAATGCCTATTGTTATATATCCTTGCATTAATTTAACGACAACCATTAGACTTACTATCCTTCGGAGAACTATTCCGATAGATTGGTGAAACTGTACGGAAGCACAAGATATTCTCAACTTAATTACAACGAAATTAGAGTCACCGATTGTTTTGCAAGGATGTGTACTTAGTTTGTTTTGGGGTTTGTTTGGTATCCAATCGATTTTCTGTCTTATCGTTTTGTAGTAAGAGTTTAATATCAATTGTGTGTTTTCCTTTGTTACAAATAATGAATAGTTTGGTTATTTTTTCGATATCTCATATGCTGATCTAATTTTATAAAGTATCTCTACAATGTTTTCTCACAATTACTTACCGATCCATCATAATACGGTAATTTATAAAAATGTCCATACCCAGAGTCAGTCGGATCGCAATCATTTTCAGTACAAAGCGGTATGGTTGAGTAAATTCACCGTGCAGAATGGCTGCCGAGGATAATGGGGTTCGATTCCGCGGGAAGCAATTTTCTTGTATAATATGCCGATTTTTTTCACGATCGACTCGCAACGTTGATTTGTTCCCAACATGTCCATTACGTTAGTTGTTGACGTTGGTGACTTTGATCAAACGTTTGTTGCAAATATTTGTAGCAAACTATTTTCATCACAGCCAATAAACCAAACCAATCTAAGTCAAATTGATAAAATATATCGCTTAAACCGTTGTTTATCGATTACTTAAGTTAAAGAACGAAACATTTGTCTCTCTAACAAAAGGTATCTCCCCTTTGTTAATTGAGAGGGGATTTCCCTTAATAACCTTCGATTATTTATTTAAGACTTTTGCCACCTGAGGCTGCTAAAAAAATAGGCTAAAGACTAATTACAGGAAAACCGTGTGTAAATTCAACTTTATTGCCTATGTATTAAGGTTTGAAATAGCATAGGTGTGCCGAGCACTTCTGGTGCGGATTGGAATTGTGGAAAAAAGTAATCAAACTGCGGTTTTCTCTTAGGGTGATTTGGTTTAATTTATTTACTCGAAGCTTTGTGTTTCTTTTGCAACTCATCGTATTCTGGATTTAGCTTGATCGACGTTTAGAATGAATATTTAAAAAATCAATTGCATAAATACTTTTATTGCCAGGATTTGTAATTTTTTAGAAAAACAATATTTTAACCTCAAGTAGATTTTTTGTAAAATAAAAGCGTAGACGATGCATGATCGGAACATGTAGATATTCCAACCGATATATCTATAACAGGCTTATGTACAAAGAGGCGGTCGGGGCAAACCGATACACAATTAAAGAGGAAAACAAGGAGTCTTGTAAGTACTAATGCTAAGACGAATGTTGCGGAAAATCGAAGCCTCCCCCTGCCACCCTAGTCTGTAGGGACGTCTGATTTACGATTTGTACACTCGAATGGGGTTTGTTTCTTTTTCGGTTTAATTTTAATATGGAAGGTTATGCCAAGTTTTAAATTAACCCTTTACCATTGGGACTTTTGGGAAGTTGATATTTTTCTTTTCAGATTTTTTTGTTAATGCAATATTCAGGTTAAATAAATTGCAGTTTTCCTGTTATCAATCGTTATTAATATCGTGACTATTTTGTTCATGATATTTTTTTTTTCAAAAAACTTGCAAAAGTTTATGATTGCGACAACCCTACAAGCCCCGCACAATTCGACGTTTTCTTTCTCTAATTGATAATTCTTCCGCGATCCCTCATCGGAGCGTTGCTCTCGTAGAATAATACAATTAATTCCCTTATGCCGAGACCTACTTATAAATTTCTTTGGCACAACAACCCTTATAGGGGACCCTTTACATGATACTTGGATATCGTTGCAGATTACTAATGAATATTCAGATTTATTTGACGTATTAGGTAGTACGTATTTATTGAAGTAAGTATGAAAGTACATAAAAAATGTGTATGTAGTATATCAACTACCTATCTGGTTTCCATAGTACAAGGTCTGCTTAGTTTGGGATCACATGGCCATGGGTATTCTTCATAATAAAAAAAACCTGTGTCTTGATATAAAAAGATACATCATTTAATATACGTTTCACATATCTGTCACATTTTTTTTACGTAAATTTCAGTAAATCGTCATCCAGTGTATAATCTCAACAACTTGTATGTGTCGTATTTACCACCCCCGATACTGGAGCCTCGTTAGTAATTGCTTTACCAATTCGTAACGAGTATCTTTTGTTATCCACCAGACACCAGAACAAAAACATGGTTAATACTTTGTTTTACATATTTATAGTCCGCTAAACATTTTAACGATGTCACATGACGAACGTAGTAGAAAAGAAAATTTAAAAAAAAACTGAAAAATAATTATTAAATGTAAAAAAAAAGTATTATTGTCCAGCCTTTGCGAGTACTTATTTTACTTTTTTTTTATTTAACCCCTTTGGTTGTCCCAAGTTTCAAATTGTTAAACATTGTTATTAATTGTCATTATTATAACTCAAAATCCTGATTCAATTCAATCTTGGAAGAAAATGTCGTCAAAAGTTCCAAAACAATTGGCAATCAACGGAGCAAGAATCAAAAGTAACCCGACCGTATAAAATGTATTAATCGTTCGTCTTTTGAAATCGATTACGTCACTGATAATTCGGTTTTATAAATTCGTGTGCCAGACGCCCCCTATCCCCCCGTCGCGACTTTCCAGATGGTTTGACGATTCGCCTTGCTTCGGCTCTTGTTGTTACATTAAGTACATTTAAATATGGAAGTTTTACTCCTAATGGTATCAATGTTGTCTATGGATTTTATAACTTTTTAAAATATTTGAATAAGGTTCTTTTCATGCCAATTACGTGTCTAGATATTATCTTTATCAGCAATCTTCTATTAACACAAAGACTTATATTTTAGATAATGTAAAATGATGTTATTTTATGGCTAATATTAAATTGTTATCATTTGTTACAGGTAAGAGACGGAAATAGAATCAACTTATGTAAGTGAAACCAATAAATCAGCGGCTAAAGAGTTGTCCAACAATAATCAATTAGAAGATTACGAAATGTACCATCGACATTATAAAACACCCACTCGAGCTATCGAGCTATTTGTCAATACAATCGAATTGTTTTAAATACCGTGCCTTTTCGAACTCTGTAATCTTGAAACGTCAAACGATCAACGGATCGCGTGACTATAAAAAGCTTCCATTTTTAAAGAGCCTTTATCGACTGTCACTTGATAAAAAAAAGTTAGGCGACGCAACACTGGCCGTTTAGAAACTCCTTTGTTTATACTTTGACGCATAGAAACTATTTAGTTAAATGCGTTTTTTTTTTTACGAGAACATGGACCAGGCAACAATGTTTTTAACTGTTGTCCGGTCTATTGCATGATCATACTTAATCAATGCTAAATTCAATCAACATAAAACGGCTATTAATTACCCAAGTAACGCATAACCTACTAAATGGAATAAATTAGGCGCCTTTAACGACCTTATGACTTTTTAAATTAAAAAAACGAACGAAAGAACACCTTTCGTCTGCCTCAAAAAAAGCCGATCGCTTACATCACGCAATCGATTCGAGTTGCGATTACAATACGTACCTACGTTTAAATTACGAATATTAACGCTGGTCACCCTCCACGAAAATGACGTGGCGTCTTCCGCAGTCATTATTGGGAGTCATTTTCAGTTTCCAAACCATAAACTGTCAATAAAAGAAAACGTTAAACGACCTACATCTGCATATTTGCGCAGTTAAAAAAGGAAAAGAAAAAAAAGCGAAAATTATTATTTTGCGATACGAAACGAAATTAATAACCCGTTCAAAGCTTGTGCATTTTTATACGATTTAGAGTTTAGGGTGTTATTGTTGTTTTCACTTCAGAATATTGATTTTATATATCTTTTTTATATCTATGAAACGTAAAAACAAAAGGTAGATTTATTTCTCGGGTTTTTAGTAGTTAATTTGTATAATATATGAAGTTTGAAGGCTAATATTACTCGTGCTTATTATGTTACTTTGAAATAGACGATTATATAATGATATTCGAACTGTCTATGCTCACCAATTTGACATTTCACCTGTTTTCTAATCTTCAATTCTCTTTTCAAATGTGACATTAAGGTTAGACAGATGATAGGCCGGAGCGATAATCGGAAGGTCACATTAACATATCATTCATGTAAATAGGTAACAATTGACATGCAATTTTCAAATAAAAACTATTATTTACAACTAAAAAAAAATGGCAACACGAATTAAAATTAAATTGGCAGTTACTATAATGTTCTTATTTTAACATTCAACCCACTGCAACTTTTAATTTTTCTCAACTCGATTATAATCGTAAGTGAATATCGATTTCTCATTACAATTCGTGCTGCCATTAATAATTTTAATTAATTACTGTACGCGTGTGGGGTGTTTATATGGGCGACTATTGTCGTAACATCGTATCATCGTGCGAGATGATTTATGCGTATCATCTTTTGGTACTCGCTTTGAAGACGGCTCATTGATTTTTGATGACTGTACGAATTTGCATGTGTCATTATAACGTGCAAATCTACCGAGTTAAGATTGCGAACCCTTTGAATCAACTATAATTATCATTAGGCTTCTAAATTTGAAACAAAATATCCATGTCACGTTACGATTTGAAAAAAGAACCGTTATTCGAGTGAAAGATTTCATGACTCGAATCGTGTCTTGCCAGTGTGCGTAATTCTTTTTAATATTCATAGGAATTAACCATCGTAAGCGAGTTGGTATTTTTTACACCACTCGGCCGAATTTCGCGACCTCCTCTACCCACATTTGGGTGATTAATTATACACATTTATTAGTAAAATTTTGGCTCCGATTCTATAACATAACATAGGGGTAGAAGAAAGGGTTAGATCGTTTGTATGTGTGCGCTCGTCATTAATATTTATTTCGCATACATAAGTTATTTTATGAAGGATTGATCGTTAGAGAAAGAGAATTGTAATTATTTATGATTGATAATTACTTGCAAAAAAATTGTTTTTTTAGGATTGCCAATGCACTATCAATGCCTATTATGTATTTTATAAATAGAATACAATGCAAGCTAAATTAAAAAAAACAACATTTATTTCATTTACGAATCATACTTAACAATCAAAAACAGAATTCCGTAATCCGTTAACGTTTATTGAAAAGAATTAACACTAAAAATAAGTACGCGATAACGGCTCAAACATAAAATATAGTACAGAAACAAGATAACAATCACTAATTGTACCAAAAAGCGGGACTTAAACGGGAAAATTTGAGTGTGAAAACTACAGACGATGCCGTGTCAAATCCAACACGGGGTAGTCACGCGACTCACAACCATGTTCCAACAACACGCAGTGTCTCAGAACACCCCAGCGAATGTTGGGCGTAGTAAACACTGTGTTCCCTGTGTACCAACTTGAAAAACTTTAAAATGTTATCATTGTCTGCCATTTTGGATCCACTAAATAATCAGGCATATCGCATGTCGTTCGATAATAAAACTGCATTTATCAAGACTTATGTACCTTGTTTCGAGTTGTTTTTTTCTTTAATTCCTCGGTACTAGTCGATGTGCGATCGCTCTATGGTATATCATTGGGCTTTGGCAAAACGGTACATTATTTGACCATGCGGAACCACAGGGAAGTGAGAAATGCTTTATGATAAGCACACACTACATCGAGTGATGAATGGCCGCTTTTAATTAAGAAAGTCGATAAAAAGCGTATTGAAAATGCGTAATAAATCATATAGATCAAACTGCAAGAAAAAATGTTTGATGCAATAATGATTGTGGTAATGTTCATGTTCTTTCAAGAACTTTGATTGTTGTAAAAAAACGGTTTTCGTTCGATTGCTTTTACGAGCAATGAAAATCTAGGTTTTGGGTGTCACTTTTGGCCTCATCATCAGTACCATAAACACCTAGAAAAAGAAAAAAATAATTTGACAGTAAAATTAAATTCTTTAATAACGTCCTTCATTTCCACAGATTGTACAAACCTATATACATTAGACATTATCATCTGTAACCCCTTTGCAATATTTTAAAGTAACCCCTTCAGAGATGTCACCCCTTATGGCGACTTTGCGATCAATCGATTGGGTGCTGTCCAACCCTTATTATTTACTAATGCCTTTTATACATAAGGTTTCGTTCGAACATTTAAAAGTTCTATTTTGAAATAGCAACTGTGACATGAACGCACTCTTTTAAATAATGCAGTTGTTACGTTGGTAGCATTGGAACAATTTTAAAATCAGAATGATGCTGGTTTAGTGAATTTTACTAGCGTATCTTTAAATTAATTTTACATAATTTATTAGAGTTTTACACGTTATAATTTATCTATTTAGATATATAAAAGGATTTCTTATAGAACAGTGAAATAACATACAAAATAAATAAGAAATGGGCAAAAATCCCTTTGTATTGAATTTTTATTGACGTAATAAGTTTTTATAGATTTTCGAGAATTTTTCGCAGAATCTGTTCGTGAGTAAACTTATCAAATATTTTGAAAACTTTTCTAAATACAGTTAATGAAAATTAATTAGTTATCTTAAATGCATCTGAAGCCCACGGGTGTTGTTTTAATTCCTATATATTATTCAACTATAATGTATAATACATGTAAACTTTATAAAGGGTGTGCCCTCCAGGGACCCGAATTCGAGATATAGGGGGTTCAAAAATCAGTCGCCACGATTGAGCCCTATCGAAAGTAAACACTATCTCTGTCTGTATGTGTGTGTGTGTGCGTGAGGGGTGGTGGATTAGGGGGTTAATTTTTTGTCACATAAATAGAAGTAAATGGTGATATTGATTGGCTATGGTTAAATGGTGGATTTACATTTTGCCTGATGATGAAGATTTCAAAGGCCATAGAAAGACCAATTCCCGTTCAAGTCGGAAAACTCTGCTAAATCTGAAAACATATTGACTGGCCTGTTGCCGTGGTTGGTTAACATACTACCTACCACGACACAGGTCGTGGGTTCGATTCCCATCCAGGACAAATATGTAAAATAGTACAAAAACTATAATAGAATCAGTGATCTGGTTTCCATAGCACAAGCTCTGCTTAGTTTATGAAAAATGATGATATTTATTTATTATTTACGTAGAAATGCGAAGAAAGCAATATACTAGCAACTTTAGCATCCCCAATGACACAAATCGCTAATATAAACAAAAACAAGATTACAAATATAAAAAATCCACAGACAAAACGATCCCTACAACCCTATAATAAAAAAACAAAAATATTATCTATCACGCAATACCTCAAACGAAATCGAAATGTAGAGACGGTCAGGGTAACCCTTTACTGTACAGAATTAACCCTTTCGATACTGGAAGGTGAACAACCCTGTTTTAAAGGGACTTTCTTACCCCCACGTTTTTAAGCACAAGCAACGAGCGATTTTAGACATATATTTTTGTAAATTAAAAAAGGAAGTTAAAATAAAAATATATTTAGTATTATTGTTTATAGTTAGGTAGAACAATAGATTGGCTTGGTATGGGCATGTCATGTCATGAGGAGGGATGAAAAACATGACGAATAGAGTATTGAGCATGAGTGTGGATGGATATAGAGGTAGAGGAAGGCCGAAGAAGGTCCATCCATATGGAGTGTGTGAAGAATGATATGTTTATGAAAGGTGTGAGTACAGAGACGACTAGTGATAGAGCGGAGTGAAAGAAAGCATGTTGTGCCGACCACACCTAGCGTGGGATAAGGTTACAAGAAGTTAGGTAGAAAAAATTAATTTGTCAGTACAGCGCTGGTCAATATAATATAATATCAAAATCGCTTCCGCTTGTGACTCGCATTTGCATATTATCCGTAGGGCGACATGACGCGTGGTAACGAATATTCATATCGCATTTTTTAACAAAAAAAAAGTGTTCATTTGGAAAAATCTGGAACGCATCCAAACGAGACGTCCGCCGCGGACTTTTTTATTAGTTTTGACATCGCGGACTTTAAATTACAAAAATATATATTAATCAAATTGTCTACTATTATTCATTGAATTCCATTTCAATATAAATCTTAACTTATTTGATTTAAAGACTAGAAAATTACCTAGCAGTCATTGTAATAAGGTGTACAACACATTGGCAATACCCCTGGTATTGCTAATGTCTATAGGCGACGGTAGTCACTTACCATCAGGTGACCTGCCTGCATGATTGTCACAAACTCCGTCATAAGACGAGAAAATAATAGTAAATAACCGAGTCACAACAAATTTCGTTCCACTCGTCAAGAATTGCTAAAATCCCAAATGTCATCTGTCCAGACTGATCATTCCCGCAGTCGACACTGACACATGACATTGACAACCTATTAATGACAGCTGACGTGCGACAAGAATAGTTTTTGTATTACTCTTGGATAAGCTTGTGTTTGACCGCAATGCCAACATGGTAAGTGATATTGTTGCCGTAAGCTCATAATGCCTAGATTGAAACTGGCTCTCAAGTGCAGCTGTGGGACAATCCTAGTGCTTGAACAGACTTTCAACTTGAGGGTGGTAACCAGCCAGTCAGTGTAGTTTCCTCACGATGGTTTCCTTCACCGAAAGCTCAAGCTCATTGTAGGATTCGAGCCCACGACCTTCGCCGCGGTATCCGACGTCGCTACCACTGAGCTATCATTGAGATATCGTGTATACTATTAGATAGGTACTAAGTTATTAAGTACATCTCTGTTACAAACTTCCCGCCAAATTCCACACGAACGAAAATGTGGAAATCATTAAACATCTGCGTGTGATAGCTGAACATAACTGAAAAGTAAATTAATTCACGACTTTGAGGACAAAAAAATGTACGCTCCGACAAAACAATAAGACTCGAGTTTTATGAAAGGAAGCCTCACATTTGGGAAATATTAACCCCCCATTCCGCACCCCCCCTTCTTTATGCCAATTAATTATTCTATGCCATCAACCGCTGAAGAAAATCTGACGAATTCATTGTAAGACGCATTAAAACATGTATACATAATATTATAGTTTACTCTAAAAAATCTGTTTAAAACTGAATCTTGTATTCATGTCATAAAACTTAGCTTCCTATACGTATGTATTATTCTAAGTTGTAAGATAGTAAATGTAATCTACTTTACATCAATGTAACTCCTGGAATGAAATCCCAAAAACTTAGTAGAGTGTGACTCGAAACAAATACAAATAGCGAGGTAGGACACGCACACTCTCACGTACAATTTTAACGAAACTCATGCATATTTATAAACTAAAATGTATATATTATTTAATATTTCGCTGTGTGCGTAAGGGAGGGTCTTAATAACAGATATTCAATCAAAATCAACCCCTTCTCCTGTCCGATATCTTTTGCGCGATGCATCTCCCCTCGCGTGTTTTGTTTTATGCTCCAATACATTTAGAGAATCGAAATTCGAATGATTTGCTCATTATTATGACGGAAAATTCAAAATAAGAACAGAAACTTTTATTATGTTACAACCTTCTCCAAGTCTCGAGTGAATAGGTTGATTCTATGTAAGCGTGCACCATCGTAGACCGCATCGTCACCTAACATCAAGTGAGATAGTGGTCAAGCTAGTCTAG
Source organism: Ochropacha duplaris (assembly GCA_951361185.1). Lineage (NCBI taxonomy): Eukaryota > Metazoa > Arthropoda > Insecta > Lepidoptera > Drepanidae > Ochropacha > Ochropacha duplaris. The sequence continues at coordinate 945,069 of OX592711.1, read as the reverse complement.
TAGGAGAAATACACAAGCTATCGCATTCGGTCAAAAGAAAGAGAGAGATATCATATCCGGAATTGATCGGCAACCTGTGAACCCTATCTGTCAAAAACTAGACAGTTATCTTTTCTATCGATTTCTTCTAGTTACACAATTTATATTTATTCAAAATAATATCTCTCTTATGCCATTTCAAATCCATAACGACTAATTCTTCTGCATCAATAGACGAATGTCACCATAAAAACTTTTATTAGTAACGTATAATTTGAACAAAGAGTTCTCTATCATTAATGTTTCTAAAGATTTGTCGATGTAAGATTGTCGGGTTCAATCCATTATACTAAACTATTTGCATATGAATAAGAGCTTTTGTTTGAAAAACTATTGAGCATTCGAACACAGTTGCGTCATATTCTAATCAGAATCATATTGCCGTACTTTTCTTATAAGAACACATTAGTTTTCTTAGCTTTTCAATCTATTTTATTAGCCTGATAAGCCTATGGACATAAGCAAGTGGTAGATACAAGGGTACAAAACACCCTACCACCGTCAAATCTGTAAAATGAGGTTACAAAATCTGTAAAATTTTTATCCGATGGTTACGACGATCTAAAACATCTCAATGAGCACTACGAGACCAGTTTAAAGAGTCTGACAGCGGAAAACTTAACTCTACGCACACATGTACATGAAATGGAGTCCATAGTACTACAGTTGGATCAGCAGGCACGTGCAAGTAACGTAGAGATCCAAAATCTTCCCGAACATCGGAATGAAAATCTACTCACTGTGATCCAACAGCTTGCTTCAGTTGTGAGTTCTAATTTGCACGATAATGAGATTATAGATTTTCACCGGACAGCTAAACTGAGTCCTGATTCCAAGCGGCCTCGCAATATTATCGTGAAGCTGGCTAGCCCACGCTCACGTGACAATCTACTAGCAGCTGTTCGGACCTACAATAAAAATCACGAGCTAAACAAACTTAGCACCTCTGAACTAGGACTCGCGGGCCCCAAGCAGTCTATTTTTGTTGTTGAGCATCTATCTCCTGCTAATAAGAAACTTCACGCAGCTACCAGAGTCACCGCGAAAGAAAAGAAGTTCCAATTTGTCTGGGTCCGCAATGGTCGAATATTTGTTCGTAAGGACGTAAATTCTGGTCCAAAACTGATTAAGAATTATGATTGTTTGGGTTCTTTGTAAGGTAGTTTTACATATTTTCTTTTTTCCTCTTTTTGTGTGCTAGCTATGCCTTATTGTCGTTTATGGCTTTAAAATGCTCAAGTTAAAACTTAAATTTTATTACCAAAATGTCAGAGGCTTAAGAACCAAGACCGATAAGTTCTTCATTTCAGCTTTATCCCATAACTACGACTTGATAATACTAACTGAGTCATGGCTTAATGATACGGTTTTCAGTCATGAATTTCTCGATGACCGCTATAATATTTTTAGACGTGATCGTAGTTCTACTTCCTCAGCACAGGCGAAGAAGGATGGTGGTGGCTTACTGGTTGCTTGCTTAAAAAAGTATGATGTGCTCAGAAAAGTCCAATGGGAATCTTCGAGCGAAGATCTCTGGATATCTGTAAAATTTGATAACTCTTCTGTACTTAATATTTGCGTTGCTTATTTTCCTCCCCCCGTAACACAAGATTACATAGATATATTTTTAAATAATGTTAGCAAAATTGTCAATAATAAAATTAAAACGGGCTCCGAGGTTCTTGTGGTAGGAGATTTCAATCTCGGCAATATAATTTGGCAACATGACGGTATTTCAAATAAATTATCACCGATAGCTACCAACAACAATATTGAATGTTCTTTCATAGATTTTCTTAATTTTAATGATCTTCATCAATGTAACTTAGTTCGCAACCAAAACCAGCGGATACTTGACCTGGTTTGTTCAAACAAACCTCACAACATTTCAGTAGATGAAACAAAATTTCCTCTTATCCCGATTGACAATCATCATCCGGCCTTAGAGATTAAAATTGCGACGTCTACTCTTCGTCAATTGAAACATAAGTCAAATACATGTCTTAATTTCTTTCTGTGTAACTACGATGCAGTAAATGAAGAACTGGCTAAACTTGACTGGTCAACACTATGGGTTAATACTTTCACTGCTGATGATATGTTACATATTTTTTATGCAGTGATTCATGCGATTATAAAAAAACATACACCAATACGTAAAACACGCGATGCCAAATATCCAATCTGGTACAGTACATCACTTATAAAAGTTATAAAAGAAAAAGCTAAATTTCACTCAAAGTTCAAAAAATATAATAATCCAAGAGATAAACATACTTTCGATTTATTACGTACCCGCTGCGACTCAATGATTAAGGATTGCTATAACGTTTTTAAAAATAATGCAGCTCAATACTTAAAAAAGAATCCCAAGTATATTTGGAAGTTTTTCAAAGGACAAAAATCCAACAATACTTCCATACCTAATGAAATGATTTTAGGCCCCAAATTTGTGACTGGTGGTCAAGATATCTGTAACCTTTTTTCTGACTACTTTCAGACCGTTTATAAAATCAATGACGTTGTATCATCAGGTCCTATGAATTCTCAACCCACACCAAATAATATATTACCATTCGGCACCTGCTTTCTTAGTGAGGGTGAGGTAAGGAAGCAGTTAAAATCATTAAATGTTGACAAAGGACCAGGTCCTGATACTATTCCTCCGATCTTCCTTAAGAACTGTGCAGATAACCTTAGTGTGCCACTTACCAAAATATTTAATGTCTCCTTAAATTCAGGCACTTTTCCTAATTTATGGAAAGTAGCACACTTAACCCCTATACACAAAGCAGGAAGAGTTGATGACATAAGTCAGTATCGCCCCATATCAATTTTGTCAGCTTGTGGGAAATTGTTTGAACGTATCATAAAGGACAAAATTTTTTCCCATGTTGACCAATATATCAATCCAAATCAGCATGGTTTTCGGCCAAAAAAATCTACAGCAACCAACTTGATAAGCTATGTTACTGACATATCGAAGGCTTTAGATGGGAAGAAAGAAGTACATTCTATATATACCGATTTCCGCAAAGCTTTTGATCTCGTAAAACATGATTTGCTTACTCGAAAATTAGCTGCTATGGGTATACATGGATCTCTTCTGCGATGGTGCGCATCTTATTTGGAGAATCGCTCACAGTTGGTGTCAATTTACGGCTACGAGTCTGCAAAGAGAGTGGTGCCGTCCGGTGTTCCGCAAGGATCACACTTGGGGCCACTTTTCTTCATTATATTTATTAATGATTTATGTCACAGTATTGAATCGTCCTTTACGATGTACGCTGACGATTTGAAATTGTACCGCGTTATCCATAGTGATATCGATGTAGGAGCTTTGCAGGCAGACATTGACCGGGTCCAGGATTGGTGTGGTCAGAATCAGATGGTACTCAACACTGACAAATGTTACCACATAAAATTCACAAAAAAAATACAACCAACCCCCGGTAATTATTTTATTAACGACACTCTTTTAAAGGAAGTCACCACTATTAAAGATCTAGGATTAATTATCGACAGCTCGCTTAGTTTCCGATTCCATATTGATGCTATAATTAAGAAAACATGCCGACTCACAGGTTTTATAGTAAGGCAAACCAAAATGTTCAGGGACCCTAAGATTGCACTTGTCTTATTTAATAGTCTCATCCGCAGTATTCTCGAATACTCTAGTCCCATATGGAGTCCTAGTTACCAAGTCCATTCTGACAGACTTGAGCGTGTGCAAAGGCGATTCTTATACCACCTAACTTTTCAAGATAATAAATGTCGACTTCTAACTTCATACGAATCCAGACTGTTTCACTACCGCTTACCGTCATTACAAAGTCGCAGAAAGTACTTAGACATAATGTTTCTTTACAAATTGTTGAATTACCACATAGATTGCCCGCAGTTGCTCATTAATATCAATGTAATTGTGCCGCGAATTGGAAGTCGCTTGCAGAATCGAAAGACTTTTAGTCTCCCCATTTGTAGTACCACTCTTGGCCAGCATTCTCCTTTATATCGCTTGTGCTCTTCTTACAATGCTATTAGTAGTGAATTTGACATTTTTTCTGGTTCTTTGGCCTCCGCAAAGCGTTTGGTAAACAAAATAATTTTGTAATTACCAAATTTATGTATTTTTCGTGTACTGTTTTGCTTTTAATTTAGTTTCCTTTTTCCATAGTTGGATGTATATTTGTAACGCTAACTTGTGAGTTCCTTTTTGACTTTGCAAGCTGCATTCACATCTAGTAGGCTACAGTAAACTTGTTTAAGTATGTTTTTATAAAATTTATAAACAAAAATTATTGTATCCAGTTTTGTGAATCAATAAAAAAAAAAAAAAAAAAAAATCTCAATCTCGCCACGTCAATCCCTGAGCTATCTTAATAAGCAGCGATGCGGTTTCAAAAGGTCGAATTTCGTTCAATAAAATAATAATTTATCATATAGGTATCTACAATTAAACTCTCGAATTCATCGTCCGGCACCCAAAACAAAAGGTAATATCCCAGACGGACGAAAAATAAAAGTAGAAACATAATGCATCAGTGAATCGTAGAATTTTAACAGTATCGCGTATGAAACGCCCGTATAAAATGTATAAATCTTGCCGGTGGTGTGAGGCCGTCTGGACAGGACCTAACTCCGCCATGTTTATGTATAGATATTTAAAATTATTCCCTTTGATTCGAATGATAATTTCGTTCGCAATCCGCAATATAGAAACGCAGCGTCAACAGAAACGTTTTTTGTGAACATTAGCCACCACTTTTTACGTTCCGTTCTACGTTTATCTTGTTCCTTTTTCAGTATGTAAGGAGGTCAGGATGTTTTACAAAAGCTTTATCAAATGATAGATTCAAACGTCGAATTTGTTTGCCATTCAAAAATCCGTCAATATTAGGATGTTGAACAACATGTGATGTGACAGAGACAAAGTACCATAGAGTAGTCGGTAAACTTTTTCCCGACGCAACGAGTTCGTTCGGGAAAGTTGAGTGGAGCTTTGTTTCGTGCAATCATACGCTATTTTGTAAGGATGCGATGCGCCGTACCGCGATCTCCACTCATCCTTTTGCGAACGGTACTTTGATTTCCGAACCGCTTTGATTCAAACTTTTAAGCATCCTACTATTTTGACGTGGAATATTGCATTTCCTCGTATGTTTAATTTGATATTTGTTTAGAACTAATGCACGGCACGCTAGTATATCATTCCCGGGTATGGTTCGACTTCAAACAGCGATTCCTATTAATGTTAATATTAAAAAAAAGTGTAACGCGCCGCGATCAGGCCAATAACACTCAGTTTCTAGTTATTCTTATTGTATACAATCTCACCCCACGTAGTCGACCCTCCGAGAAAAAATAATAAATTATTTTAGTTAGTATGCAAATAAGCACGGACCGATATTTTAAGGTACACCCCATTGGAATCGTGCAGTTTTTTTTAACAATATCTGTTCTCTATGGTATGGAAGAATGCTTGTTTTTGCGCAATTATTATTTTTTTTGAACGATCGGTTTAAACTTCGAATTTGGTATGATGATTCTTGGTGTGAGTCAGCTGTCGGTGGGCACATCACGCTTGACGTCGACCCTCCGTAATCTAGATCTTGTCGTGTGTGTGTGTGTGTGCGTCTCTGTGTGTATGTGTGTGTGCGGGGGCAATGATATTTAATTCGAAGGGTAGAATTTCTCATCGATTTTAATTTTATGCGCGCATCCCGTCTCGGCGTGTATTATTTGTTTTTTATGTAAATATTCCCGATCTCTTATTCAGACGAGTGGCGTCCATTTTGCGGCTTTTTTCCTTTTCATATATTTAGACGTTCGGATATTTAATAATGGGTTTCGGGTTTGCATATTTGCACGGTTTATTTGGAAAATTGAAATCGACGCGACTATTTTTAGCGGAACTCGCACTTCAATGAGAATGTTCAGAATTTCCGGCAATTATCATACCCTCATTTTCATCATATAAGTACAGGATGATTTGAAGTCATTGACATCACTTGTAGGGGTGATACTACATATCAATACTTTAACATTTTTTTTAATGTCACAAGTGACAACGAGGCAGGTGGGTCACCTGATGGTAAGTGACAACCGTCGCCTATAGACATTGGCAATACCAGGGGATTGCTAATGTGTTGTACACCTTATTACAATGCCTCAAGTGCAATTGCCGGAACACACCAACAGGTGCTTGGCGACAGATATTCAACTTAAGAGTGGTAGCCAGCCAGTCGAATACTACAAAGTACCCTACCACCGTGCTGTGGTTTCCTCACGATGTTTTCCTTCACCGAAAGCTCAAGCTCATTGTAAGGATTCGAACCCACGACCTTCGCCGCGGTATCCGACGTCACTTACCACTGAGCTATCATCAACATATCAACACTTTCACTATGGGAACAACTATGACATCATAATAAAAAAAAGTCTTGTAAGAAATCTGTGATCATAGTGACGAGCACTCCCACGCCGCGCCGGGAAGTAAGCCAACAACTTAAATACACCATGTACCTACCTATAAAGTGTGTTTTCTACCCTCATATTTCATGTAACGATTAGGTGCCTCATTTTGAGGTATTAACTTGAAAAAGAGAATAACATAATTAAGTCAGAACCCACACATTGAGCTGTCGATATATCATACCATACCTCACGTAGGTAGGTATGGGTACTCGGGTACCCACAGAATTAATATAGCCGAGAGCTACGTCAAAAATCATTATATTTTATGGGCGGCCAAAATAAATGACGCTTATACGGTTTTCGTGGAAAGTTTATATTCAAATTTCACTCAGTCCGTCGGTCCGGCATCTCCAAGGATCAATTTACATATTTTCACAGGTTTCCACGATTACATTTAATGTTAGATACGTATGCGGAACTGTTGGCGTTAAACATACTTTTAGGTTTTCGAACGCTCTTGGCTGTATACATAGTTACCTTTGCCTATTTAATAGGGAAAAAGTTAATATCATCGACTAAAACTTTCTACGTAGGTCTCGTAGCATTCGTAGCAGATTACTTCGAGCGTGGACCGATTCTTATTTCAAAATTGAATTCGAATCTTAAACGAACGAAGACTCGAATAGTTTTCCTATGTGTGACGTAAATTCGACCATAGACTTTTTGTTTTTCATATCGTATGTGTCGTTCCGTTTCACGTAAAATAATTAAATTTACACAATCCACTAATTACACGTGTGTTTTTGAACAATGTTAACTCCAATTAATTCCTTCGTATACTAAATAACGAATGGTTTTAACAAAGCGAAACTCTTAACAAACATGGCGGACCATGAACCCACAAATTAATTCCAAAGAAGCTGAATGTCAAAAATGAGTTAACGTCACACGACGTATTCAATTAAAATAATGATAGGGATGCCTTTGTTACGCAAATAACGCGCTCCGTTGTGTATTGGTTCATTTTGGAAAAGAAAACATTCATTTGATGAATTGTAAAGAAGTTTACTTAGAAGACATGGCGTAAGGTACCTTAGAAACAGCCAAAGCCTATGTTTGTCTCTTATGTACGAGACAAACATAGAGGCAAATGAGACTTTTTAAATATCGAACAGTTTAAAAAACTAAAAACTTTTTAACAGTTTGAATGAAGAACGTCTGGTGGGTTTTCGTTTATTATTGTAACTACTAACTAACAGAGTCCAACTTTTTACTAATTTATTTGGTACATGAAATTCTAGACATTTCACAATTAGAAATACAATAGGAGAGACCGCAGCAAGCAAAACAAGAATCAATTCCCCGACGCGAATTAAACGCATTAATATTACAAAATTTGATTATCCCATAAAAGATTCGGGCCATAAAACTCTCTCATAGTTGGTATAGTGTGCACCGTTGCCGAATGTACGAATTAGGAACCCTTTTGATCGTCTACTGGCCCCCCTCGCCCCCACTGCCCCCCTCGCTCGCCTGCCATTCATTTTCATAATAAAATCGTAACAAACGGCGCAGGTAACAAAATATGGAGAGAGATCCGAAATTTATGTGAACGCAATGTGATTATTTACGTCGAAACTTGAGATTTTGCGAGATACGCGCCAAGATAGATGTATAACGACCTAGTGGCTAGTGAACCAGGACCCAGGACCACCGATTGTGGTGATAACATTATTTTACGTCCAAAATTAATGCGATTTACTTATTATATCTATCATGATAGGTAGGTTCTTTACTGTAGATCCTTATTTTTATTTAAAAAAAAGATTAACAAAAGGCAAAATACCGTATGAAAATATCGAATTCATAATAATATATTCATTGTGGAAACCATAAAGTTGTTCGATATTTAAACATTATTCAAAGAGCTTTATCCTCACCTCTGTGCCTCTAGAAAGGGCCCAATCAATCTGTCTGTACGAGATACAGCCTCTAAAATCTAACTATTGTTCACGAATAGGGAAATTTCCATTTGGATTTATTCATTTGTCTAACTATTGTCGACCGCCTTCCTATTTACCGTGATTCAATAATAATTGCTTTAGCGCGAACATTCGGACGTTCCGAACTATTTCATCTTTGCATCTACATTATTTTGTGCCAGTTGCATTTAGAACAATAGAAAAACATTTTTGAAATTCGAACAATTCCAATTAAAATTATGAGCGTTCTCAAATATTAAACATTCCAAATCCAAAGGATCCAATAATCGTTCCGTTCGAAATTGTAATAATAAATTTAACGACTAATACCGATAAGAATCGACACTCACAGACGCAATTTTCATAGATATGGCTCAATTAACAATTGGTTTCAATCGTGAAGACATTTCTGATAATAAAGTACCCCCACCCTCGCAAGCACCCCACCCCGGGGGAGGCTCGAGGCAATCTTATTTCTGTTTGTAATATTGTGGTGTCAATTCCGCATATTGAAGTGTGAGCACGAATATGGAACGCCATTGTCTGTATCTATATTGTCTATTAATTTCAATTGTATCTCAACGTACCGTTAAATTGGATCTTGTTTTAATTAAGAAAAAAATATTTGACTATGAACACAAATTGTAGAACTCAGACTAGTCAAATTTGATATTATTTGAAATTAACGATAACAAAAACATAATCATATTTAGTTTGCAAATTAAAAGAAACAATACTAAATCAAACTCTCAATGAATACGATTCCAAAACCTATACAAATAAAAGCCCGCCAATACTGAGTACGAGGCAAACAAATGTTGCCTACGATAAATAAAAAAAATAGCACCATTGTTGAACCGAATTACGCACAATATCCAATTGTGGTTCCGTCAACGAGTGTCAATAATGGAAAAAAACCGTCACCCCACGGAACACCGCATTAATATCAATCTATCAATAATCCTCAATACCGAGGCGTGATCAATTGATCAATGAGCGATAATAAAAAAATACCCTATTTTTTCCCCTCACTATTATATCTTATCGATGATCAGTTCCGTACTGTTGTGATTGGGCCCTTGATTCCATGAAATAAAGTTGTCAATCGAATTATTCATTTGTTGTGATTCGTATCGATTTGCTTTAATTTATTCGGATACGATTATTTGAATTGACAATGTCTCTATCGAATTGTTTATCTATGGCTCTTTTAAAGAAGATTGAGATTGATTTGAAATTCGAATGTTTATTATTTTTTTACTTTTAAACAACTTCTAGAATACTTGAGGAGCTTCTCTGTACCTAAGTTAGATACTTGAAACTCCATTACTTATATCTCAAAACGTCACAAATCCACACGTTTCTTAATTACACTTGGCAAATACAATGACATCGATATATATAACAATAGACACTCACGGAAGAAAGGGGAGGCTGGGGTAGATAGGAATCGTATGTTTTCGGATTAATTCGTTCGTAAAATCGTCTCCTTCGATAAGAATGGTAACTGCCTGTATACTAATTGAATCTACAATTGCGCCGGGATGTCTGATTTCATTAGATGGCTGTGTGTGTGTGTGAAGTAGGGGGGGGGGGGGGATTTAAGTGCTCAAATAGCGTATTGCCCTCATTATATTTTTCGGCTGATATTTGCCATCAAGTTGAGGATGTGTATGTTACGGCAGTTGCGCTTGAGAGCCAGTCTTGTCAGAAAGGCCCTTGCCTTCCGATATAAAAATAATGCTTGAAACCGAATAGCATGAAGATCTGGTGAACTAACATTGGCACTTGTTGTACTATCTTATTTCCATGACCGAAACAAAACACCAATAAACCTTCCATTAAAATAAATGTCGGAAACGTTCGAACATTCCCGAATCTTCGGCATTTCCTTCGAAACAACACAACGGGCGGCGAAAGCGTGAATTGTTTCAGAATAATGGTATTTATATGCTACATTGGTTTCAAGGGAAATCACTCTCTGGATAGTCCATAACACCGAAGCTTGCCGAAGAATACCGACGTAACAGCCAGTCGTCGTTTTACAACATTGTATGGGAAATGTGATACTCCAATTCGATATTACTTAAGCGCGTATTGAAATTCGGGGTGGGTCGGGAGGAGCGAAGATTTGGAATATTAAACATTCACGTTTATTAGTTTGTCCTCGACGTATTTGGTAGTCTAAACGGGGGTAGTTTTCGATGAAACTTGGAAAGTGTGTTAACGAGTTCGGCTCAACCCTCTCTTATGCGAATGTAGTCAATTTCGCTAATGGGGATTACATTCAGTCGATTGTGTCACTTTTCAACTAACTTTAATAAACTAATAATATGTAGATAAGGTACCTCCTGCTGTACTAGGTAGGAGGTACCTTATACTGTAGGTACTCCTAACTGTATTAAAATTAAAAATATAAAAAAAAAACGATAAAAATATTTTATTAGCATTTGCATTTTTTACGAAAATGTTTAAAACGCCACAGTGTAAGCATCAATAACCTATTAAAGATCAAACACAAACAAAACAGCGCAGTCTTCACAAACCATGATCTCAAAGCGTTCACAAAAAGCCATCTTAATCGATGGTCCTCGTGAAAAAAGTCAAAGAAAATTGGTATCGTATGATCTCGCAGCTAGCAGATAACTAGAGGGCCTAGAGGGGCCCACAAAGGCAGCTATCGGAAGGAAAGGGTAATGCGGGCATAAGACGCGCATCGTCACACACGGCCTAATCACGACATTCGCCCCCACTCGCCCCCACCCACCCAACTTTTGCATATTGCCCAAATTGCCCCCGCTTCCCCTCCAAGTGTACATTTTTGCCGGCGTTATAACACTTTTGCTGTCGCTCTAGTAAATGCCGTTCGATTTTGAGCTGTATTCCAATACTTTACGGGTGTTGGTTTGTTTAACTGTTTTGTATAAGGTTGGCAGATTGAAAGGGTGCCATGACGTTTGAGGGATGTTTCGACTCGGGAGTATTCTTAATTTGTAAGCGTGCGGTGTTTTGCGTATTGATTTTTTAATTTGTCTCTACATATTTAGTATCATTTATTGTCTGCGCAGAAGTCTTTACAGATTGGAGTCTTTAACAGTTTTTGGATATGTATAAAAAAATTGAAAGATATGCGTTTTCAATTTCGATATTAAAGACATACCCAGACCCATGTCAATTAATTTAAAAAAAAAACTGAAAAAAGTAAACATATAAACAAGATTGGAAACAATCAAGGTTTTTTACCTCATTTCATTAACTGACACTTGTATTACTTGAGCAAACATTAAAATATTTTTTTCAAGTAATTATTTTCTCATTCATAGCCTGTTAAAACATCAAAGTATTTAATTATCCAACAAAATAGACCAAAGGAGCCGCTCTTTAAAAGAAACCTGCCTATAATTCCCAACATTTTTATCATAGAGTATGATAGCATACAGATGGTCAACTGCAAAGTCTGTAAAAAATTTTTACCTACAACTTATTTATTCATATTGAATTTCCAACAGTGTGTTGGAAATGAAGCTGTGTTTAAAAAAATTGCCCTCGTTTAAAGATAAGATCTCTTCCAGATACTGTCCCTCGTCTTCTGAGATACAGAAGAAAATTCAGTGAATTTTCATCATCAGATCATAATCCATAAATGCCTCTGTCTGTCTGTTACCTCTTCACGCTTATACCGCTGAACCGATTTAGATTAAATTTGGTATAGAGATAGATGGAACCTGGAGAAGGACATATAATACTTTGAGATGCCCCGGAACCGCGGGTGAAACTGCGGGGTAGAAAACTAGCTATCCATAAAACTAAATATTAGTATGACTTAATTAATGTACGAGTATTGACCTATAATCAAAAAGGGGAAAAAACATACCACATGTCCATAAGGGCCGCCACAAATTCCGCCATATTTTTATCCAATAGGTACATCTCCTCTTTTAGTTACTCTATGCCATTAATCTGTATCTAGTTAAATTATAATAATTGCAACAACATTAATAACTGCGTTTCATTACACGCATTAACCATTTCACATTTTAAAGGAATTATTTCTAGAAATTACTAACCCACTTTAAAAGTTAAAATGGCGTAATTGATGTCAATTCTGTTCATAATTACATGAACGCCGCTAACAGGGGAATCTTGGGCAAAAACTAGCGCAACAACTATGTATAATGTTGCAGACGATATCTGTATTTATACTTGAGTTCCACCACTTATGGCCCAGTCGTAATCTTGTAATAATCTATACTAATATTATAAAGCTGAAGAGTTTGTTAGTTTGAACGTGCTAATCTCAGAAACTACTGGTTCGAATTGAAATTTTTTTTTTAGTGTTGGACCATGTATCGAGGAACGCTATATAACATCATGAGGGATCTTACCTTTCCTGGGATAAAAAAGTATCCTATGTCCTTCTCCAAGATTCCACCTATCTCTATTTCAAATTTCTTCTAAATCGGTTCAGCGGTTTACGGGTGAAGAGGTAACAGACAGACAGACACACTTTCGCATTTATAATATTAGTATGTTCAAACAAATATCTCATTATAGGCAATTCAATCTTTGTCGTGTAATGTCAACGCAAGATATAATAGTGCAAGACAGTGTATAATTAGGTGCACTTACTGGTCTAACGATGATAATGATCGACAGTGTAATGTCGCTCGTCCTTCGAGAATACAATAGCGTGCACGCGTAGGTGATGCCTTATGAAACGAACGATAAATAGAACAGTAATGATAGGTTTTAGTCGCACGATGTGTACTGTTATACTTTTTCTTCACTGAATCAAAAGGTGTGTAGGTATTTATTGAAAGGTTTATTATATTTATTGAATTATATTTAGTGTTTGTTCTTTGATACTTTTTGTAAGCTGTTTTGGTGTATCTGTTCTTTTGTATTGATCCTACTACTCACACAAAAACGGCTGAATGGGTTTTGATGAAACTTGGCACACGGGTAGATCATATCCTGGATTAAAACATAGGATAATTTTTATCCCGGGAAAAGATAAGATCCTCGGGATCGCGGGTGAAATCACGGGGCGGAAAACTAGTACTAACAAAATATTCATTAACTTAGTTAACGAAACAAAAACATAGATTTTCATTACTTTTATCATGTCATATTATTTGCTTGCGCTTGCATACGGGCCGACACGGATCTAGAGCGACTAGAAGAGTTCAATAACATTTGAACGTACTTAGTCATTTTTTGGAACAATTTGTGCATTCCGGTAGTTTAACTTGAGAGTCAGTTTTACTTTTTTCCTATATCTAACTATATTTTATACGCGTCTACTTTCTGTTTTATTCTTATTCCAGGAAAAGTGTTCCAAGCTGTGTGCCATTTTTAGGGTTCCGTACCCAAAGAACGAACGTAAAAACGAAAACCCTATTATTAAGACTAATGTCCGTCTGTCTATCTATCACCAGGCTTTATCTCATGAACCGTGATAGCTAGACAGTTGAAATGTTCACAGATGATGTATTTCTGTTGCCGCTGTAACAATAAATACTAAAACAGAATAAAATAATTAACAAAAAAAACTACAAATTTGTACGGAACCATCGATGCGCGAGTCCGACTCGCACTTGACCGGTTTTTTTATTACCAGCGTTTGACTGAAGTAGGTACCTAGTAGAGCCATATCCAGTGGAGCCCGTATCGTAGCGAGGTTCCCCTTCTTCCATTCTATTTGCTCAACTCCTTAATGCTTTATTTCGTTTGCTTAGTCTAATTAGAAAACTCCGAATTTACTAATGGCTAATATCGGATCTTGTCTCTTTTTACGTTTTTATATCATCGTATTATTAGATTGGTTTTAAATTTACTCTTTAACCCTGTAGGTATTTAGTATGTAGCTATAATCTAGAGAAAATGTTTGCTTAGTGATTTCATACTAAAATAAAAATACGCAAATAATTTATCCTGTCAGTTCTTTCTTGGGACAATCGGGGTTTCAGAGTCCGCACCACTTGGTTCTCAAATGGGACAATCGGGACGATGACATTTACTTGAAAATTGGGCGCGAAGTGCGCGAGTTGACGAGTTGTTTGACAGGTTAATCTCGCGAGTCAACAGATTAATTCATAGAAAAAAACAAATTTAATAAAAGGAGAAGGAGCGTACGTAGACAATGGGTCCGTGACCTGCACGTACGTTATCCCGTGTGAATCGCGTCGCACGCGATTGGCTTCCTTTTTTACATACGGCTTCCTTCACTGTGCTTCACTTTAAGTGCGTCTATGTATTATTAAAAAAGAAGGTCCGAGATGTAATAAAAAAAAAAGGTAACAATTCAGTTCATAGAAAGTTATGTGTGATGGAAAAATGGAATCAGCTGATTCATAAGTATTGAATAATAATAATTACGAGTAGGTTTATGGGGCGATGATGGCTAACACGTGTGGACCTATATCTGTCAATTCTTTTTTTATTTTTTAGTTTCAATATTCTTTTCTAATAACCTATTTATAAACCTCTTTAGTACACTTTAAAAAAATATCTACAGTTTAAATAAAGAACTATAAATGATAAACCCATCTGATACCAACACCGCGATGCCTGGTCGAAATAAAATTAAAATAATTACTGTACGTTGCAATTTCGTTGTATGCAAGGCCAAATTCGCTGAATAGACAATTTCTTTGAAAACGCTCGCAAAATGGCGAAGGATTGTATTGGATAGTGAGCTTTATTTTAATAAAGAGACCATTTGTAATGCATTGTTTTCCTAAATACTTACATTACAATCAAAATTAAAGATTGTAAATTCAAACTTAAAACTTATTTATTCAGTTTAGGCCTTATGAACAAGTAACCTATTCCTTATAATAATGATTATTAAAATTATGTTTAATTAAAATTGTTTGAAAACAACTATAAATAATAAAGCAAGAATAATGCAACAAGAAACACGCCAACGGCCAATATTCAACGACCGCGCTACAACCATAGACAATGACTTTTAATTGCACCACCGAAACGATATTTTATAGTCTGTAGAATGCGCTTTTTTTTCTCAACCCCCGCATCGCCGGCCGTTACTCAAAATAATCTGGCTGATATATCTAAACGTAACACCCCGCCGCCGTGATCTATGACCTCTAACAACGTGAAAGAAAATAACGTTTTTTTCTTCTTTTTAATCCTGTATGACGTCTGTTTTGTCTAATTGCCAGTTATTTTACCATCGCGTGCAATTCTATACGGCGCGAATAGTTTTATTATGTACGTATTCGATGTGAGGAATTTCGTTCAAATTGAATTCGAATTCCGAACGTCATCATTTGAATTTCGAAGATATAAACTCTTTAGATTAAATACTTTTTAAACGTAAACCTCTCCTGTTTTATTTTCAAATTTTCCACTTAGACTTTGACTAGACGCAGGGTGAAGCCCTAACCTGCCTTATTTTTAATCAAAATGAGACAGAAACCAAACAATATCGACTCGCCCACGCTTTCATAACGCGAAGTCATAACCACAACAAGCAAAACTTAGTTTCCTATTCGGTTTTATAACTGCAAAGCAAACGATAGACAGTCAATAAATGAGGTTCCAGAACTTATAATTGCTTCATTTCGTTGTCGGTGAAACTAGAACCAATACACGATTTGCATTCCGTTTGTCTGTGTCACGTTTGGAAATGATAATTGGATGCATCATCGAAAAGTTTCAAAATTAAACATAAAAAAGTCGAAAAGTGAAGCTGTATACGATAATGACATGAGCCACCGCGTACCTACAGTTTTAAAAAGTTAACGGAACACGAGCTGTCAGCGTTTAAAAAGTAATAATCGAAATGATCGCGGCTCATCGCTATGTTTATCCGTACGCGACTGACGTATTCACATCAAAAGTGCATAGACAAGTTTCCCGCCAGTTTTTGCCGTGCATCAACGTCTGCCGTATTTGCCAATGTCAAAAATAAATTAACATTCGATTTTGAAGCCCGAAGCGTCGGGCATAGCGTGAAAATTTTGCGTGTCAATGTAATTTGTTCAGTCTGTGTCTATTAATTTTTACCTATTCGCTCGGTGTGTTCGATTTGACAGATGATTGATGATCATGACGTTTATTGTCAATCAAAACCGTACACTATAAAAGCATTTTACCGCCACGTGAATATTTATGAATTGCCCTCATAACAATTGTCGCGGCAATTCGTTAAAATATAATTTTCATACGGCACGGGCACGGGCGATCCAAACATTTTAATTCCAATAGATTCGCTGACAGTTCCAAAAGTCCGGCTTTAATGTTACGAATGAAACGCAAAGCGGATAGTGGGCGAAAATCTCTTTTTGAAACTGCACAGATCATGTCCAACTGTTCAATCATTCACGTCATTTATCATTTTTGGACGAAACGTCCGCCTCGTCAAAACTAGACAGCCCTATAGACGGCACGTTAAAAAGAAAAACTTCAACTTGCCCGACGCGCGACGTAGATACTTTCCGAACGTCTTTTTGTTTCGTACAGTTGGTATTCTCGTCATTCTAGCCGTTTGAATTCAGAAGGCCGCGTTGAGTTTTCCTGCTTAAATTTCGTCGGTTAATAAAGGTTTCCCGACGATTCCCGACCTCATGTTTGACCAGTTTGACAGATCGCCGACATGAATTCGACTTTCTGACGGCAAAATGGCGTATTATGCCTTTTTTATTCGTCCACTTGTCTTTCATCACTTCTTTTGTTGATCGAGTCCTGCCTGTATGAATTTGTGATGCATTGTCAGGGAGGGAATTGGTTGGTTTTGTTTCTTTATTAGATGAGTTGTAGGCTATTGGTATCGGTCTCTTTCATTCGGTCGGTTTCGTTTTACCTTTTTCGCTTTACGTCTAGGAGTAATCAATTTCTTTTTCATAACATCGTTTCCTTGTCTGTCAACGTGGCGAGACCAAAATGGCCGCGTATTTTAATGAAGGTCTTATCACATAAACATAAACGGTAAGAAGAAATTATTGTGTAACGATACTGCAAATAATATAGTTTTCTTCCTTTTGTATTAGCTTGTGTTTTGACCGCATCTCACTATGGTAAGTGATGATTTTGCCGAAGGTGGTAAACACAAAAAACTAAAGGAACTGGCTCTAGGACACACCGATAGGTGCTTGGCGACGCATTGTTTTCCTTCATCGAAAGCTCAAGCTCATTGCGACCTTGGATTACCACCGAGGTATCAACACTTTAAAAACCACTTAAGTATTTTAGCATCTACACTATCTAGGCTTTGTGTGCTTACAAAAAAATAGTTAAGACATGAACTACAAGTTTTCGAACTGGTGGTACAGTCAATTGTAACGTTCATAAGTGCCTTACCAGGGCCTAAACTGAATAAATGAGTTTTGAGTTTGAATCTACTAGCTACATTTATCGCTACGTATATTCTCTATAACCCAGACCTAATGACAACGAGGATCGTACGAAATGGACATAAATCGCAAAAAAAAAGGGCAGAAATGCTCGCGTGTAGGAATATGGACAAGTTATTGCGCAGCGGTTTTAATCTCTCTCTATGAAGATTGGGGGTCTACCGTCTACCTAACACATGTAGGTCTTCTCATATTAAATGCGTATATGTTCGAATATTTATAGAGTGCAGCATGGATATATAAAAAAGCTGGTCGGAGTTTCGTGACACTAACCTCTATTGTCTCTGATGACGTCTCAATGTACTAAAAAAATCCAAGCTTATCTTTTCCCGGGATAAAAATATAGCCTATGACACTCGCAAATAACTTCAAAAGAGGAGGAGGTTATATGTTCGACTGTATGTATTTTTTTTTAATGTATGTTCACCGATTTCCCCGCCAATTGCCAACAGATTTCCCCGCCAATTTCCAACTTATTGCAAAAATGTGCATTTGAATTTGTGCGGGTATTAGAAATTGCTTTGTATAAGTCTACTAGTAAGAATATATAATAGTTTCGGAGCTCATCGTGGACCAACATCGTGACACGGGATTTTTATATTAAGAGATGCCATTTTCCAATCTATCTCCATTATTTCTGAAAATGTAATTAAATCAGAGAAAGATCTGCAGAAAAAAATGCCTTGCTGAGTTTCTTGCCGGAGTCTTCTCAGTTTAAGTGTATTCCGAACCTGTGGTAAAAGATTAAACCTGGGCCTAAATTTAATAAACAAAATTTAATAAATAAGACGCTTTGGTTTTGATTTCCACAGCGGGTAAGGTTCTCAAAAGACTGCTTATGAAAAATGTCCTACCTGCTAATTATTTATAGCCACATCGCTATTCTTTCAGACTTAAATCGAAAGCAGCTGATAAGCTACCGGAGACATATCAGCTGGATTTATTGCGAAGTAACGCGTATTTGCATGCACCGGCTAGGAAACCTAGCTTCACTTCGGAAAGAATGCGACACCACCCTCGCATGATATGTCATTTAAATGAATAAACAATATGGTGTTATCTGCAAGTTTGTTATATACTGTGCAGTGCTCAGCTTTTGTTGAGAACAGTATAGTTAACTTTATAAAAGTATGCGTTTGCTTTTGTGGAGTTTGTTGTATACAAAAACTAGAGGAACTAAAATCTGTATCTATATAGGTACCACAATTGACAACCAGGCAAGCGGGTCACCTGATGGTAAGCGAATACCGCCGCCTATAGACATTAGCAATACCAGGAGGATTGACAATGTGTTGTATACCTTATTACAATGTCTTAAATCACCAACTAAGAAGTCCACCAGTGCTTGGTGATAGATTCTCAACTTGAGGGTAGGTAGCCAGTCGAGTACCTACTACAAAGCTCAAGCTCATAGTAGGATTCGAACCCACGACCTTCGCCGCGGTATCCGACGTCACTACTATCGTCGCTTTACCATAAGTAAGAACTACTAATTTAGTTCAACACCGCTCAACCCTAAATGAAGTAAACGATAAACTTTAAACATACTCTTACCTAAATCTCATCACACTTAAAGGCGTTTTTAAACGATCCACACGAAATAAGAGGGATTTCCCTTAATCGACGTCACAGTGGGGTGATCACAGACCCGAGCCGTTGTCCACCAAAAAGGTTGTAATTAAACTAAAAATGCGGTGGAAAGGGCTTCAATAAAAAGCTGGAAACTGTAACGGTAGGTGGTCGAAAACATAATTGTCCATAGTAATGATTGTAGGTAATTGGGGGGTGCCCCTTAACCCTTCAGTGAAGGAACAGCCCTTGGACGCTGGCCAAGGTATAAGTGGATAGCGATTTGAAAACGCTTTCGCTTGTAACTGTGAATTATAAATGAATTAGTTATTGGTTCGGATTCTGTTGATTACAAACTTAAGTTATTTAATTTCACTATATCTCTAATAAAAAAAAAACTTAAAATTTTTAAATTAAAAAAAAAAAAGTTCTGTCAAATTAAAGTAACTGGCTTTCAATGTTATTTATATTGTCGCAATCAACATTATTCAGGATTATTTTCCCCATACATAGGTACATGACATTGGCATAGACAAATTTAACAGGTCAAAATTTCTTCATTCTCTTTCTTACGTTCTTTACTAGAAAAAGATATATGTAGTAAGATTAAAGTGTAGTTTGTAAACCACAGAGTCAGCACCATTGCTTTAAATATGAAGGCGCTCAATCGAACAAGTTTCTTTCTTAGTCAACTAGATGACCCCCGCGGTTTCACCCGCGTTCCCATGGGATTTTCGCAACATAATTGATATTAATAGCCTTCCTCTATAAATGGGCTATACAACACTAAAATAATGTTTAGTAGTTCCTGAGATAAGCGCGTTTAAACAAACAATCTCTTCAACTTTATAATATTAAGTATAGATGAAATGAAATGAAATGTTTATTCATCCAAATAGGCCTTCACAGGCACTTATGAATAGTCAGACTCTAAATGCTCGGTTCGGAAGGTTGTTTTTGCTGAGAAGAGCCGGCAATAAACTCAGCAATTACTCTTTTCAAAAACAACTTACACCTATTACATTCAATAATTATTATTTATCTAGTCTCTATGACAGACAAATAGATAGCATTCACAAGCCCACTGCCTTATTCGATTCCCGCTAATCGCCATCGCTTATGCACGATACCACCGCGCTAATAGCGGTCAGGACAGGGCTGAATTAAGACAATAATTATCCGCGGTTCTGTCCCGGGCTGAAATTTCGTTGCGGCGAATTATTTTTATGTCGTGAAGTCTATTTGAATTGCATGTACATGTTTACATTAGGGACTAAATGAGGAGTTAGCTAACAGCTTTATTTTAGTCTACGATAATACGTGCTAGTGTCAGGCTGCTCTTGAGAGCCAATTATTGATTTAGCTGTGTATTTTTTTTTTACTTTAGAATAATCTTGTGTGATGATGTTGCCAAAGGTGGTAAGCACACAAAGCCTAGATGGAAAATGGCTGTCAAGTGCAGCTGTCGGAACGGATAGGTGCTTGGCGACAGATTTTCAACTTGAGGGTGGTCAGCCAGTCGGGTACTACAAAGTACCCTCCCACAGTGCTGTGGTTTCCTCACGATGTTTTCCTTCACCGAAAGCTCAAGCTCATTGTTGTAGTTCTCAGGAATCTTAAAGAAGCAATAGGATGGTTTAATGGCACTTGAAAAAATTACCTGTATATAACTATTAATAGATACATAATCAAAGCTATATCTTCAAAAAATAATTGAGAAGTTTGTTAAAATTAAAAAAATATATCAGTCAAAAGATTTACAATTCGAACGTCAAACACTCAAGGTCTAAACTAGAGTGACAACATTTGTTGTAGCATTATTTTATTTGTCATAGATACGTAACATAACTGTGTCAGGGAGTTAAAAATTGACATTCGAAATTGGACCTTAACACTATATGTATAATAAGAATTACTCAGGTGATGTCTCAATTTTTTTAAGTATTAAATACGTGTCACCTTGACGCGTAGAAATCAAAGATCGTCTGTCATTATGACGTCAATAAGGATCATTATAATATGGAACAGTAATTTATCTTGTGTCACGCGTACAAAATATTGTATAGAAGTCAATCGGTCAATAATTATTTAACTTAATTACCTTGAAATAAAAGATTTTCAATAGGAGAGTTAATTTGTAAACATAGTACCTAAGTGATGATGTTGTCGGTCAATCATCCAGATATGAAAGATGTATTCTTGCTCAGTTTCTTACCGGCTCTTCTCACTATAAAAGCTGACTCTGAACCAATGGGTACTTCAGTAGATTTAACCTTCATATGTGCCCCCTAGGGCCTATACTGAATAATTTCCAATTACTGCGTAAGTAGTTTATGAATAAAAAAGTTATTTAATAATTAGGCATGTTTCCGTAAAGTTTACAAAAAACCTATTAATTCCAAAAAAAGTGTTTGTTAGCGCAAATTTAGCTGTAACAAAACAGGCAATAGGAAATAAATGTAACCTACTTAAAAATCATGAAGGTAAAATGATACATTATTTTATATTAGGTACATCACTAATGTATTCATTTTGTTTAAAAAAAATCACAAGGTTACAACATCGTTTTTATCCAACTAATAATATCCATCTTTATGCCACGGATCCCTGAAAAAAAGGCTAATTTACAGCTCACGTTTCCGTTCGACAATTGACGATTCTATTCATAAAATCGGCACGCATCCATACTGTTGCCAAACGATATTGGACCTTATTAACTTGTAATAAGCTGGGTGTTGTTTATAGGTAACAACCTGTTATTTGTCGACCTTCGGAAGATATCAATTGTTGCAAGCGAGGGGTGTCGGAGCTCGGAGCACTCGACCGTGAAGATGCGTATCGCTCGAAGATAGACACGACGGAAATCACGAGGCACCATGACTAAGACTTTGCATAAGTACTATCCGCCGAACGTCGCTTAATTATCGGCAACGTGACGTACGTGATTGTGTGAATATACCTTTTTAAAGTTTAAGATACTTTTGTAGGGGCCCACTCACCCCGTCATTAACGGCCCGAGCCGCATTCATAATCCGACCATCCCCTAAAAATCCTCTAAATGCGAAGTCCGTCCCCACTTTTTGTGCCCCCGACGAAACCGTGAGCCGTGGTTCGTGCCCCAACTGGTGCGCCATCAGCGGTCAGTCGTCTAAAATTTTGCATTCCGGCTGAGAGCCGTAAGCGCTAAGTAAAGGTGTTTATAGTACCTCAGACCTTTTAGTCCTCCGCAAAAAAAATAAAAAAGGGCCTCGGAGTGCTAACTCGACAATATCGCGGTACCCTAACACGCCGCTCCCGGCCTCGCCAGTCGCCTCTCCACCTCCATACGTGTCAGACATCATTTTTACCTACATTTGATACAATATAGTGAGTTAAAACAGTTTTTTTTTCTCGATAGGCTTGTGTTTGACCACAATCTCACCATGGTAAGTGATGATGTGGCCGAAGGTGGTAAGCACACAAAGCCTAGATGGGAACTGGCTCTCAAGTGCAGCTGTCGGAACACACCGATAGTTGTTTGGCGACAGATTTTCAACTTGAGGGTGGTAGCCAGCCAGTCGGGTACTACAAAGTACCCTACCACCGTGCTATGGTTTCCTCACGATGTTTTCCTTCACCGAAAGTTCAAGCTCATTGTAGGATTCGATCGACCTTCGTCGCGGTATCCGACGTCACTACCACTGAGCTATCATCGCCTTGAATCGATCCATCTTTGTGTTGTCCTTGGAGAGTACCCCGCACCATACATAGATGCTTCGATAAGTGGTGACCCCGACGTGATTGTAAATGAAGCTTTATTCGGCGTGAGGCGCCGGCAACCCAAGTACATACGAACATACGAGCATACGAACTTAAACTTTTTGATATCAAGGAGGTTACCGCAACCATCCAAACCTAGGTACTACGTTCGTTATTACCTTTTATGTATGTTTTATTTACCTTACTTCGAATTACTGACTAATGGGAAGACCTAACTGACTGTAATAAGTACAGGAAGTCTTTGAGTGAAAACCCATGATAGTTAACTGGTTCCAGACTTTAGCTAACAAACGTGAGAAGAGACATACGAATGCGAGAGTCGCTTTACTCGGTCATCTAACATCAGTTTAGTTGCCAACAATGCGGACGGTACCGTCGCTCCCGTATCAGACTGTACAGTCACTCTAAAGCCTGCCACACGGACGTTTAGAGGCCTTTATATGTATAGTCCGTTTCATATGGATTGGCAAAGGTCCGAAACCTGTACCATGATCATTTAAGGCGATGATAGCTCAGTGGTAAGTGTCGTCGGATACCGCGGCGAAGGTCGTGGGTTCGAATCCTACAATGAGCTAGAGCTTTCGGTGAAGGAAAACATCGTGAGGAAACCATAGCACGGTGGTAGGGTACTATGTGGTACTCGAGTAGCTGGCTACCACCCTCAAGTTGAAAATCTGTCGCCAAGCAGTTGTTGGTGTGTTCCGGCAGTTGCACTTGAGAGCCAGTTGCCCTTGCCCTTAAGGCATTGTAATGAGGTGTACAACACGTTGGCAGTCCCCCTGGTATTGCTAATGTCTATAGGCGACGGTAGTCACTTACCATCAGGTGACCCGCCTGTCTCGTTGTCACTAGTGACAGTGTTTTCATTGTAGGCATTGTAAAAGGTCGGCAATACATTGGCAATCCTTGGCATTACCCGATAAAATAAATCTCCTGGTTAAGTAGGTTGTCTTCTTAGCTTATCTTCTGTTTTGTCTCTTATGGTCTATTCAAGTTAAGGCCCAGATTAGGCACTTATGTAACTTTACAATTGACTCTACCACAGAATCTAAAGACACTAAAAAAGCTTGTATATCAGTGGAAAATCTCTCTTAGAACCTCGCTTTGTGTGCTCCACCTTCGGCCACATCATCACTTACAATATTGAGATTGTGATCAAACACAAGCTTCATAATAAAAAAATTAGTATAATTTTTCCCGTTTTTTTTTATTGTACATAGATATTATTGACTTATCTACAGAGTACAAATCATAAAGTAATCACGATTTACAGCACCTAGATCAATTACAGAGAAAAACAAGTTATTTCAATGACATATCTCATTCTAAAGCAAATATTTGTCGATCAATTATCTACTCAACTAATTATAATAAAATTATGTATGTATGTCAGCCATTATCATTTTTGTAGAAATAGGATAACGTTAAAGATGAAATACCATTCTTTGGAGGTTTATATGTGTTTGGTTTTTCATTAATATACACTGTATTAAGTTCTTTTATAAATAACTAGTTGGGCCCCGCTGTTTCACCCGCGTTCCCGTGAGATCTTATCTTTTCCCAGGACAAAATATAGCCTATGTTCATGAGGGACAATGTAGCTTTCTAATGTCCAAATAGGCCTTCACAGGCACTTATGAATAGTCAGACTAATGCACGGTTCGGAAGGTTGCTTTTACTGAGAAGAGCCGGCAATAAACTCAGCAACATTCAATAATTTATCTAGTCTCACTGATAATATTTGCGTGTAATGGGGGCAAAAACATTAATCTTTAGAATTTAACTATGACTGACTTAGTAAACAACAAACTTAAGCAGACCAGCCCCCCAAGCAGCACCTGTTCACAGGTTTCAGAGCTGATAGTGTGTTCTGCTTGTTAAACCCAACATTGGTTTCATGAAGGGAAAAATCTTGGTACTAACAACTAGCCTAGAAACGTCAAAACCGGGTGTTTCTTTTGCAGCATGAACCGCGAAGTCACATGTCAGTCATAAATTAGACATATATGACGTCATTTATTATTGTTCCATTATTATATTTTAAGATTTTTATTATGAGCTTAGTTTTTTATTGTAATGAAATACCTACGTCATTAGTATTGTACGCAAATTTTATGGTACGGCTTCTTCTGCTTTTAGACAATTGACAGAGCTCTGACGTCATACTTCGAAGGTCATGGTTGCAGAGCATACGAACTTAAACTTTTTGATATCAAGGAGGTTACCGCAACCATCCAAACCTAGGTACTACGTTCGTTATAACCTTTTATGTATGTTTTATTTACCTTACTTCGAATTACTGACTAATGGGAAGACCTAACTGACTGTAATAAGTACAGGAAGTCTTTGAGTGAAAACCCATGATAGTTAACTGGTTCCAGACTTTAGCTAACAAACGTGAGAAGAGACATACGAATACGAGAGTCGCTTTACCAACTCGGTCATCTAACATCAGTTTAGTTGCCAACAATGCGGACGGTACCGTCGCTCCCGTATCAGACTGTACAGTCACTCTAAAGCCTGCCACACGGACGTTTAGAGGCCTTTATATGTATAGTCCGTTTCATATGGATTGGCAAAGGTCCGAAACCTGTACCATGATCATTTGAGGCGATGATAGCTCAGTGGTAGTGTCGTCGGATACCGCGGCGAAGGTCGTGGGTTCGAATCCTACAATGAGCTTGAGCTTTCGGTGAAGGAAAACATCGTGAGGAAACCACAGCACGGTGGTAGGGTACTATGTGGTACTCGACTGGCTGGCTACCAGCCTCAAGTTGAAAATCTGTCGCCAAGCACCTGTTGGTGTGTTCCGGTAGTTGCACTTGAGAGCCAGTTGCCCTTGCCCTTAAGGCATTGTAATAAGGTGTACAACACGTTGGCAGTCCCCCTGGTATTGCTAATGTATATAGGCGACGGTATTCACTTACCATCAGCTGAACCGCCTGCCTCGTTGTCACTAGTGACATAAAAAAATAAAAAACATAATAATCAACCGATAGCAGTTTTGCGACAAGTTTGTATGGCAAACGACAGGTTTAGGTGAACATGGTACAGGAGAGTCAATGACCTTTATTGCCAATCTATATGGAACGGAATATAGTGATTAGATTCAATTTGAAGAGAAAATCTAACAACTCCCCTTCTCTTTCCAGATCGCCCAACTAGTAGAGGATGTGCGAAGACTGCAGGCGTCACTGTCAGCGCTGCAGGAAGCGCATTCTCAGCAGCTGCAGCGGCTGGAGGAGCGGCTAGACGAAAAGAAGCAGCACATAGCCCGGCTTGAGGCTAGGCTTGACAACCAGCGGGATTATGATGATATCAAACGTGAGATCAGGTGAGTATCGTTATAGACCATGGAGTTAAGGTGTTTTTAATTTGGCACTGTTGTAGGGTACTTAGTCTGGCAAGTTGAAACGTTAGGCTCCAGGAGGAGACTTATTAAAGTCCTTCTTAAATTCAGAATTCAGTCTTCTACTGAGAAGAACCGGTAAGAAACGCCAAGGTTACGTATATTAAATATCATTGGAGAGGTCCCAATCTTTATTGGCTATGTTTTAGCCGACTACTGGTTATCCTTCAAATTATAATAACAAAAATAATTACGTTCCTAATATCACTTAAGGATGTATTAAGTATCTATGGTGAAATATTTCAAGCAAATCTATCCACATGAAGATATTCGATTCGTTTCGTTTTTTTTTTTTATGTCACAAGTGACAACGAGGCAGGCGGGTCACCTGATGGTAAGTGACAACCGTCGCCTATAGACATTGGCAATACCAGGGGATTGCTAATGTGTTGTACACCTTATTAAGGCGAACTCGCTCTCAAGTGCAATTGCCGGAACACACCAACAGGTGCTTGGCGACAGATTTTCAACCTGAGGGTGGTAGCCAGCCAGTCGAGTACTACAAAGTACCCTACCACCGTGCTGTGGTTTCCTCACGATGTTTTCCTTCACCGAAACCTCAAGCTCATTGTAAGGATTCGAACCCACGACCTTCGCCGCGGTATCCCACGTCACTTACCACTGAGCTATCATCGCCTTTTAATTATGTACCTAATACCTAGCCAATTCGAAATAGTGCAATTCGTACAATATTTCCTTACTATAACTCTAAAATACTCTTAAATAACGACATAAAATAATTAAACTTCTGTCAGAAAGATGTGTTACCTTTGCCTACCAGCTCATTTAAAAAAAAAGCACTGAACTCACTGTACCGTCAGCATATAAATCCAGCACGAGTTAATAGAGCTGATAAGGTTGCGTATCTATGGTTCGTTCACCTCATTGTTTGTGAGAGATAATTCTGATTGTCGTATGAGGAAATGTGTGGAGCCTTGAATGTGGCCGAGGACCAGCGGAAGGCCTGGTGCAATTGTGTGGTGCAATCATTTGTTTCAATATTACACTTGTGCACCTTATCTGTTCTGTGTCACTTCAGTATAAATGATTCAGTGTTTTATTTGTGAGATATGTTTGCTTGGTAACTTGAAGGTGTAGCAAGCTTTTTCTGTTTCTATACATATAAAGACCCTGATAATTTACCTGGTATTGCTAGATAGGCGATGGTTGTCAGATTTCTCACATAAAAAAAGATAATATAGTTCTTATCGGTTTTTCATGAGTTTGAAATAGGCTTTAAAAAGCACGAAAGTATCTTGATTTATGTAATAGGAGGAATAAGTTCGCCTTAATAAGGTGTACAACACATTAGCAATCCCCTGGTATTGCCAAAAAGTCATTTTGCAAAACAAAATTATGAAAATCTGTCGTCAAGCACTTGTTGGTGTGTTCCGGCAATTACACTTGAGAGCCAGTTTGCCTTTAAGGCATTGTAATAAGGTGTACAACACATTGGCAATCCCCCTGATATTGCTAATATCCACCTATAGGCGGCGGTAGTCACTTACCATCAGGTAACCCACCTGCCTCGTTGTCACTTATGACATAAAAAAATGTACTGTAATTTTTTATGCGAGTCCCCTATCAACCGTGGCGTCAAACAGTCGCATACAAAAGTAAATATTAAATAAAATATGAAACAGTTTTCACATTATAATCCGTACAAGTTGTATTGTATACTTTCACCTCACACACACGCACACACACACACACACACACACACACACACGCACAGTGTATGCTTAGTTTGTTTGCTGACCCTACCTTTGACTGATAAGCAGGCGCCCGTGCCGCCGCGCCGCCGCGCCGCCGCTCCGCATCTCTTCAGTACATACCACTATCTGGTCAACTATGTATTATAGATACTAATCTTACTAATATTATAAATGTGAAAGTTTGGATGGATGTATGTTTGTTACTCATTTACGCCAGAACGGCTGAATGGATCTGGATGAAATTCGGCATGGAGATAGATTATAGTCTGGAATAGCACATAGGCTACTTTTTATCCCGGGAAAAGATAAGATCCCTCGGGATCGCGGGTGAAACCGCGGGGCGGAAAGCTAGTAAAATAATAATCCTACTAAATATAATGTTTTTATGGCTGAACGGATTTTGATAAAACTTGGCATATAAGTAGATCATCCTGGAATAAAACATAGAATACATTTTATCCCGGGAAAAGATAATATCTCTCGGGGATAGCTAGTTTAAAATATTAATAGGATTACGTAGTCTGACTTGAAAGTGAGTTCATTTCAAAGCCATAGAAACCTCGCCCTTACTTAATGACTTTTTATGTGACGCACATTGAAGCGGACACGTTTGAACATGTTTTCACAGCTTGTCCTTCAGAAAGAGTTAATTACTGCCATTGTTGTGTTTGTGAGCCACTTCCTCGAGATCCTTTACTCACTTCTAAGTAATTGTTTATATTTCTTTTATTACTCCCAAAGTGAATTGAGACGTTGCTTGTATTACCATGTAAGCTATACTTTTGTCAAAGACAGGATAAATAAAGTATACTGGATCGTTCTTCATACAGCCATCTGTAAGTCTACCATGAGTTTGCTCTAGTAACATCGATACTCGCTAGCGACTACGGCAATCATTAATGGCAATCATTCAGGCTAGCGAAAGTTAATAAATCTTTTCTCGGGAATTGTGTTCGTTTTTACAATAGGATCCCACGTGAGGTAGCTGGAATGTCTTATTTTAAATTTTTTTTTATTATTAAACTTAGGTTAATGAACAAAGCCTACTATAAGGTGGCTCATTACATGGAAGACAGAAATACATGGTTGTAGTAGCTTCTCTCTGCACCTGCATCCCCCTGGCGTAGTGTAAAATATTTGAAAATGTATCTAAATGTACTTATAAAAATGTAAGAAAGATCCACTGTTAAAAAAATTGCCTTGCTGAGTTTCTTGCCGGAGTCTTCTCAGTTTAAGTGTATTCCGAACCGGTGGTAGAGTCAATTGTAACGTTTATAAGTGCCTTACCAGGGCCTAAACTGAATAAATGAGTTTGAGTTTAAAGATTTCGACGATTTTTAGCAACGGTTTAGCAGATTGTAAATTCAAATTCTCCATAGAACATTCGAATTAAGAATCTGCTAAGCAGTTGCTAAAAATCGTCGGAATCTTTATGAATAAGGCCATTAGTGTCATACTAATCACAGTTTTTCATACAAGTTTATTACGATATTCGCTAGCGAGTATCGATTATGATACCAGAGTAAACCCATGGTAGAGGTAATGATCCCAGCAGCGTAGTAAGCAGAGCTTGTACAATGGAAACCAGATAACTACATAATACAAGTTTTTTTTTTACTTCTGGATAAGTTTGTGTTTGACCGCAATCTCACCATGGTAAGTGATGATGTGGCTGAAGGTGGTAAGCACACAAAGCTTAGATTGGAACTGGCTGTCAAATGCATCTGTCGGAACACACCGATAGGTGCTTGGCGACAGATTTTCAACTTGAGGGTGGTAGCCAGCCAGTCGGGTACTACAAAGTACCCTACCAACGCGCAAACTTACCAAGTACTTTTTAAAATAGATAACTACACCCGTATTCAGGACAAACGGATATATTCACAGTTCACACACACAAATGTCCCGAATGGGAATCGAACCCATGACCTGTAGCGTGTTTGTTAACCAACCACGCTACCGGCTCGCTATATCACAACTATGAAAATCAGAAATTCTAAATACAATAGAAAAAATCAGAAATATCGAAATATCACGAAAATGGTGACACTTTTATTTGGTAATTTTTGTATATGTTGGTAGGTGACCCCCCCATCTATCTCCCCCTTAAGTTTGTCCTACTATTTACCGCGGTTTTCGCTTTGTAATCAAACTATACCGCGACATAGTCAACCACTTTATTGACTCAAATAGTTTCAGAAAAGTCGTCAGAGGAGGTCCCATACATTTTTTCTTTTTTTGTCGGTTACCATTTGTGACAATCCCACCAGAGCTCGCGTGTTCCCGCTAAACGGTTCGAGATACGGAATTTAGCAGCCTCCCCCGTCTGTCAACAATATATTGATACACAATATCGCTCCCTGAGAAACCTTAAAAGGTTCCATTTTTTTCTTATATCCGGCCGCATCAGTGGGAAATCTAAATACGATTATCGAGACGCGCTAAGTTTTTGAAATGACATCGCTGTTTTAAATAAACATAATAATATAACAATCATGATATTGACTCCAAATTTAAATTTCAGCGTTCGGAAATATCGTGGGACGCTTAGGCTGCTTTTCCACCAGAGATGTGCTATGCAGCTATAATGCGACGATAAGCTTTCACGCTTAGCTACGAAAATATGAGACCGTTAATGCTTAGCTATGTGCATATAAAAAACTTAGAACCGTATCCTAGCAACGTAGCGGTAACATCTCTGGTGGAAAAGCAGCCTTAGTATCGGGAGATTCAATAATCGCAAGATCGATTTCTGTATCACTCCATTCGTTTTCGAGGGTCAAATCTCCCAAATAATCTATTAATCTCTTGTTAACCTAATATCCCTTAATTATAAACACATACTTAGTATGATAGGAATTTAACGTTAGCTAATTGATTTTATCAGCATATCTGATAGTTTATCACTCCAGGAAGTTGACTGAACTCCTGACTGATACTTATAACTCAAGATAGGTACACGATACGTGGGAACTGGCATTATTATCTTAGTCCTAATAAGCGATGTCGATCGATCTATTTCCCTTTATAACTTTGATGTTTTTGTCTGTTGTTTTTGTTAAATATTCAGAAAACACAAGTCAATATGTTATTTTATTCATTAGTTCATCACGAAGTTCTATTAATAGCAATGACAAAACATCACCCATCCCTCAAACCCAATGTTTTCCATAGTTTAATGTGTTATTTTTACCAATATGGCAACCGATGGGCGGCGTCTTTGATCCGCCATCAAAGGGTTAAGCATCAAACATGCCGCCGCGACATGCGACATAAAATCACGTCAGTGAAAACACTGTTAACACCTATTTTTGAATTTGGAACGCCATTTTATGGTGTTAATCGATCGATATGTTTTTATGACAGGAAATTAGCCAAGATAAAAACAAAAGGAGCCGTGTTTACTGAACTTTAGAGTTCATTTTTAAAACTGCCGTTAAACCTTGGTTACAATGCGAAAAAATGTTACAATGTTACCAACATTTCATGACCAATTTCTCATGTAATTCAAAGCTTACCTACGTTATGACATGAATGAGTGTAGCTAACGCAGGGAGAGCTTGCGTTATTGTCTATTGACTAATAAAACTACAAAATACCCTGAAAACATCATAAGACACACCATCGACTCACACGACACGATGATAGAAAAATAAACGGAGCACAATAGAAAAAAAAAACATTCGCCCATTTCAATTATTGCCGTAGACACGCGAATACGTACATTTGTCGATTTTCCCATGATCAAACCTATTTTTCCTCTATTACTACATTTTCCGAACAAAACATCGGGGGGAAGATACTGAAGTAATCCTGTAAGATCTATAACTCTCGTATAAACTGTAGTAACACCTGTAGCGGTTTATTGCTTATTTATTCCGGTTCTCAAGTCGGGATTAAGTTATAGCCAGCCTCCGAAGATTAAAGCTTAATAGAGGGTGGGGATAGATTGATTTCTGAACGGGAGTCGGTACCCTAAATCTCCGCTTAGCTCCCGTTCGGTGGAGGTTGGCTCGGCTTCGAAATTTCAGTTTGAAATTCGTTCTTTATTCGAATGTTGATATTCATTAGAAAAATAAATTAAAACAATTGAGAACGCGCAATCAAATTCTTATTTTAAAAATGTTGTCCCAAAAGAAAATTATAGCCTTTAAAATTGGAATTGGTAAATAAGAAAGAAGTGTATTCTTTACTTAGTGCAGGCATATAGGTATTAGGGGAAAAAAAGTAATATTTATACGTCAAGTTAAAATTTGAAGAAGCAAATAAAGAATGGAGCATCGGTTATCTCTTGTTTAATTAAGTTTGAAGCTCACACACGATTTACATATTTCGAGGCAGCTTCGTGTATATAATATGGTGGAGTGTTTGCCCCTATATATCAATAGGAGAGGCTATCGTGGACACCTGTCTCCATTTGCTTAGGCGTTGTTTATCTAACATTTAACGAAAGTTTAGTCTAACGCTGTCGCACACAAATTATCAACTAATTTACGCTCCCCGACCGTTTTTTGATGCCATAAAGAAAGAATGCCCGTCGGTCCTAAGCTTTTTACAATGTTGACATAACATTCGTAAGCGTACACGACAAGTTTGTCTTCGAAATTTAAATAAGTCTAAGAAACTGCGTTTGTGTCAACAGCGTATTGTTTGAAAATGGAACCAATGAACGAATGGTTGAGTACAGTTCTGTATTTGAAAATTTGTGTGGTATGTAAGTGAATGGTTGGCGAGGCGTCTGTATTGACCAATCGATCGCTGTGTGATTGGTCAGCGGTATCGAAGTGGGCGGGGCGCGCTTTATCGCCGGCCGATGATTTGAGTGATAAAATGTGATTGTGTGACGTCATCGGCATTGTTCGACAACGAGCTGATGGAGTCGTCTCGGAAAAAAGTCACCATTCGAATGCTATGTTTACCGTGAGAAAAATTATGTAGGTATGATTTATTCTAATTCTTATTTTATTTAAATAGATTGGTTGCTTTGGTATCAGTTTTTGTAAATGGACTCTATAGGTACAAGAAGTTTCAGTTACCGCCATCTTTAGATTTGCTTGCGTTATCTAAGGTATTTTATCATCATCCGAACGAAACTATAAACAATATCAAAGAAATTCTATCATCAATAATATCGTTCATGACTACCCCAACTCACTCTAGAAATATGTCTTTGAAATCTTAAAGGGGTGAAAATCGTCCCCCTTCTGCCCGACATAGATAATTTTAACCAGAACGCGATCAATCAAAACCATAGAGTTTTAGGTAGATATAAGGCGTGTAAGTTTTAATTATTTAAATATGCATTCAGGTATTTCAATAGTTTATCTTCAGAATTTGCTTACCTATTATAAATGTAAAAGTTTGTTTGGACGTGTTTGTTACTCTTTCACGCAAAAACTACTCAACGGATTTTGATGAAAATTGGCACACAGATCATATCCCGGCGGATACTTTTCATCCCGGTAAAAGATTAGATCCCATGTGAAACCTCGGGGGAAAGATTTAGTAACTACAATATATCTACTGATTTTTTCGTCCGTAATTACGTGTGAAAGCAATTTTAAATAAAACAAAGCAATAGACATTTTTAAATGTTTGACATGTTTATATGGAAACTGCATAAAGAAACCTCAAAGACGATTTTACAAAGTTACTTCACACATATTAATTAATTCAAAAACATTACGCCGCGGTTAAGGGCGAACACCGACCGAACAGTTCCTCACATGAAATATTCAGTGTGTTACAAACCTTAAACTGGAACCTTTTGGCTGAAGACAAAGATGCTTTTAAGCTCTCGCTTAGAACAGTGAATTATTTAGAGTCGGTATTAGTGGCAATAAATTTTCCTGAGTAATTTGATAAGTACCAAAAATTCTCAATAATAGTAATTTATTAGTAAAGTAAATATGAATACAGAACTTTCATTCAAATACAGAAAAAAAACTTTGGAATATTTTTCTTTTTTACTTAAACTGATTGATACCGCCATTAAATTCCAAATAAGTAAACCGTTTCAAAATATTTTACTTATACACGCAAAATTTTATGTCTAAATTCTACTCCACACCATCCCTGTGCTATCATCAGCTATTAAAACTCTTAGCCATCACGTCCGCTCACCCACTTCCAAGTTTACATAGAACTATGTCGCCAACTTGAGTATTACGTTTATTATGTATCACTTTAACAAACACTTTAAAACAAAACTGGGTCGTTTGATACCTTTTTTCACTCAAACTTCCCCTTAAGTATATTGTTTAACATTTTAAAAGTTAAATACAGTCGGTACAAAGAATCCTACCACCATGGTTTTCTCATGATGATTTCTTCATCGAAACCTCATTGTAGGATTCGATCCCGCGACCTTCGCTGAGGTATCCGACGACACTACCACTGAGCTATTATTGCCTTAAAATAGGTATTAGGTATCTAAGAAAGGATTGTTCCATTTTTTTGTTATTATTCTGGATAAGCTTGTGTTTGACCACAATCTCATCATGGTAAGTGATGATGTGGCCGAAGGTGGTAAGCACACAAAGCCTAGATGGAAACTGGCTCTCAAGTGCAACTGTCGGAACACACCGATAGGTGCTTGGCGACAGATTTTCAACTTGAGGGTGGTAGTCAGCCATTCGGATACTACAAAGTACCCTACCACCGCGCTATGGTTTCCTCACGATGTTTTCCTTCACCGAAAGCTCAAGCTCATTGTAGGATTCGAACCCACGACCTTCGCCACGGTATCCGAAGTCACTACCATTGAGCTATCATCGCCTTAGGTATCCAAGAAAGGATTTTTCCAAATTCAACACAGAAAGCAGAGGCAATATGGCGGATTTTAAAAATGTACTCTTCATTTATAACACAAGCATAAGCAACCACAAAATCGATATAAAATATAGAGACAATTGCGTCTTCATGTGTCAACAACTGTCTTGGGACGTATTGGAACATAGCTAAAACACCCTCAATGCAAGTAACACACTAACGAATTGAAACAACTATCCAGATGTGAACGAATCCTTAATTTATACGACATCTAAACTCTGCCGGGTGTTGCCGATCAACTGATTTAATTGGC
Organism: Ochropacha duplaris; assembly: GCA_951361185.1. Lineage (NCBI taxonomy): Eukaryota > Metazoa > Arthropoda > Insecta > Lepidoptera > Drepanidae > Ochropacha > Ochropacha duplaris. The sequence continues at coordinate 909,715 of OX592711.1, read as the reverse complement.
TATATATTAAATTGTAATTAAGGTGCAACCCTATTGTTGGAGGTGTGAAAATCTTGTGCTTCAGGCGAATCGATAAGTTGGTCGATTCGTCGGGAGAGAAATCCAGCGTCTTGATTCAGATGTAGAGTTGAACGGTTAGTTGGTAGATTAGTCGAGTGGTACAAAATCGATTTCCATGTGATATTCGAATGTAATAATTTGAGTTGATAGTTTTGTTGCCTATTATTTTCAAATTGTAGCGCTGAGCTCGCAATTTGTATTTGAAATTGTTCTGTATTGTATATGCAAGTATTTTGCATCATATGACACTAATAATTGAATGATATCTTATATATTTTACACTAAAACAGCTGTGTTATCTATATATATCCAATAAGAAAGGTATTTCAATTCATCCCCTAAGGAGGTAAAATAAACAACTTGTAAAATCTTCATGGATTTTTCATTGAATGCATAAAAATAATGTGACATTAAAATATAGCGAATAAAAACATAACAGTATAAACATTGTAAAATAGCGCCGGGCGTTATCTGCTAATAGCCCTAAGATACCCTTCAAAGGGCACCATCTCAATAAATTTATGAAAGGAATATTGCCAATAAGGGTAGCGGCATATCCTATTAATTAAAATACTTAATTAATTCACCTGTAATGGTTTTAATCAATTCACTGCCGCTCAATTTATGAAGGTATATCGGAAGGTCACCCTTTGTAATTACGTAGCGTTTCTTTACTTGAGACTCCTTGGATTATCGGCTATTTAAATGGGGTCTACTAAATCTTTTACTAATTTTGAATTCTACTTTCATATATTGAAAGTAGAAAGTATGTTCTTTTTTTCCTCCTTTCAGTATATTTATCTTATTCCTTACTAACTGCCCTGCGATTTTAACAACAACTAACGTGTACTTATCTCCCCACAGCATGCTCCGCGCCCTAGACCTGGGTTCAGGAGAACGGGCCCTGGAGCGGTCTCTAGAGCGGTCGCTGGAACGCAAGCCTGACCCGCTCCGCTCCCCCGTGATAGCTCCTCTACTCCGAGACGAGAGGAGACCGGAGTCAGCCGAGCGAGAGCGGAGCACCGAGCGGAGGGAGCGAGACACAGGTATGTATGTACTCTTTTATGCGCTGGAACATGACTAATATGGGCTGTTTTAGAACCATCCTATTCTCTTTAGTTGCCCAAAATTAGTCAAGTAACGGCTATAATTTTTGATTTGGCCAGAACTATCCGCATAGTAGCGAAGTGAAGGCCGAATCGCTAGTCGTTGTGAACGTTGGATCTCGATCGCCGCATCATACAGCACGTTCGATGTTCAATCCTGTGTATGTCCGTAGCTAGTTCGTGTTCGCTTCACTTTTCTGTCCGAAAGACAAATCGACGCAAAAAGCGCGCGGAGTACGAGGAATTCCAGTTCCCACCACCTAAGCCATGCCGCTCACGGACGCGCGTAAACGTTTCAAACGTAGGCTTTAGAATTCGGAGCATGCGAACATGACAGACGCCGCGCGCGCATTAAAGATTCGTACACCGTTGCCGAATGATTGCGACGCTTACGAGCGTGCGTGACTCCCCTCCGCCTCCCCTCCTCGTGTTCCCGCGTAACCGTGCTCTCACCGCAGGTGCCGACGAGTGGCCGACCACGCCGCCCCCCCTCAACAACAACACCACGCACCACAACAACAACGGGCCCACGCCGCTGCCGCTGCCGCCGCCCAGCCCTTTCCGATTCGAGGAGCACCGCCCCTACCGATTCGCAGAAGACATGGGGCCTCTACCACCTGGAGCCCTAGTTGGCCGTTTGGGGGACTCGCTCATACCCAAAGGCGATCCTATGGAGGCGAGATTACAAGAAATGCTCAGATACAATATGGACAAATACGCGAATACCAATTTGGATACTTTGCACATCAGCCGACGAGTTCGGGAGCTGTTATCCGTCCACAACATCGGTCAGAGACTTTTCGCGAAGTACGTACTCGGGCTATCCCAAGGCACGGTGTCGGAGCTGCTCTCGAAACCGAAACCCTGGGACAAGCTGACGGAGAAAGGGCGGGACTCGTACAGAAAAATGCACGCGTGGGCGTGCGACGAGGCGGCTGTCATGCTCCTCAAGTCACTGATCCCTAAAAAAGGTATTTTATATTTAAAGTTCACTTATTTCTTACTGGGGATCACTATTTCTATGCAGCAAATAGACGATACGTAGCCCTGCAGAACAGCTACCACTGGTGTCATTAAAGAGTCTCTAAACTAATCAAATATTAGAACACACCTTTGGCAGTTGCTCGCATGCCTAAATCACCCATTTCCGTCCCCTTTAACACGAATCTTCCGAGTGGCTTGGCGCGTCACCCGTTATCGGCGCCTACCGAGCCACCTGACAATAGACCCCATCAATCACGGGAAGAATGCAACGATAGAGTATTTAAGACATTCACCAGGCCATTAAACCTTGCCAAACAAAAGGTGTTTTCGATCAGACTATGTTTGAGTTTGAACCGTCATTTTTGTGCAAGTTTTTTGGTTGATGGACTTGTTTTGGCAGAACAGCTGTTGTCTATGACAATTATTTTTTCTTTTTAAAAATAAACAGAACTCTTGCCAAATAATATATCTACAATGCACTGTGTATTGTTCAATCATTACGAAGAGAAGAAATATCGATTAATAATGCTACTACAATGTCTTTTTCGTCATTTAAATGTCGTAATGATTTTACAAACACCACAATCAGTCACGCAATCGTCTAAAGTTCCGCTTGTTCTTGAAACTGTTCTTTAGTATCCGCACTTTTTGTTTTTCTAACGTATTTTTAACATTATTATTTTTCTTAGTTTTATTCCTGTAAACCTTGTCCTCATTCCTACCTTGACATTCCTTTACTTTCCCGTCGCGAGCGGAGGTACTGACACAGCATCCGTTGTGACTCAAAGTACCATTAGAGGGGATTTAACCAAGTGAGCGCGTCCCAGGGTCAGCTTTTACGACGACAGAACATCTTAGTACTGCACTCGTGTTAGAGTTTCATATGCCAATATTTAGATTAATGTTTTTTTTATCTATAAAGACAAAATAGGAAATGCTAGGCTCATTTTGCATTTCAATACCTTCAAAATTAAAGAACTTCACACTACCTTGATTTTTAAAGAGACAGTTTTATAAAAATCCATTATGAATACAAAAGGGAATGTCGAATGCTTTGCGACAAAATAATCGGTGTGTTTATACAGTTTGATACGATGTATTGTAGAGTTCAAACAACCGGGCAAGTGTTGGGAAAACAATGGAAAAGTAAGCGGACATGCATCTAGCGTCGGCCCTGCACAATGAGCACTTTCCACGTAGGAACAGCCGCAAATCCGATTGCACTATTACGTATAGCAGCCGCAATGACATTTCATAGCAATAACAATTGGAAATGTCACGCCTCGCATACCCATTGTTTGCTTTATAGTGAAAATGCATGACGCAATAACACAAACATTTAAAGATCTTACTAATCTTTTATAATTCAAATGAATATATTTATAATATCTAAATTATATAGGAGCATTATTTAAGTCTTTTAGCCGTTAGTAATAGATGCTATACAATTTTCAGATAGAAATGGATAATAATGTCTATCATACGTAGTTAAGCCCACGGTACAGAAATTCGGCGGAATTAAAAAGTGCGGTCTCATTGTAAAGCTCTGTACACATTAACGACAATGCACGACAATGTATAAATCTGCGGAAGACAATAGCGCTTCCTGCATTAGCCTTTGTCCCCATCGATAGGGATGGGCACAAATAGATTGAATTCCAGATAATTCCGAAGGGTTAACGTTTTCTTATTTTCGGTTGGTATTGTACGGTTTTGTCCTTTAATTTTTATCGTGCGGTTGGTATTGTAATTTGTCCGCCATTTGTTTTAACATAAAGCTTCACCAATCGCCATCGTTTTTGAATGTAACCTTTTTCCTCGTATATATACTGATATGATCGTTTACTAGTTAACTGTTTCGAAGACATCCGTCACAACACAAGCGAGTATTAACGAATAATGACAGCGTAAAGTACAGTCGGTCACGCTACTCCAATAATCAACCACATCGTGGGTACAATGCTCTCAATAACTACTTTGATGCACTGTACGTTTATTAAATAATATATTGTCTTAGGACTCCAATAAGTGTTCTGAAGTATATTTAAATAGATTTATAAGCTAGATTTTTTAATATTTTGGAAGACTTTACTGCTTACTTTAATGTTATAAGGTCTTCGAGCATTCTTCTCCGATTGATTCGAAAAGTGCAATCACGGAAACAAAAAACTTGAAAGGTGTTAAGGGACACCCGGATGGAACGAAGTTATATAAGTCGAGAGAGTATATAAAAAAAAAAACATTTCTATTAATATATATATATAGAAATGAAAATATCTGGCTTGCTTTCTATAAGAGAGAGAGAGAGACAGACAGAGAAACATGCGCACGCCGCACAACTTACAATAGCTTACTATAGCAAAAAGTGTCGTGACAATTTTTCATAAGAATTTTTTCCGTCCCCCCCCTTTCACAACGCGCGATAAGGAACTTCGTTCCAAAAAGAATCGATAAATTTGAAATTTGGAATACGGGTTCCGCGTACGCAGCGCTGCGTGTTTCCAACAGCCATAGACAAAAGACTTTCGCAACCGATGTCTATTCCATACGCACAACATGTCATTTAGTATAGCGACATTATGGTGACCATTCCTCAGTTCCCACGATATACATACATAATGTTTGTCCGTCTGTGTGTTGTTGCGAAACCATTGTTATGGTGTTTGACGTTCACACGTGACTTCGTGCTTGCAAATTATTATACAGGCCGTTTTAAAGCCTTATACAGAGTGATTGTTGTGCAATCAAGGCATACCTAACCTACCTTCTGCCTTAAAATTTGAGTTCTTTTTCACAAAGTATTTAACATCATTTTAGGTCCTTTCTGTAAGAAATAAATCTCCAATTACACTTTTTAACAGATTTTAGGCAGCAGGTGACCATAGACTTTTGTAGACACATGCTGAAAACACATAAATTAAAGTACTCAGGATAAAAACGTTGTGATTCCATTAGTATATTAAAGTAAAAAATATGCAAATTACAAGTAAATATTATGCACAGCGATCCATTTCAATTTGTTGTAACAACTTGAGACGCAAAAAGGTTAATAAAATTATTAATTAATATGGTAGGCGGGATGTTCGACGCGCTATCAATATATTAACGTTTTTACTCTTATCAATTAGATCGGCGAACACCGCCTTGCTCAGTGAACCGTGAAATGGCAGAAATACTTATTACCATTGCCCATTAAATAATAACAATGCAGGTTGTTTATGGTCATACGTTTTCTTAATGACCCCAGACATCTTTGCCATTGTTAAAACGCTTAATAAATAATATTTTACCGTATTTTTTTTAAACTCGCCCTTTTTTACAAACTAACCATAGACACGGTTGTACGTCCATGTTATACGCATCAAATAGTGATGTCCATTTTTTCTACATTTAAAAATGGCTTCGATATCGTGACTAGGTTCAATTTCCGAACGTATCTGCCACATATAAATCGGTATGCCATCAACTTTCTGTCAAGCGGAGACTTACGTCGACCGAACAATGAAAATAATTTTTATTCACGCCCGCTAAGCTTCGATGGAAGTTAACCGCATATTTATGCGAATTATCCTTAGCTCTAATTAAGTGTAGTTATGGTTTGAAATAATTCCACTTATTACTGGCAACACGGTTCAGTGACGAAATGTTCGTACAGAATTACATTTTCCACACACAAATTGATATTCATCTGAATTGAAACGTTAATTAGATACCTACCTTATAACAAATATATTTTAATTAGTAATTTTGCAACAACTCTTTTGAACATTGGCAACACAAAAGCACATACTGTTAATAAAAACACAATGAATTGTCTATGCGAGACAACCAAACAACAAGAGAACATTTCGAAAATGGAACGACTTAAATGTAGAACGTTCGGATACACGCCTAGAATTTCGAGTACCCGCCAATATTTGGACAAAGTTGTGCTCTCAAAAGCGGCTGAAGCGTAGCGTGAAAATCTATTTTCAATGGGCCACTATCGGCCGGCCCAGGACACCCGCCAAAGGCTTTATGCTCCAAGTTAAGCGTCCTCGATGCTCCTATACTGTAAACTCCCCTCATAGTGCTCATAGTTTAATGCTAAGCAAATTTTAATATTCAATTGTGCATTTGTCTGTCCGGGATTTGTTATTGCGATGCGTATTAATGAAAATACACTTAGATACTTTCATTATCTATTGTTGAATACATGAAAATATGACAAACTAATTTCTGTATTAATATGTCATAGGTATTTACATTTGAAATTGTGATTAGGTCTGTGCCCTTTAAAGGTTATTTCAATGTATCTATCGCTGAATTAAGGGCACACATTTTCTTTGTATACTGTAAGTAATTTTAATTCAAAGTTATTTTAAAATACATAAGTTTAGGTATCAAAGAGAAAACTCAACTGAAATTGGCAAAATACTCATGAATAAAACACTGTCACTAACATCTAATCCGAACCCTTTCATTCGCTAAAAGGAGCATCACTAGAAATCCGTTATCAATGGCGGGTCACGTTCGGCAACTCCATGCGGGGGACTGTCAAAAGCGTTTAAAACTGAACGGAGTTCGGAACTTGCCAAGTGTATTAACCGCGCACTAATACACTCGGCCGAAGCTATGGCCGAAGCGGGCACATCGAACGCAAATCACTGACTTAACATTTCACTTCCAAACTTCCGAACACAAACTCGCTGCGCTGGACACTGGACCAACTTTGAATTTCGAATGCATTTTAAACCGGACAGTAAAATTATATTGATTCCAATTTCGATTTTTTTTAAATGACATTTCTATTGTAATCTTTTGTTTTCAAAGCTCTTTACAATTTCCCCATAAGTGAGCGTGTTTTTGAAGGGTTGTCTCAGCGGGTTCAATCGGAAAATTATCTATGTACCTACCTAGGTGGTTTTTTATGTGTGTGTGTTCAAACTATATATACCGACTTTGGATCGTTTATCACATACTGACTCTACGATATTTTGTGACAGAAAGGTTATACCGATGAACAATATTTCACATAAATCATAAACTTTGGAACAAACATGGAAGCTTGATAATCACAATATTAATCACTCGAATAGCAAAATAATATTTATTTTTCTTTTCAATACCTGGGGTATTTTGTAAATATAAATTCACGTTTGTATTTGTGAACACAAAGAGCTGTGTCAGACGAGAGTTTGCTTAATTAAACCCTGCTTAGTTAGTCCATAATTATAGCCTTACAAGATATCAGCGCCATCTCGTGGACGTCGGCTTAAACAAAAATAATAAAGCTGCTAAAAAATGTTTAGTAAATAAAAACATAACAAACTATTACGTTGGTAATTGAACAAATCTCATACTCCAGCACTTATGACAATTACGATGACTGAGCCAGACTGTTAATTTACGACGCAATTATTGCTGTAGTATTATTACAAAGGCCATTTCCAGCAAAAAAATCTTCAAGACTGCAGGCACTTAGAAAGCACCTTTGAAAAACTAAATAGCCGCTTAAAGAGCGTTTACGCTGAAATAACTTAAAAAAAGGTCGATGGAAAAAGTCAGAGTATGCGTCCGACAATGTCAACGTAACGCCATCTGTTGGCGAGTGGCGCAGCTAGCGTAGGGGTCAAGAAATTATTTTGCGAAGAATGCCCGCCGTCCTGCGGCCGCTTTGATGGCTTCCGACGAAGCAATCAGACCTCTTTACGGGCATATTTATGATTATAATACCGTGTCTCATTATATACTTTATGATGTTATACCTAAACGAGTGTCCAAGATAATAATACCTAAGTAATTGTTACGGTTGAACGCGTAAACGAGCTCAGCTGAGCCGAGCGAGACGGAATCTGTCGTCCATTCCATCCATCGTCCATCGATGGCCATCCCTCTCAGATTGTACTTATCTTAGATTGCGTATCTCGTTATTATATTTTTATAACTAACTTTATGGTTTGAATATTAATAGCGTGGCAAAATTTTAATTTAACAATATAATTTGAGTACCTAATAATTAAGAAAATATAAACAGATATAATTTTCTTTATTTTATTTTTTAAATATATTTAGGCATTGGCAATTAACATAGTCGGCCGAATGCAGCAGGGTGAAGCTAGATAGGTATACATTCAACATGTAGTGTTGGTAGGTGCCATGAGTTTTGTCATCTTACAGTGCGTTTCGTTATTGCGTCCCGAAATAAAACGATTATTTAATTCCTCCTAGTCACGGGCCGCGGCGACCGGGCGAGGTGTGGATTTGTGTTTATGTCTTGTTGGAACTCTTCTTATTACTCTAGTCTGTACGTTATACGTGATGAAGACTAAAGGGAGTCTGTATAAATAGAAACGATCAGTCCGCTAGCCCATTACTAAGTTCTAATCCTGTCTCATTCTCAAACCAATTAGTTAATTCTCGCGAAGTGAAATAAACTAAACAGTATTTGAATTAAGAACGATGGACGTTTGTCAGCACTCAGCGCATTCAATTTCAAGTGAAGTGTTTCCAACTTTCATTCCACCAATGATTCGTATCATTGTCATATAATTCTTCTAGTTTTATTTGGTCATACGTACGTACTGCATTTCTCTTATTAATACCTTTATCCCTGAAAACAATTCAACAATGGTCAATGTCAACTGTTCGAAATATATTTGGATGATGTTCAGTTGTTAACGCAAGGAATTTATTATAACAAAATGTTTTAGAACAAGACAATCTACTTGATCGCAATTATTTACCGCCATCTTATTTTAGTGCGAGATATTAAAAGCTAATTGTGCTAAGGACTTATTAGACTGCACACACAATGCAACATTGCGCTAGTTATAAATTTAAAAAAAAATCGTTCGAAAATTAAATATGACAACTGACATTCTGATACCATAGTATAGACAAGAATTAGTTAGCTATATTAAACAAAGAAGGACAATACAGAATGACATTCTCGTTTGTTCAAGCGGTGGTCGAAGGGGTAATTATTTTAATAAACCCGCGGTCAGAACGCGTCGCTCGTAAACACATCGGTCGTAGGCACAGCATCGCCCATCGCTGTTCGTTTTCGATTTTGCCACTTGTTTTTAACTTTGACACTAAAAAGAAACCCTAAAATCATTCAATAAAATTCTATCTTGCCAATTACAAAGAATTATAAAAGGCTATTCATCCACTATCTTTAGCGTCTTTACGAAAAAAAGAATACACTCCATAAATATAAAGGATTCTTTTTTTAAATGGCTAGAATCGAATGCTCCCAAATTCTCAATATCGTCGCAAATACCATAATGGCGACGCCATTTTGCTTCCCGTTTTCACAACAGTTTAATAGGAAATTAAGTGCATCCTGACATATTATTCGTGGTAATTAATTACATACGTTTCCTTTGCGAATGCGACGTATATATCACAGTTCTGTCTCGCAAGATGGGTTGTTTAAGCTGTCAGTGTGGACGCGATTTGTGACCGACCATTTTACATCTTTGCTCCCTGTCTTGCATAATTAGTAAGGATTAATGCGGGGCTATGACTGACTCGTTATTGTACCGTGAAATAGTGTTAATTCAGTGAAGTTGCAAACCAACTGGGTAGACATTAGATTTATATAGGCCGAGTTGTATTTAATTGCCAGATAAGAAAAATAGGCAAGCGCCTTAATATGAGTTGCTAGGACACAGGTGCCTAAAGTTTAACCGCTACCACTTCCTGACTCTTAGACGTGGTCTGATGACCACTTCCAAGTACTGTCTCATTAATAGCCAAGAACCAGTAGCATATTAGAACCGATCCAGTTTTTCTCGCTGACGATAAATCACAAGTTTTTTCAAATGCATACAGTTAACCTTAAAAAGAACTTACAGCCAATTCCGGTGTGTAATTAATATGCTTTTACCTATGGCTATCACGTTTTTTTATAAAAAGCCCTCTCACACTGACGCGCGTATTGGAGCGCGTGCTCGCGTGCCCGGCCGCTATCAATCGCTACTGTAATCAATAAAGCAACCGTGCACAAATCAATGCACTGCTATCGGTGAAAAATAGTTCTTTTGTCACGCACCTGACCATAGACAAACATGAAATATTGTTAAATTAATTTCATATAGAATAACGCGGTAATAAACCTGTATTTAAAATAAAATAATAACTTGGGATTGATTTGATAAATTCTGATTTAAATGACAGTCGAGTAAAAATATAAGTTTCTTAAAATGAATTGTCATTGTGACATTAAGGCGACGCGCGACGCCAGACGATCGGGCGATGGGACTAACTGCGTTACGAACACGGTTCGGTTAATTCGTTAAAAAACTTTGCTATGCTATCGTTAAAAGTTCGGATAAGCTCCCCGGGGCCGATACAGGGGAAGTATTGCTAGTGATGCGACATTACGTATGGTAATTTTACCTTAAAAAATATAAGTAGGTATTTCATTCATAAACTTTTTTTTTTACAGTTACTTAATACTGATCATTTTTTTTTTAAACAATTAAAGTTGAGCAAGTTTGGAAATACAAATTAAACATAAAAAACAGCTTTCTTTAAAATGTTAATAAGAATATTATTGATGTACAAGCAGTTTGGTGCAGTCCACTGCTGGACATTACCCTCAGTTTTAATACATAATAAATACGAGGTTTCCAACAAAATTCGAAATAAAAAACAGTCTTCGAGCATCCTACCTAACTAAAGCGACAAATAATTTAATTTTTGCTGAAAAAAGCACTAAAATTGCACGTTCGTTCCCAACGGAGCTCGCAAAATTGATTATTGAATCTAGTTATAAACTACTGACGTCGGCGCGACGAGTGCTCTTCGCCTTTTTAACTTTGCCATGGAAATATTTGTGACTTTAACTTACACGTAGATCGCATAATAAATTCAAAAATATAACAGCAGACATAATTAAATATAGAATTGGTAAATAAACAAAAAAAAACGTGACGTCAATACTTTACACGCAACCTCTATAATGTATGGGTATGCAGTTTTTGTCCAAGTGTTATCCATCTTATTTTTTTTAAATCCATCTACATTAAATATCCGATAATAAGTCTCGACTTCAGAATTTTGATTACCTACTTTGTGAGCGCCTGTGTTAAAATAATTGTTTTATAACATTAAAAAAACATCATTAGACACTATGTCACCAGACCCGTTTGACGTTTTGATCGTTTCCTGAACGAATAACATGTCCTTTATAGTTATAGACGACATAAATCACAAGAAATAATTCAGTAAAATCTTACAAATATATTTTCCATAAAAAAATCTGTCATGGACATGTAATTGAGCCTTGTTTATCGCATCTTGCGTCATTTTCTCTGAATTTAACTGTCATTATGTTCGGAAATCATCGGTTTAACGAATGATGCCGATTGTGAGATGAAATGTCACGACGATGCGTCCGATCACGCTATCGAATCGACGGGTCGACGAAACTTGTCATTTAACGAGTGAAAGTATCATTAAAATGTATTTAGCTTTGAGAACATTTGCGATCTCATTGGACTTGATACGTCAACTTAAAAATAAAGTTGTTGTCTTATACGTGGTCGAAAAATAGCATGGCAAAGCTAATGGCGTTTCGTAAGATTTCGTTTCTATAGAACCATTGACTCTCATCAGTCGTCAGACAGCTCAATTTACCAGTAACTTAGTAAAGTTGTTTTTATGTCTCTATGCCTCGATATCTGAGATTATCAGTTTTTGTAGCGTGGTCGTCACTTACACCACATCCTCGTTATGTTCCTCTGGTGTAGAATCAATTGTGGTCGGTGCCCCCGAAGCGGCAGATTGCCATCTATCACGCGATCTCGATCACCCGACCCAACGCACGCGAGGTCCGCGTCGATTCTACCACCGACGCAGAACAAAGCAATATTTGCTAATCGAAATACTATACCATATCGGTGAGACATCGGACAACTTTGTGTGAAAACTCACCGCAAATGTAACACGTTTAATTAAAACAGTCGCTACTTAAAAAAAACCCGCAGTCACGTGCAATCCCCATTTGTACATTCCATTGTTGCAACACTTAACACCTAATTTTAACTCAGATGCCATTTTATGCAACTATTTCTTTTGCATCGTATTAACAATTCAAATGCGGTATTTTTTCCCTGTGCTCCGCAACACTTTCGAGCTGCCCTGACGTCCGCTGCTGTCGACGACTCGAATGTAAATGAGCATCGATCGCCCGGGTGACGTATAGAGCGCGCACTTCTCACCCCTTTCTTGCAACTACCCGCCGCCGCGCCGCCTTGATTTACAATCCCGGATACATGTACCCCGTTCGAAGACCTATACGCTTAAATTACGAGCGTTATTATTTTTTTACTGTGTCACAGTGACACCGTAATTTAGGGCAGCCCCCTTTACTTTCCAAAGCTTTGAATATTCATACGGCAATAGCAATCAATAACGGCCACAAAGAAAATAGTTTTCGCGTGCACGCACGCGATGTAATGTCGCATAAACAAATAATTTCTCCGTTTTTATTGTTATCCTTGAATTATGTTATTGCCGGTCAAATTTACACTTTCTCCTCGCTCCCCCATCGGTCAGGAACAGTCAAACCTTGGCCGATACATTTTAAAGTTCCGTGACCGGACGACGTTAATAGTGCTCGGGCTGTTTTTTTCAGAAATAACCATCTAAAAATGCACATCTTAATGGCCGCAATAAAAACTGATATCGTTTCATTCTTTATAGCTGCGAAGATAAGGAATGAACGAAACTAGATCAATAAAAATATAATATTTAGAGACTGGCAGCCATGTTGATTACTTTGACGTGTGTACAAAATGGCGCAGCGTGTTGCGTCACTCACAAGTGGAAATAACCTCAGTTTTTTGACAATATTTCGAGGCACGTAGCAGTAATTGTCCGCGTGTCGTTTACGGAATAACAAAATGTCTGCAAGAAGATCAAAGGCAATAATAGACGTGTGTTGAAATTTATCGACGGCCTGTGTGTCGAAGGATGAATCTATACATATTAATTACATTACATTATTTGTCTATGATTTGGAGATGACGCTATATTTAAAACAAATGTGTGGTTAATTAGCGCAATTTGCGATTTCTATTTCGTTTACAAATTTCAACACAATTTTGAACCATCTCTATGATACTTATTGGAATAATACACGTCTGGGAATTACCTAAACGTTAAATGCTCAAATGACGCCGCACACCGAACGGCAAGTTTAAAAAAAAAAGCTATATAATTGTTTATACCTTGTTGCCCGCGGCCTCTCGGTACATGACCGACATTCTAATAAGTTTCGATAAGTAGTTATTGACATAACGGAAGTTTTTTAACACTAAAAACTGATGTTTTGAATATTGGACGCCAGTTGAACAATGCCTTATGAGTTTTGAATTTAAAATGTATTCTAATTATTTTATTGTATTTTATCTGTATTTATATTTGATTTTATATTTTTAATGTTGTATATGTTTATTTTTGTATTTTATAAGCTTGTTTGAATTAATTTTGTAATGAATGGGTGTAAATTACCTGATTAAAAAAAATTATTATTATTATTCCATTTATTTATTTTACTTTAACTTATTAATTACAATTTCAAATATATATATAAAAAATACAATATTTATATTTAAAATTATAAAAAATAATAATTATTATTATTATTACCTCATTTTAATAACGACTATTCTCTGAATTTGAAGTGTTAGATTGAATGTTAGGTGTAACTTATCCATTTAGATTTAAGTTTGCACAGGTAAAATTGTTTATGGTGTCCCAAATTTATGAAAAAATATGGCCCCAAACACCAATTCTTTTTGATTTTGAAATATTATTTACATAAAAAAATAAGTACAGCAATTAAAAAAGCAAATCACGTATTGTCTATCATTGTAACGGGTTGAAATTTAAGAACATTATGTTTAAGAGATCATAATCTAAAAGGCAGTCAGTCGGCCATTTTATAAAATTTATATCACGTTCGCAATATTAGTCATAAAGTCATAAGCCGTAAGTCGTTTCGTTACGTCTGTGAATGGTTATTTCACAAAAATTTACTGTCTATAGAAGGACACGATAATGTTCTGCACTTTATAAGAATTTTGAATAGGACCGTGAGAAAAGGTAGCATGAAGTAAGTAGTTTTTTTTTAAATAATAAAGATTTTCAAGTTAGTTTGTAGGGTAGGTACAGAGTGGAAAACAGTATTTAAAGAATAGAATGTATCGAAATGAGAAAAATAAAATAAACTTTGTTGTGTAAAAGATCGTTCTTCAGCAGTAAATGTAATTTAATCACCTTTAGTACACCACAACAGTAAGTACTAAGTATATCCACAAAATGTTAAAGTCAACATTGTTAATGATGTCGTCAGAATGATTGACGTTATTAGGACAGCGTGTGGGTAGCTATCAAATTCATGAATTTTCCTTATCTCGCGAACGCTCCCAAAAATCTACGTCTTAATTCATTTTTTATTCACAATAAACAAAAATCACTTTACGTTCCAATAAAAGCTCGGTGAGAGCATACGAAGAAAAACAATCACAGTGCAACGCATTATGGTTTTTATTGTCAATTAATCACGACATAATTCAGCACAATTTCTCGAATAAATCTAAAATAACCGAAGGAATACTCGGCGAGAAATTAGCGTACATACTGTCGGGTTTTAAAATTAAATTTAAGGACGCAATTAAGTCTTTGTGATCCTTGAAAATTAATACGTTAACTCACAAACGATCCGTTTTTGGAATCATTAAAATACCGCAAAGTAAACACAATTACCGTCTTTTAACTCTGAACGGCCGACGGTTTTTTGTTTTACAACATAAATCGTCATATACGCTGAAATTTACATTGTAGGTATCGTCATCTGAGGCGAAATGTCAGCAAGTATCCGATCATTATCATGTTCATAAGATAAAACAAATGGGCACATCAGCCCGACATCATACGTGTGTTTCATACGAGATTTGTTTGAACTTATCTCTATCGCATTGTAGATTCCCGCACCCGAACATTACCCGCTCTAATTCTATACGGCATCTCGACGAACGCCTAAAACTAATTACGGCGTCTTAATTAAAGTAATTCAGTGCGTATATCAGCATCTAAACAGTGTCGTTTCATTGTGGACCGAGACAATATGTTGACAGGATGAATGACCACAATATGGCGGTGCGGTTTTCGCGCGTAACTTCGCTTGTTTATGGATGCGCGCACGCCGGTTTAGGATCAGCGGCTTAGGCGACGAGTGCTCGTTCCCATTCAACGATTATCTTTAAAGCGCAATTCATTGCACTGTAGCGTTTTAATGACTCGCCTAATTTCAATTGTACCAAATATAACTTGTGTATTTATTACTTGGCAAGAGTTTAACCAACTAACACGGATGTAGTTGTGTACGTGTAGTTGGGTACGCGTGTGCGTAACTATTTAGCCGCAATTAAAATTGCATGTGTGATTCAAATAATGTAGGGAAATTGTAATAATATATTATGAGATAATGTACCGCGTATTCAAACATTAATTTTACACCCACAATTAATTTGTTTCACAATTCGCATTCATCCTATTTGTGCCACAAAATAGAAATAGGTGCAAACCACTTTAACACAAACATTTAAAACAAATTCCTGTCTCATTTACAGTGGGGTCAAAAGACGGTGGCATGGGTCCAGGATTCGGAAGGCCAGATGGTGAAGGCGATGAGCGACTAGCGCACATTCTTAGTGAAGCCTCACACATGATGAAGACTCCCACTGGACCGCCCCACAACGATGATTCGAGAAGCAACGAAGATTCTAGTTCACCAAGAACGCAGTGCCCATCTCCATTCTCTAATAAGGTACATTTGATATAATTCTTCGGGAATATGTTAGATTTAGCCAGTCATTTAGATAATTCTTAAATAAGCTCCAAAATTTTAGGTACTTACATTTTTCATAAAACTTTTCAGGATTCGAGTCAAAATAGACGGCTGAAAAAATACGAAAACGATGACATTCCGCAAGAGAAAGTAGTTCGTATATACCAAGAGGAGCTCGCCAAGATCATGACGAGGAGAGTCGAGGATATGCGCCATAGCCGCGATGGTTTTCCTGGGTATGTCTCAGCATTTACCGTATCTCATAGAGAAGCAGTTCACTATTTTTACAATTTATAATTTAAACGAGAACAGCAAATCTTAAACTAATATTTAGCATGTTTCCTCCTTTTTTTAGCGGCGGCATGCCACCACACATGGAACGACCTCCCGAAGACATCCGAATGGCATTAGAGGCTTACCATAGGGAACTCGCCAAAATCCAGCCCGGTAACAACATGCCTAATATGCCCAATATGCACAATATGCCAGGGATGCCCCCCTTCCCGAACCTCCTCGCTCTACAACAGCAAGCTATGCAACAAGCGCAGAGCCACCACACAAATGGATCAGGAGCGGTCCAGGACCTCTCGCTGCCTAAAGACAAAAACGCCAAAATTAACGGAATGACTGATAGTGATAAGGATAGGCCAATTGACGCTGAAGAGGCTTTAAGACACGCGGGAAGCGCGTTTTCTTTAGTCAGGCCTAAGTTGGAGCCGGGTCAGCAATCGACCGGATCTTCTGCGTCCAGTCCTCTAGGCAACGCGATACTGCCCCCAGCCATTACTCCTAATGACGACTTCAGCAATTCAGCTACAGCAAGTCCCCTGCAGAGGATGGCTTCAATCACAAATAGCCTCATTTCTCAGCCGTCGAACCCGACCCATCATCAACCCCAACAGAGGTCTATGAAGGCAGTACTTCCACCAATAACACAACAACAATTCGATCTCTTTAACAATTTAAATACGGAAGAAATAGTCAGAAGGGTGAAGGAAGCATTGAGTCAGTACTCGATCAGCCAAAGGCTTTTCGGTGAATCAGTTCTAGGTCTATCCCAGGGGTCAGTGAGTGATTTGCTGGCGAGGCCGAAGCCCTGGCACATGCTCACGCAGAAGGGAAGAGAACCATTCATTCGAATGAACATGTTTCTAGAAGACGACAACGCGGTACATAAACTGGTCGCGTCGCAATACAAGATCGCGCCAGAGAAGCTGATGAGGACTGGCAACTATAGCGGAGTACCTCGTAAGTATATTTTGTGCATAATAAAAAATCAAAACTTGGCGATCTCAAATTCGTAATTAAAATTGAAAATTTCAATCAAAATGATGTTAAGAGTATCGACCCAAAATTTCAAAATAAACATAATTAACTTAATTTAATGACAACACAATGTTACTTCTATTACAGCATGTCCGCCAAACATGAACAAGCCGATGCCTCCAACCCAGAAGATGATCTCTGACGCGACCTCCTTGCTGAGCAAGATGCATCAGGAACAGCTCCTCGGGCCTGGACACCTCCACCTCGGACAGCCCACGCCGCTCCTCCTCACTCCCCCCGGCTTCCCTCCTCACCACGCCGTCACCTTACCTCCACAGCACCACGAAAACAGTAATAAAGAACGGAAGCAACCACCCCCACCACAACCTCATCACCAACCCCCAGTAATGCGCAATCTTCACCAACACATTTCCCCCAGCGTCTACGAAATGGCCGCCTTAACACAGGATTTAGATACACAAACGATTACAACGAAAATCAAAGAAGCATTACTTGCTAACAACATCGGCCAGAAGATCTTCGGAGAAGCGGTGTTAGGTCTATCTCAAGGGTCCGTCAGCGAATTGTTATCAAAGCCAAAGCCATGGCATATGTTGAGCATCAAAGGCCGAGAACCGTTTATTAGAATGCAACTGTGGCTGAGCGACGCGCATAACATCGACCGTCTCCAAGCGCTCAAAAATGAGAGACGTGAGGCTAACAAGAGACGACGCTCGAGCGGCCCCGGGCAGGACAACTCCTCCGATACATCTTCGAATGACACCTCAGAGTTTTACCACTCGAGCTCACCGGGACCCACGCCTGGTGCCCCTTGCGCTAAGAAGCAACGAGTACTCTTCTCCGAGGAACAGAAGGAGGCGCTCAGACTGGCGTTCGCGCTTGATCCTTACCCCAACATGCCTACGATCGAATTCCTGGCAGCAGAACTAGGGTTATCAACGAGAACCATTACAAATTGGTTCCACAATCACCGCATGAGGCTAAAACAACAAGCGCCGCACGGTCTTCCTGCGGAACCTCCGGCGCGGGATCAGTCCTCAGCGCCGTTCGACCCCGTACAGTTCCGTCTTCTCCTTAACCAGAGACTACTGGAGTTGCAGAAGGAGAGAATGGGCCTAGCCGGCGTGCCGCTCCCCTACCCGCCGTACTTCGCAGCGAATTCGAACCTAGCGGCGTTGATCGGGCGGGGCTTGCTACCCCCTGATGAACAAGTGAAGGACCAGAGCGGGGGCCTGGACCTCTCCATGCCCCTGAAGCGGGAGCCCGACGGCGACGACTTTGAGGACGACGACGTCGAAAGCAACCTCGGGTCCGAGGACTCGATGGACGAGGAATCAAAGACTGAGCCGAAAGCGGCATCCACGCCGGCCGGGGTGGGGCGGTCGAGCAGACGGAAGCCAGCGGCGCCGCAGTGGGTGAACCCCGACTGGCAGGACGAGAAGCCTCGCAACCCCGACGAGGTGATCATCAACGGAGTGTGCATCATGAGGAGTGACGACTTCCGAAGAGAGGCGGAGGAGACGGTGCGAGTGGAGCCGTCGCCGGTCCCGAGGGAGGGCTCGTCGACGCCGCCGCCCGGGACGCTGACCCACACTCCACACACTCCACACACCCCACACAACCCCCACACCCCACAGACGCCGCGACCCGCGCGCTCGCCTGACCACGTCATACCCGAAGACAAAATCAAGGCGGAGACCGAGGACGATCGATGGGAGTACTAGACTTTAGCCAATGTGATAGTGTGAACTCTTGCCCGTGCCGAGTGTCTTAGCGGTAGTGACGGGACGGGACCGCGTGTGTTTACAACTTATATCATATCAGAATCGGACAGTTATTTATTGTAGCGCGTGCGGTCCGGTGTCCGGTGTCCGGCGTCCGGCGTCCGGGCCGCGTGTCAAACGTTTCAGTGCAAATATTACTGTGTAGTTAGATGTGTTTTTGTTATAATTCGATTATAAGGCCAAAGACTGTAAATAGAACCCCGATAGCTTCATTGATGTGATCAGGCGATCCCCTCGCGGGACGAAACTGCGATACAAAAAGATGCATTTTGCTTTAATTTTTTTAAAACCGTACCCTGACTAGGTACAAATATCTGAGTATTTTAAGTTATGGCTTTTTTTAATTCGATAATTGTAAATAAATATACCAAATATGTGTCGGATATTGCCTGCGAGCCACGTTTCTGTATATACCTAGGATAGTTATATTTGTGTAAGATAAATTCGTTGAATTAGGGGTAGGGAATCATTTTATTGTTAATTAAAAAGTTTTAAAGTGCAATCAGATGTTAATTTAAGCTGCTATCTATACTGAGACCCAGTTGAAAAAAGTATTATTATGTTTATATGAACCGATGAGGTTTAAAATATTATAAATTGGGTTTTATATAAGTTTTTTTTATAATTTAAATTATGAATGTTTATTTTATTATAACTATTGTATGTTTTCTATACATTTATTTTATATCGGAAGCGGCACTCGCTCAAATATGTGATTTTATCGGACAATCTGTCTTTTTATAATTTATCTAAGTCTCCATTTTTAGAATTCCGTACAACAGATCTATTGATTGTTTTTTTTTTATTATTATAAATATTTTTTTAGAAAACGTACAAATTAAAACAACAAAATACAATTTAAGCAAATAATGTATTGCTTGTGGTTATAGTTTTTATTTTATTTTTAGCAATAAATTTGCTTTTAATCTATTTTTCAGTTTTATTTTACTTTTCATTTCCTTTTTACTAGGGTTTTTATGATAAGAAATGTAAATTAAAGGGAACCACACTCCTTGCATTACGATGTATATAAATTATTATTCAGTTGTTAATGTAAATAATATATGCATAAAGGGAAATGCCACATCTAAGTAACCCATAGGTAAGTAGATCAAATAGAACCCAAAAAAACTTCATAAAAAATTCTCATGAATAATCAAAATTAATGTCATTTTAAAATGTATTGAAATAAAAAATGTAACGAAAATTATCTCGAATAGATTTAGGCCTCCATATTTTCAGTAAAAAGCAAGGTCAGATTGAAAATTTTTAACTACACAGAGAAAAATACTCTTTCTTAAAAAAATATTAAATCAGTTTTTAGATATACCAACTTCATACATATCGATGTTATATATAAACAAATAAGGTAGGTAATAAGTAAATAGCGTGTAATAGTCAATATTAAAAGGAAAATTAGGCTGTTTGACAGTAAAAACGTTAATTTTAAAACTCAAACGACATTTTTATTGAACGAAATATTAATATTTGAAGTCATTTCTTAGCCTTTGCTTTTGGATGAATATTTCTTATTAAAATATCAATTTATTTATATTACTATTGTTGTTAGGAAATGCCGCCGCGAGTGTTTTAGGATAGAAAACATGAACATAATATATTTATGTAACCTCATCTAATTTTACCAATCTTTCTACCTTCAATCCGTAACTGATGCGATGGGGGAGAAAACTGGGTCAGGATTTTCAAACAGATGAATCATCACTCTGTCGACAGTTGCACTTTTTTTTAAATTATGAGCTTGATCGTTAAACATAGATTAAAATAAAGTTACATTCAATATTTAACGACAGCGCCATCTAGTAGGAAATTTAAGTACTTGTCAACCATAGTAAAAAAAATAATGCTATAGCTACGTTATTCAAAATTAAAGGAAGGATTACCTTTAACAATTCAATAAATAATAATTTTAAGGAGTTTTAAATAATGTTCTTGTCTTGTTTTACTGTTTCTAAAACATTCAAGGCGGCATATTGTGGGACGATGATTTATATTTGATTGTTACAATGAAAGTTGGCGATAGCGACTGTAAATACCGGTAGAGTACCTTATAGACGAATATAAATACGTTGTCTCCATTACGAATAATGAATAGTATTAAAATATTATTATAGCGGTAATTATTATTGTTCATATCATAATATTAATAATAATGATGCTGAAAAACATTGTCTTCTTTCCGAACGATTTCTAAAGTTATTAAATTTAAAATAAAGAAATTGCTAATCGATCTTTGTTTTATTGTCATACACAACATACAGTTCTGGAAGAAATATTCATAATCTTTCTATTTAGCCATCCTACCCTACCACCACAGGTCTGTCCTACCAAATCCTATACAAAATTCATATACAAAAATGTATGTAGGTACGTACCCTACTGCAATATTGAAGCAAGTACAATATATATTTTATACTAGCAAGCGACCCGCTTCGGATCGAACGAGTAGCAGACCATATAGGTCTACACAACATAACATAAGGATATACGATACGCGGAGCACGACAGAAAAGCTCCAAATAGTTCATAGTGTACACTGCCATCTATCAACACATTATGAAACTTCCCTGTATATCGGTGCGCTTACAACTAGTTACAACAGCATTTAAATTTCTCCTATATCTAATAGATGGCGTTAGTAGTCATGTTATACGACGTCTTCAACAATCATCATCATACCATTTAAATTTTCAGACTATTTACACATAGGTAGCCTTAATGAATTATACACCTAAACCTTTCTCATAAATCACTCCGTTCATTGGTGAAAACTGCGTCAAAATCCGTTCAGTAGTTTTTGAGTTTATCGCGTACATATAGACAGACAGACAGACGCGGCGGGCGGAAGACTTTGTTTTATAATAATTATGTAATTAGGATAAATTAAGAATGTATAGTTAGCTATTATATTCATGAAGCTCAATAACAAACTCAAAGCCGTTTATTCGGTCCAGGAACTTATAAACACTATGAACGTCGAGTTACAGAAGTTGCCACCCGTTCGAGAAACAACAAGAAGGAACTCAGCAAGGATACATTATTTTAATATTTTATTGAATTTCATAAATACAAGCAAGATAAAAAAGAAAATACCTACCTACATATCGGCAGGCTCTGAACCACAAGTGTAAAAATTTGATATTAGTATACACTTGCTATAACTACACATAGCGCCTCTCGCGGAATACTCGCGGAACTAATTTGTTCCATCCATACACACTACTTGACTGTAAGTTAATATTAAAACCGCCCCGCGGTTTCACCTGCATTCCACAGGGAATTAAATTACTTATTGCCTATTTTAGAACGAGATAATTTCTCGGTAATAAGTTGGTGAAAGATAACCCCCTACAAACAAACAAGAACAACAAACTTTTCCTTTATTCTCCTTTACATTATAACGTTAGTACTTACTTATAGACAAAATAAAATCAGCAACCAAATAATTTATTGACAACAAAATAAAACAAAATAATTAAATTAATCGATTTCTTCAATAACGGGACCATCACTCCCTCCTTGCCGAGACCGAGATCCGCCGACTCCATGGAGTTTCTTCATCAACGGACCGCACTCTCTAGTAAATTCTTTCAACTTGTCATCACACTCGTTTTTTTCCGCTAACAAATTGCTGTCTAACCAATGCAATGTATCTTCACATTTACGGCGAGCATTGGTACATTCAGCATCACCAAGTTTCCCTCCACACTCATCGATAGCTTGTTTCACTGCATAAACATAAGTTTCAAGTTTATTGCGAGCAGCCAAACGTTCTCTCTGGTGTTCATCTTCGTCTTTATACCTCTCAGCATCAGACAACATCCTATCGATCTCAGCTTGAGACAGCCTCCCCTTATCATTCTTAATAACAATATTCTTAATTTTCCCTGAGCTGTTTTCTTTAGCTGAAACATTGAGTATGCCATTGGCATCTAGATCAAAAGTGACGTCTATTTGAGGGACGCCGCGCGGCGCTGGAGGAATGCCAGTCAAATCAAAGGTTCCCAGCAAATTGTTATCCTTCGTCATTGCTCTTTCTCCTTCGTAAACTTGAATAGTAACCGCTGGTTGGTTGTCAGAATATGTGGTGAATGTTTGCGAGTGTTTGCATGGTATCTTTGCATTGCGCTCGACAATTATATTCATGACACCACCAGCTGTTTCAATGCCCAATGACAATGGTGCAACATCGACAAGTAAAACATCTTGAATCTTTGAATGCCGTTCTCCACTTAAAATTGCTGCTTGTACTGCTGCTCCATAAGCTACTGCCTCATCAGGGTTTATCGACAAATTTAACTTCTTACCATTAAAGAAATTCTGAAGTAAGTTTTGTATTTTAGGAATACGAGTCGATCCACCAACTAGGACAATATCGTGAATGGAGCTTTTTTCTAGATTAGCATCTTTAAGAGCTTTTTCAACGGGATCCAAAGTCATTTTAAAAAGATCGCCATTAAGTTCTTCGAAACGTGCCCTAGAAACGCGAGAAAAGAAGTCTATACCTTCGTAAAGTGCGTCAATTTCAATACTGGCTTCCGTACTGGAGGATAATGTTCGCTTAGCCCTCTCAGCTGCTGTGCGAAGCCTACGCAACGCCTTTATATTAGATTTAAGATCCTTTTTATTCTTTCTTTTAAATTCTTCAGCTAAGAAATCGACAAGTCGGCTATCAAAATCTTCTCCGCCCAAGTGTGTATCTCCAGCAGTAGCTTTGACTTCAAATAGAGACCCTTCATCGATAGCAAGTATAGAAACATCAAAAGTACCTCCACCAAGATCAAAAATAAGGACATTTCTCTCACCCTTCAAATTTTTATCGAGGCCATAAGCCAATGCAGCTGCGGTTGGCTCATTTATAATGCGGAGCACGTTCAGTCCAGCAATAGAGCCAGCGTCTTTGGTTGCCTGTCGTTGGGAATCATTGAAATAAGCCGGCACAGTTATGACTGCATCTGTTACTGATGTGCCCAAATAAGCTTCAGCAATCTTCTTCATTTTTGTTAGTACCATACTGCTGATTTCTTCGGGAGCAAACCTTTTAGATTTTCCTTTGTAATTAATTTGAATCTTCGGTTTTCCGGCATCGTTGACTACCTTGAATGGCCAGTGTTTAATATCTTGTTGGATTTTTGGGTCATCAAATTTCCTACCAATAAGTCGTTTGGCGTCGAAGATTGTATTGGTTGGGTTAAGCGCAACTTGATTTTTAGCGGCGTCTCCAATGAGGCGCTCAGTATCATTGAAAGCGACGTAAGAAGGCGTAGTTCGGTTCCCCTGGTCGTTCGCGATGATGTCCACGTTACCATGCTGCCACACACCAACGCAAGAATATGTCGTTCCTAAATCAATACCAATAGCAGGCATTGTTGAATTTTGCGTCTTACACTTTTTTCCGACGTTTTTCCGAAATATTGTGATTTGTCAACTTTTTGATAGTTTCAAGCATGACGTCTTCGAATTATAATTTAAAATACGAATGTTGGCGGGCGAGGAGCTTTTACCGCCAACGCATCAGCTTGGCCATCCAAAGAGGAAACGCTGCCAGCCTTCTGGGAACCTTGCCGACCGGCAGCAGCGGCAGCCTCGAAGAAGTTTATTATTTATATATTATAGTTGTACATTTGTTTGTATATTTTGTACATTTGTTGTAAATAAAGTTATTGTATTAAAAGTTAACAATTCGTTTGAGCACTGTCTAAATAGGATAGGATTTTTTTACTTCTCAATGAGAAGGCCAAATAACTGTTTTATTATTTTGTAGTAACAGGACCAAAATAAATTAGTAAGTATACGAGTTTATTCTGGTCAGTGAAAATTACCGATAGGTTTTTTTTTTGTTGCTGGCAATCATCCTTTTAGGATATTTCTGCCAATGTCAAAGTATTTGAAATGATCTTGGTCTATTTGTCCCTCCTAATAGTTTTTTTTAATAATTTTTAATCAATACAAAGTCTTTCAGTCGCATACATTCTTAAGTTTTAATTTCTTCTTTTATGTTATAGTCATATTCTCAAATTCACTGTAATGTTTAGTCCTCGTCCGTACATGTCCAGTCAGGCTTTAGTGAAATTGGCGGTTGTTCCACTAAAACATTCACGGACTTTTTGGGACAACCTGGAAAGTCACGATACACGCTTTCATTTCATTTCACTTCACTTGTGCACTTAGATTGATCATTATTGGATAAAACACCACCGAAATTATTCAATAAAACTCAAAATACACGAATTTAATGAAAATAAAACGAAAACGCAACGTCACTCTGCAAGTTCCCGCCAAAAAGTCCAAAATATAGGTATAATATTAGGTTCATAAAACTCCCTCATTTTGTGGAAAAAAAAATATATCGTCTATCTGTCAATGTCAAATAATGAAATTTGACAGATGTCAATGTCAGTCATGTGTCATTCCTTAGAATTAATCAAACTGCATGCTGGTTGTCTGTCTACTACAATTCGAAAATTAATTTTGAATAGATAGTGATATAAACTCCAGCATTGTTATAGTTATTAAACTTAAACAATTTTTTCTCTGTAAAACTCATTATCTATAAAAGTTATGAATACAAAAAAATTGGTTTGGTAAATAATAACGTAACCTAAAACTGTCTTGTAAATAAATAAAACAATGCGATACGCACAGTTGGTAGTTGGTCCCGCTGGCAGTGGTAAGGTAAGTATCTGACATGATGTTACGGAGAATGCATTAACACCTGTACTTATTTATTCCTCAATTCATGTATCTAATTATCTATCAGTGCAAAGAAGCAACTTCAGTGTCATTAAATTATCATTTAAGCTCTTTAGTTTTATTTTTTTTTACATCACATTTTCTTATCTTATTTATTGCAGTCTACATACTGCTCCACATTAGTAAAACATGCAAGCGACGCTAAAAGAGTTATAGAAGTGGTGAACTTAGACCCGGCAGCAGAACACTTTGATTATGAGCCGCTAGTTGACATCAGAGAGCTGATACACTTGGATGATGCTATGGAAGATGAAGAGTTGCAGTTCGGGCCTAATGGTGGACTTGTATTTTGTATAGAGTATGTGTTATGGTTACGTAGCAGGTCATTTCTTGTGCGATACTCGCCAATATAAACTTTACTCAACCTTCCCAAATTCCAGAACTCTACTAGAAAACTTGGACTGGCTAGAAGAGCAATTGGGAGATGTGGACGATGACTACCTCCTGTTTGACTGCCCAGGACAGATTGAGCTGTACACACACCTACCTGTTATGAGGAAACTAGTGGATGCACTGCAGCGGTGGAACTTCAGGATATGTGTTGTGTTTATGGTTGATTCACAGTTTATGATTGATGGAGCTAAGTTTTTATCAGGTACCATTATAGTTTACAAGCTCTCCTATATGGTTTCACACACATTCCCGAAGGATTTTATCTTTATTTAAATAATAATGTTTATTTATCTAATTTTCAGGTACAATGGCAGCACTGAGTGTCATGGTGAACTTAGAGTTACCGCATGTAAATATTCTCACCAAGATGGATCTACTTAGCAAATCAGCCAGGAATCAACTTGACAAGTGAGCGAAACTTGATAACTTTATGACTATTGCTATTCTAATAAAATGGTCTTAAATATATTATGTTGATGATAAAAAGATCAGCCATAGCCAAGAATCAGACTAATCCTACTAATATTACAGATGTGAATGTTTGTTTATCAGGCAATAACTACAGAACGGATTTTGGCACACAACCAAGTTTCATTAAAATCCGTAGATCACATTCTGGAATAAAAAATAGGATACTTTTTATTTGCCAAAAGATAAGACCACATGGGAACGTGGGTTTCCCCTAAGTAATACGATAAACTTAAGGTGGGTGGGTCACTTACTAAATATATGTACAAAAATTAGCTAAATATAAACTGCCCCTTAACCTGTCAGGTCTTTCTTGGAACATTAGTGGTTTCAAAGTCCGCACCACTTGGTTCTCGATTGGGACAATCGGGACAATGACATTTACTTGAAAAGTGCGCGCGTGTTGAGTTGTTTGACGTTAATGTCGCGAGTCAACAGATTAAGTTTGTCTTACTTGTACTACTTACCTGACATTCTGTATATTATATTATACTTTCTGGGATGGGTTCGATTCCCATCCAGGACACACATTTGTGTGCATGAACATGTCTGTTTGTTCTGAGTCTGGGTGTAATTATCTTTAAGTATGTATTTACAAAAAATGTAGTATATCAGTCATCTGGTTTCCATATTACAAGCTCTGCTTAGTTTGGGATCAGATAGCCGTGTGTGAAAAATGACCGAGGATATTTATTTATACTAGCACCAAAGCTTTAAATAATAAATATTATTTACAGTTTCTTAGATCCGGATCCACACATCCTATTAGCGGACATGAGAAACGCAAAATCGAAATGGCACGAAAAATACGCCAAATTAACGGAAGCCATCGGCGAAGTGATCGAGAATTTCAGCCTCGTTCGATTCTACCCACTGAATATAAAGGATGAAGAGAGCATAGAGAATATTCTGTTGACCATAGACAACATCATACAATATGGAGAGGATGCTGATGTAAAGATCAGGGATTTTGATGAGCCTGATCCTGATGATGATTAAATGTATATTTTTTAATATTACTGAGTATTTTTTGTAACTTACCCACATTATTATGCCTGTAGGGCTGTGCATACCATACTATTTAAAAAATGTATTAGATCACAAAGTTCATCAAAAACTCATGCAAAGCAGGCACTTCAAACATAAACAGAAATGATTCTAACTATTCAAAGATACCAATTAACAAAAGTAACATATTTTTTTAAATATTTGGACTAGCTTTTCCGCGCGGTTTCACCCGCGTTCCCGTGGGATCTTATCCCTAATATAGCCCAAATATAGCCTATGTTCATCAGAGATAGCGTAGCTTTCCAACGGTGAAAGAATTTTTGAAATCGGTCCAGTAGTTTCGGAGCCTATTCAATGCAAACAAACAAATAAATCTTTCCTCTTTATAATATTAGTATAGATAAGCATGTGTTTGACCACTATTTCACCATGGCAAGTGATCATATGGTCCAAGGTGGTAAGCACACAAAGCCTAGATGGGAACCGGCTCTCAACACACCAACAGGTGCTTAGCGACAGATTTTCAACTTGAGGGTGGTAGCCAGCCAGTTGAGTACTACAAAGTACCCTACCACCGTGCTATGGTATCCTCACGATGTTTTCCTTCACCGAAAACTTAAGCCCATTGTAGGTTTCGAACCCACGAGTTTGGCGGTATCCGACGTCACTACCACTGAGCTATCATCGCCTTGCAAAGGACTTTTGAATAAAGATTTATTTTCATATCATAGACTATTAAAACAGGGACCAATTTTCTTAAAAGTATTTTTTATTCGGACAAACATAAACACCGTAAATCTAATAAATATTAACTATCAATTATTATGCTAGTTATAAGCTAAATAAAAATGTTGAAAAAATTGTGCTATCAATTCGAAATACATACTTAGTATAATTTAAAAATTTCAGCACAAATTTTGGTTATACATATCAAACTTGGTCATTTTATAGTAAGCCAGGACCAAACTATTAAGAAACTAGAGTGTTAAATACGCGTATAAGCGTCAATCCCTACTACTGGACGCGTAGGTGAGAAGCACTTGGGATTGTAATCCTTGAACGTGACTAAAGAAATTAATGATTTTTTTTCAATAAACTTTAAATACACTTTAGTCCTGTGAATTTCAATCAAATCAAATCAATTGTAATGGGAAACGAGGATATTTGTACAAAACAAAGTCGGATTTTTAATTAGCTGCAGTAAACTGACTGTTACGAGAGCAATGTGATTAAGATTACTGTTTAATGGTTCGACCATATAACTTTATCAAAAAAAGTCAATCTAATGTTAGTGATTACACCTATTCTCATTTATTCTTATAAGAAATAATTTCTGAATAGTATGAAATTCAATTTTTATTTGAACACAAAAAGGTTAAATAACCACGCCGGGGGAAAATATGTACAAAAGTAGTATAAAAACGGAATACAATCCGTTTTATAAGAACTGTTATATTTATATTTAGGTGAAAATAAAACATAGCGAAATATTTATAACGACAACTGTCAAATCACTCTAGCTAATTAAAAATACAACTTAACATTAAATATTTACGAACCCTGCATTATTATATGCCACATTATATCATCATACATATATATTATATTATCATGCATAGTACATTATATTATCGCGCGTTGTTAAAGGGGGCTAGACGGAAAAAAATCGTACGAAAAATTTTCCGACACTTTTTATGTCACTATGTATGTTTATTAAGCTGTGCGGCGTGCGCATGTTTCTCTGTCTGTCTCTCTCTCTCTCTCTCTCTCTCTCTCTCTCTCTCTCTCTCTCTCTCACTCTTATAGAAAGCAAGCCAGATATTTTCATTTCTATTTATATATATATAAAAACATTTTTTTTTAATATATATATACTCTCTCTCGACTTATATAACTTCGTTCCATCCGGGTGTCCCTTGACACCTCTCAAGTGTTTTTCCTCTGGATGTGATTACATCATAAAGCCATCATAAGAATCTCAGCCCAATAGGGATGTTGACTGACATATAAAATCAGCTTCTTTCTATGAAATGTCAAAACGATAAACGGAGGTTTGTGTGAAATACTTGCTTGTGACGTCATAAATACACACAGTCAAATGATCTACTCTTTGTTGTTAAATTGGTAATTAAAAATCATAAAATGGTTGAATTTTACAACATGTTCGCTATTTTTAGATGTTTTGTACACTGGTTAGTGTAGTAATTTTATTGAATATAGCCAACATCCCTATTGTACAATTAACATCTAATTACTAAGAATTCACTATTCCAAAATGCAAAATAATAAAACAAATGCATTTAATATACTATTAACTATTTTCAGTTCAATTAGTAATATCAAAGATTATGAAAATATACTAGTTTTCATTAGATATGGTTGCATTAAGGTGATTTACAAATCTATGGTGAGGGTGGTAGCCAGCCTGTCGAGTACCCTACCAGTGCTGTGGTTCTCTTACGATTTTCCCTTCACCGAAAGTCAAAGCTCACTGTAGAATTCGAACCCACAACCTTCGTTTCGGTATCCGACGTCACAACCACATCGCTTTAAAACGTATTCTGTTAATTTTAACACAAAAGGCATTAACAGATCTACCAGAAACATGACCTTAAAGAATTCTAGAAGAATCAAAAACACATAAAAAAAAATACATTACAGAACATAATGTTGCATTATAGGCAAAATCTAGTTTAATTCATTTAATTTTTTACACAATCCACCTAACAGAAAATATACGACTCAAGCCAAATGATACCCATAGATTGTGGCAGCCACAACTAACAGGATGCAACCATAATTTAAGAGTATTAGAACCAAGTGGTAGCAATGACTTAACAATGCCTAATCACTATTTATAGCATAACACTGACACGAGTCACGTGTGGCAGCCACTGACAGCCACAAGTGAGGTGTGGCAGCCACAACACGTGTCTGTCCACTAAAGAGCAGGTTCCTCGTGTTGGGCGGGGAAGACAGTATCGGTGATGCTGAACACGTACATGAGGCACCCGAACTGGAGTAGGGCTCCGTGCGGCACCAGCGCGGAGCCCTCCCACGCGCCCGCGCGAGCCCCCGCCCCCGCGCCGGGGCAGCGGCACGCAGGGTCTACTGACGATGGAGCCGTTAGGTTGCCGTTTATTCTGTGAAGGGTTAATATAGATGCTGAATTCAAATAGAACTTAATTTTTGATGGGCGCTTGAGAGCTTCCATCTAGGCTTTGTGCAACTGTCGGAACACACCGATAGGTGCTTGGCGACAGATTTTCAACTTGAGGGTGGTAGCCAGCCAGTCGGGTACTACAAAGTACCCTAACACCGTGCTATGGTTTCCTCTCGTTGTTTTCCTTCACCAAAGGCTCAAGCTCATTGTAGGATTCGAACCCACGACGGCACTTACCACTGAGCTATCATCAACTCAGAGTTTACTCTTGCGGGCTATATTAAAATTTAGAGAAACTACAAAGAAACCAAAATACATGAATTATTTTCAGTTAACATAAACAAAATCAAGTTACCTCTGCGGTTTCCTTATGCGATGCCTGACAATATCTCTGAGGGCGGCAGCACGTTCGTCTGCATCATGACCCTGGTTCTCCTGACCACCCTGGTTACCCAGTTCCCCGTGAAATTGTAGCTGAGGGTCAACATCCTGGGCCGGCAGTGATATGTCACACGTGAACATAACGCCATTGACTCGGGACCCCCATTCGGAGTAGTTGATCAACTCAAAATGGCGGCTAACCTGTTGAATATTATTTTATTTATCAAAATATTTGTATATAAAAAACTCGTGTCACAATGTTTGTTCGGGATAATTTCCGAAACTACAACTCTGATGTAGATGGGAACTGGCTCTCAAGTGCAGCTGTCAGAACACACCAATAGGTGCTTGGCGACAGATTTTTCAACTTGACGGTAGTAGCCAGCCAGTCGGGTACTACAAAGTACCCTAACACCGTGCTATGGTTTCCTCACTATGTTTCCATTCACCGAAAGCTCAAGCTCATTGTAGGATTCGAACCCACGACCTTCGCCTCGGTATCCGACGTCACTACCACTGAGCTGTTTGGCACTGAATGTATTTAAATTTGTGTAGCCGTGAAGCAGTCAAACTCAAACTCATTTATTCAGTCTAGGCCCTGGTAAGGCACTTATGAACGTTACAATTGACTCTACCACCGGTTCGGAATACACTTAAACTGAGAAGACTCCGGCAAGAAACTCAGCAAGGCAATTTTTTGAACATATATTAATAGTATGTAAAGTACCTCATCCATAAATATAACAGCATGGTTGCGCGACACGTTGCGACACAGTCGCGCGTCTAGTCGCACGTCGCACCCACTGTCCGTGCCCACAGTCAGCGACGACAGACGCATCGGAATCGGACGACCCAATCCGTCGCCCAAGCCATTCCTGTTATTAAAAGTTGTAGCTATCTTACTAAGAGTCAATTGTATGTATTTTTGTATTAGTTTAAGAATAAAATTGTTATACATTTGAAAAAAAAAGCCAATATAGTCAGATGGTCCAAAAATATTTTAAAAATGTAACCTTGCTACCCGAACGGGGTCCATGCATAAATAAAAATAATTAGGTAGTTGATAAATAAAGCAAATAATAATTAAACTAATTTACAAAATTGAATTTATAATTAGAAATCAAATTTATTGTAACAAAATGTAATTAAATATCATAGGTTTATAAGTTACCAATTGTTATCGTGTAATTATGTATTATGCATGGAATTAAATAAAGCTCTATTATTATTATTCCATTTATTTATTTTACTTTAACTTATTAATTACAATTTCAAATATATATATAAAAAATACAATATTTATATTTAAAATTATAAAAAACAACATCCAACCGGCATCGGGAACAAGGTCCAAGTGACCGGTGGTCAAGACTCCAGAGAGAGGAACTTCCTCACAATGCGTGCCGTCTCCAGGAGTACTGCCTTCTGAATCTGGCCCTTGATCCAGCCACCTAACGTGAGCCTCTTAAGGTGTTTGTCGAGGCTCTTTGCCAATAGGCCATGGGCGGAAACGACTATTGGTACAATGACTGCCGTGTCAATATCCCACATGTCGACAACCTCGTGGACCAGATCAAGATACTTGATTTCTTTATCTTTCTCCGCCTTCACAAGGTTGTCGTCATGAGGGACAGTTACATCTACAATAATTGCACGACGTTCTTGGCGATCTATCAATACAATGTCAGGTCTATTGGCTACAATAATCCTGTCAGTGATGATAGATCTATCCCAGTATAGTGTGATATGACCATCTTCAAGAACAGATTCTGGTACATACCTGTAGTACGGTACCTCAGACGTCACAAGATGGTATTTCAGGGCAAGTTGCTGATGGATTATCCTGGCTACTTGGTTGTGCCTGTGCAAGTATTCACCATTTGCGAGACGCGAACAACCGGAGATTATATGTCTGAGGGATTCACCAGGGCGATGACAGGCTCGACATATGTCGACGGTGCCATCCCGCAGTATAAATCTCCGGTAGTTGTTCGTCATCACAACCTCGTCCATAATTGCACAAACAAAACCTTCAGTTTCCCCGAAAAGGTCACCAAATTGTAGCCAGGCCACGGAGGCTGTAAGGTCCACATCGGGTCCGTGAAGTGCCCGATAGTACCTTCCATGTAACTCCTTGTCCTGCCATACCTGCCTGCGATCGTCCAATGTGAGCACCACAGGCCTGCGCCAATTCTCTCTAGCTAAAGATAGAGGGGTCAATCCTTTGTCCACTGCTACAACAACCGCATGCATCCCCTCATCGGCATGGAGAAAATACTCCCTGAGGTTATACACCTCACGGTTATGGAGGGTCTTAGCATTTAAAAAGCCTCGACCACCACATTTCCGCGGGATATACAACCTCATCACCGAGGATCGTGGGTGATGCATACGGTAAGCAGTCAGCAATGTACGGACTTTTCTATCCAGGGCGTCCAATTCAGTCTGAGTCCACTTGAGTATGCCAAAAGAGTACATCAAGACCGGCATGACCCAACCGTTGTAGGCTCGCACCTTGTTTCCGCCTGACAAAAGACTTTTCAGTACTTTTTTCAGCGCCCCAAGAAGCGTTCCCGCAACGACTGTTTCATGTCAGTCTCATTGATGCCAAGCGCCTGAGACATACCCAAGTATTTATAGGTCTCGGTTTCAGAGAGCGATCTTAGTTGTGTGGAATTTGACAGCTGGATACCACCAGATTCCACCATCCTTCCCCGCTTTACATGCATGACCGCACACTTGTCAACACCGAACTCCATCCTGATACAGTTACTGAAAGCTTCAGTAACATTCAGTAAGCATCTCAGTTGGGGTTCAGTAGGGGCAAACAGTTTAAGGTCATCCATGTAGAGTAGGTGGGATATTACCAGACCTCCTCTCTGCAACCGAAAGCCCAGCTCAGATCCCTCTAAGAGCGTACTTAGAGGATTCAGGGCCAGACAAAACCACAATGGGCTCAGGCTATCACCCTGGAAAATGCCTCGCTCTATCTTTATTGGATCGCCGTTACCAAGAATCTGTCGAGATCCTGGACAGAGAAGGACTGTTCTCCATTGCCTCATACATGACAACAGGAAGGTGCGTAGAGTTACATTAACTTTATATAACTCCAGCACCCTCATGAGCCATGAATGTGGCACAGAGTCGTAGGCCTTCTTGTAATCTATCCAGCATGTTGACAGATCCCTTCGGTTACGGCGAGCCTGCTGACAGATGGTCATATCTATGAGGAGTAGCTCCTTCGTACCACGGGCCCCACTCCTACATCCATTCTGAGAAACAGACATTATTGAATTATCTTTAATATGTACAGACATTTTTGTTTTCAGAATGGATGTAAGAGTTTTATAAACTGTAGGCAAACAGGTGATCGGCCTATAGTTTTTTGGGTCCATGGTACAACCGGACTTGTGGAGTAGGTGGGTTTCACCGGTTGTTATAAATTCTGGTAACGACCCAGATACTAAGGCTGCTTGAAACTGAGATGCCAAGCAAATATGCGAACTACGTAGCCATTTAAGCCAAAAGTTATGCAGTCCGTCCGGTCCCGGTGCCTTCCAATTAGGCAACGAACGGACTGCATTGGCTACATCTTGGGGTTCAATGTTGATTGCCCCCATTTCTTGAATTAGTTCGCATTTTTGCTCAACATCCCCGATCCAAGCGCCTTCAGAGTGACTGACGGGCACCGACCAAATATTGCGCCAGAATGAATTCATGTCATCAATATTCGGTCGCTGCACCTCACCTTCTAGTTGTCTAGGTCGCTCCCAGGATCTATAAACCCACCTTTGATCCCTTTGGAACATGGAATTCTGGGAGTAACGATCCACACGCGCCTTATACCGACGTATACGATTCGCCCATGCATAAATTTTCTGCTTCAGGAAGTCAATGCGCTCCGTGACATAGGAAATGTATTCACGGGGACGTACTTCAGTTCCCGTGAATGCCCTCCTCACAAAGCGCATTACTCTAGGACGTGTATTGCCATCCCTGAAGCAGCTTAGCTTGCCGATGAGTACCCTAGCCTCGTTGATACGATGTTCTATCCTGCACTGCCAGGCTGGTACGGCAGGTTTTGGTCGCGTAGCCATGTCAGTGTTTGGAAACTTGACACGGGCTACACGACATGCCGTTATAGCCGCGCAGTACAGAATAGAGTGTGTATCCGCAAGGTTTTCACTACTGTCAAAGTAACTTGCCAGTAGTGAATCTAAAGTACACATCAGCGCCCAATTTTTTTTATGCATTGGCAATCGAGGTAAACGTGGCCTAAGTTGATGCGGTATGGATCGAAACTGCCGAACCACATCCTCCAAAGTACTCCTCAATATATCACTATACTGGGATCTTACCTCAGTAGTAGTGTTGTCCTCATCCGTATCGCCACCAATGGCAGGTCGTGAAGCGACCGTAATATGTGCCAAAGGCTGGACCACAGGTTGCGATGACGTAATAGGAACAACACGACTACTCAGTACCTCCGAGCGCAGCTGGTCAAGCACGGAGTCAGCCAACATGTGTCCACGTTGAATGACCCGTACCTGATCAGACAGTCGTTGCGCGGAAACGTTGACAGCTGGCTCACGGACCTGAAACAAAGACAGCATCCGGCTACGATATGCAGTGAGGTTAGTTCCCCCCTCTGTCGCCTCATAGTAGGCGCGCATGACGTTTTCATTAATTGAAGACGTCCATCGCATGCGCCGCACTACACCACCGGGAACGAGGACCCTGTTCGGAGCCGGTTGCTCCGATGGTCCCAAATTACGAGGTGGCCGGCCTCGTCGCCGACGTACAGGTGGTGGCGACGTCGGTGGCGAGTAATATTCGTCGCTCTCAATCGACACATTTGCATTGGTCGGTATCCCATCTTCGTTGAGTACCTGTGAATGCGAGGTGGAGCAAGGTGACGAATCCGGAGGTCTTAATCGTGCTCTTTGTCTCGTCAACATCTGTTTTTATTGATCATATCTTTCGGTTTCCTATATGTTTTTCTTTTGCCATTTTAGTAAATGAATCGGTGACAGTCGTATGCTGTCACAATCCAATATGGTCAATCATATTTAAAAAAAATATAATACATTGGTATACAGAGTTTCTATTATAGTAACTGATAAATGTAGTAAAATTTAAAACGTCCAAATGAAAATAAAATAGTAAAAGTATAAGGTAATATTTAAATGAAATAGGAAAATTTTAAGATTGATTCTTGTGTTGACAGTTTGACGTTTTTTTTATTATTATGCTCTTTATTTCTTATAAATCTTAGAAAATATTTTTTATAACATTATCCTAAAAATTAAAACTATTATAAAAAACCTAACCCAATAAAAAAAGAAGATTACATTTTATATAATAATTTAAAACTTAAAAAAAATAAAATAATGTTACAAAAACTATTCCTAGTATTATTATTATTATTATTATTACAACCTTGCTGAGTTTTTTTCCGGTTCTTCTCAGTTGAAGGCTGACTTCCGAACCGGTGGTAACTTCTGTAATTCTACCTTCATGAGTGCCCTTCTAGGGCCTAAACTGAATAAATGGTTTTGACTTTGACTTTGAATATTATAATCTATATATATAAAAGAAAGTCGTGTTAGTTACACTATTTATAACTCGAGAACGGCTAAACCGATTTTCATGGTTTTTGATTTGTTAGATTCGCCTCCGCCCGGAATAGCAGAATAACTATTAAAAAATAAGAAAAATTGCACAAAAAAAGAATGATGAAGACAATTATTTTTGTCATACATTTTGTACAGAACGACTTTTTGACATGTCTCGAGATCGGGCTGACAGATGGTTTAGATTCAAAAATTGGACACGGTAGGTAGGTGTAGCTGGAATCGGGTTCTATGTATTGTTTTAATTTCAGGGCAGGACAACTTCTGCTGGGCCCACTAGTAATATTATAAATGTGAAAGTTTGG
Organism: Ochropacha duplaris; assembly: GCA_951361185.1. Taxonomy (NCBI): domain Eukaryota; kingdom Metazoa; phylum Arthropoda; class Insecta; order Lepidoptera; family Drepanidae; genus Ochropacha; species Ochropacha duplaris. Next base: position 872,526 of record OX592711.1, on the reverse strand, counting down.
ATGTTTGTTACAAATTTACGCCAGAA